>JAULSY010000043.1:0-165047 GCA_030512305.1 Cercophora samala | reverse complement strand
GGTGTGTGTGTGTGTGTGTGTGTGTGTGTGTGTGTGTGTGTGTGTGTGTGTGTGTGTGTGTGTGTGTGTGTGTGTGTGTGTGTGTGTGTGTGTGTGTGGGGATTGTGATCTGTGGCCATTACAAATGTTCGTGTTCCATGATGAAGTGGTGCTTTTTTTTGTCATATTTGAGATGGGAAGTCTGCATTCATGACGCCGGTAGGGACGGTTACTTGCAGATACCAGGCAAGTGGTTTTTTGCTCGGTGAGGGTACGGTAGGTAGTTTTGGGGACCTGAGGACTCATGGTACACACACACAGACAGACAAAGAGTTGGAGTCGGCCCGAGGACTTGAATACTTGCTCAATCATATATATCCATGTCCACTCTAAATATGTGTTGAAACACGAGCTGTCATATCCATTGGAGACATCTCCATCCTCGCGAGTTTGACCCCTTTCCTTTCTCCCGTTGGGCACAATGAATCTATCTGTGTGCTCTTTCCGTGTCCGTGTCCAGCTTTCCCTCAACTGGTCAGATATGCCTTCTGGGTTGCTTGCTTCCTTCCTTACTAAATATGACGAACAAGATAGGAAGGAACCCACCAAGAACGGCTTGCTCACTGCTCATATGCCCGTTACATACTCCCGCTCTTGATCAAACTGAAGTTCGTCGAGGTCAAGGGATGAAAGAAGGCACACACACCACGCATGAGGGCTACTACTGGTCACCGACCAAAAATGTCGGTCTGCTGCCTGAACAGCCGCATAAAAAGAGGGAAACGGGTTGGCTAATGTAAAACCGGTGTCATTCTTGCATTGCAACCCACAGGCAACTAGTTCGACATGAGCAAAGCGAAGAAAGGCTTCTTCAGACTTGAGTCGATAGATATTCTCGAGCCCAAGGTGGTCCCCGTCTGAAACATGCGGGGGGGGGGGTAAAAGTAGCAAAAAATAAAGCCACTTATATACAGCTATTCTATGCCAAAGAGTTTGCTTTGATTACCACCGAACCCCCCTCTGCTCTCTATATTTCATTCCATACATTCCATCCATGAATTAATCTTCATCATACCATCCCACCCCTCTCTCCCTTATTACCCCTTCCCCCCCTTACACCTTCCTCCCCAACATTAATCACTATCATCATCCAACGCCTCATCCTCCTCCGCCCCCCTCCTCCCGACCTTCTCCTCATCATCATCATCCCCCTCCTCTCCCCCCGACTCCTCCTCCTCCTCTTCTTCATCCTCCTCCTCCGCCTCGTCTTCATCTTCCTCTTCCTCCTCCTCCTCATCAGGCACAGTCTCCGCATCCGAAACCTGCCCATCAACCTCCATCTTCCCACTCGCCGCTCCCGCCGCATCCAACTTGGCCTTCTTCGCTGACCTCTCCCCCGATTCGGTCGTGCTTGTCTTGGGCGCATTCACAGCCGCGAACCCACCACCACCACCACCCCTCTCCGTAACCTGGGTGTCATTCCCCACATCCTCCTCCTCCTCCTCTTCGTCTCCAGCCTCGTTGGTGGCCGTGCTCATGAAGGACGCCTCTCCCGCACCGCCAGCGGCACCCCCGCCGCCGGCCTTTTTGGCAGCGGCGACTTTTTTCCGGTAGGTGGACCGTTTGGAGGTTTGGATGGAGTTGAATTCTAGAGGAGGGAGTGGGTAAAAAGCGTTAATGATGGGGAGAGAGGAGGGAAGGAGGAGGGGTGCTTACTGGCAAACTCAAGCTCTAGCCTCTCCTTCATGAAGCCGTATTCGATATCATCCAATGCTTTGAACACGTCGGGCGGCATGATTGTTTTCTTGTTGGAGGCGAGGGTGTTTTCGTTTGCGCTGGGGGTGAACTGTTAGTCACTGTAGAAACCAAGTGAGGGGGGTGTTGCCGGAGGGAGAGACACATACGCATTTGCCAAGTGGTTTATAAACACCGTCGCCGACTTTGTCAAGGCCAGTATGGCGTTGGCCTGGATCTGGGTGTTGGCTGGGAGGACGCCCTTGGCGAGGCGGGTGATGATTGATTTTGGGAGGGCGAGATCCTTTTTTTTTCACTTTGTGTAAACAACATGTTTCCCCCCCAATTGTAACTTAGTAAGGGGGAAGCGCAAACCTCGATTGTGACCGCATCCTCCTTATCCTTGTCTCCCTTTTCTGACATTGGGCCACCGCCGCCGGATTTTGGTCTCTTGTCGTTTGGCGAAGCAGAGCCTGGTGCTGCTGGGTGGGAAGTAGGAGCGGGGGTTTCTGCGGAGGAGGGCGTTGGTGCTGGAGGGGCGGCAGCAGCAGCAGCAGAGGCAGGTGGCTCGGTGGACATTGGTGTATCGGGGGCGTCTGGGATGTCATCGGCGAGGACGAATCTTGCGACGGAGACGTCGCTTCGGCGGGCAGCCGCGGCCGCGGAGGCGTCGCTCTTGCGGGCTGGCATTGCTTTTGAGATTTTAGGGTTGTTCTTGTGATATGTGTAGTTCCCAACAGGGCCGGGGTGGGCTTTCCAGATAATTCGAGTGCAAGAAAAGGTCTTGGACAGCTGAAGCAAATAAGTTTTGATAACGCGACGGTGCTGAACGTGGATATATCGGTTCTATAACTCGAGGCTGGCCGTTTCGGAAAGAATGCTTCGGTGCTTCCTGGCTGGTGTTCTAGTCTTTGGATCCGCACTTTTTTCCCTGTAAAATCCCCAGTTAATCGGCTGCTGTTCGTCGACGTAGCTGGACAAGCCGAGGAAGTGATGTCGCTAAACTTCAACAACTGACGATGCGTGAGCGGTCTGTTGGTTGGTGGAGCACCAATGGAGAAAATTGTGGCGCGTCGCGCTGGTCTCTTTCTCGAGACGCGTTAATTGAAATTGGACTTCAAGGCTGACAGACCCTAACCCCAACCCAAACCCTTAGATCTTTCCCGCCATGACTTTTACTACACCAACTCTGGGTTAGGGTTACTTGACACATTCCCCTTTCGGACTCTTATCTCCTTCGGCCCCCATCATCCACCCCATTTTGTTTCAGCCAGGGCCCGTATTCCCCAGAATCACAAAACGCCATTGGCGATCCTGATTTCATTTTTCCTCACCATCCCATGCCGCCGTCGCTCGCTCAGGCCGTCCCTTCCCAAGGCTCGTCCTGTTTCAGGTTACAGTGCGGGAAGTACTCTCATTTGCTCATAACTTGTTTTTTAAAACCTTCACCAAATCTATCCAGTTTTTGGGACCAGTGTTTTCTTGTTTGACAAACCGCATAATAACGGTAGTTTTTGGTAGTACTGCCAACTATTGTCAAAGTGAAAAGTGCTGCTAGTAAGCTACTACTCATACATTGGTAACCCGTGATGATGATGCGAGATGTCTCTCTGTAGCATGTGTGAAAGTGACGTGACGACGGGTACTCCCGCAAAAGCAATCATCATATCCCATGTCCATGACCGTCGTCCGTGTCTGTTTTGCTTCTTCTCGAGTTGGGTTCGCTCATCTCGGTTCTGATCACCGTTTCCTTCTAGAAGAGGAGGTCAGGGGCATCATTGATCCATTCTCTCCTCCGTAAAAAAAAAGGGGGTGCGTTGTGGAGTGTAATCCACGATCATGAAACCGATCCCAGCATCTCAACCACGTCATTCTTCCATCTCAAGTGGGAATAAACAAAAAATGATTCATCCGTAGAAACGGGGGTATATCCATCAGCCGCCTTCATCAAATCATCAGCCATCTTCAGGGCTGCTATCAGGTAATGAAGTCCAAAATGTTCCATAGAAAACAAGCAAGTCGAGGCCTGTCGTATCTCAACATAAAAAGTCTGCGTCAACAGACCTAACCGTCCTACAGGGGCCAGGTTCCCCAACACCAGTCTGATGCTTGATCCAGCCTGTCAGAAATTGTAAAGAAGAGACAAGAGAGAGAAAAAGAAAATATGCAGTGCCCATGATAGGGATCAAGAAAAGAAATGCCGTTCAACCAATTGCTCGGCCAATCTCGTCCTCCTTGAACAGCGGCCGGCCCGGAGAGCCTCTGTTATATTGAGTTTCGTCACCCAGTGAGAGCCGGGGCGGGATAGACGACGACGAATAAACCCGCGAGTGATTGCGGCTGTAGTGGTGGTGGCGGGAGTGGAACTGGTCATGCGAGTGGCGTGGAGAGAGTTCTACTTCTGACCCTCCATACCGATACTCGCCGAAACTGCGGGTACTGCTCCGAGAACTCCTTGTCCTCCCATGATGCCGACGGGCCGAGTTAGGGGGCATCTTGTATAAGCGAGATGTCTGACGTTTCGGGCTCGATATAAATGGGTCGTCGCCTGGAACGGATTCGTCCGTAAGGCCTGCTCTGGCGTTGGGGGCCCTTGCCTGAATCGGTGTCTGGGGAAGGGTTTTGTCCAAGCTCATTTTGCCATAGACGGGGTGCTGGGTAAAAGAGCGTCGTGGTGTAGGCTCATCGGTTGATTGGCGATAGCCTTGGACGTTGTTGTAGACGATGACGCTAGGTGGCTTCTTAATCGAAGTCGTCGAAACCTGTCTTCCATGAGATGGTCCCCCTGTTTCCTTGTTGAATGCAGCATCGCCTTCAATGTCGGTGTCTCCTGCTGGATAGCCATTCTTCTCGTCCCGGGGCACTTTCCAAGTCGCAATTTCATCGTCATCGATAGGTGTAATGCCTCTTGAAAAGAACAGTCGTCGTCGTTGCCGGTATCTCCAACACAAAAACAACCCTCCCGCAATCAAGATCACAGCCACCGCCGAGAGTACTGTGCTCAACGTGATGACAAGGGTCTTGTTGCCAGCAACTCCATCCTCACCACCGTGGGAAGGTCCTCCGTTGGGTACTGCATCGGTGGTGGTTGGCACTGCTGAAGTTGGGATATCTGTGGACATAATATCTGTCACGAAGGTGTCCGGAGGTGAGGAAGTGCTGGAGGAAGAGAAAGGCAAAGTTGTCGAAATCAATGTAAAAGTCAGGCGTGTCTCCGAAGGTACTGTGCCAGTTGTTGCTGGTGTTTCGCCTGGTCCTGGGGAGGTAGATGGGACTGGGGCCGGAATTGTCAGTATTATGGTTGTGATGGGATACGCTCGGCTCTGGTACGGTGACCAAGGCGGTCCCCTCCATGGCTGCTGTCGAGGTTCAACAGCAGATACGTCTCGGTCCCACGTTACGGGTTGAGCATTGGTTCGCCATGTAGACATCGTTGCAGAGGAGGGGAAGTGCAGAGCATGACATGTAGCATTGGGGAGGACCAACTTGAAAGAGCAAAGTTAAGACCATTGGAGACAAAACGACTCCAGATGGTGAGAGAGCATCAGTTCGACGGCACGAGGGCCTAGAAGGCTCTGGAGTGAGGGGGGGGAACGAAAGACAAGAATCAAAGCCCAATTCCAAACCTCGACGACTTCTCGAGATGGATGGGGAAGATGGGGGTCACCACGGTAAGGTAGGTGTGGCCAGCCGAGCCAGCTTGGAGGAGAGCCAACGACGCTTGACTTTGGGGGGGGCCGGCAGATATATTCGGAGCCGTGTGCTCGAGCCCAGAGAAACACCCGACACAACCGCAGTGGGAACAACGGCAAGCCAAAAAAGAAAAACAGCCAGGCTCTTTTAGACAACCCCGTCCTCCCATCCGCCCCCCTGGTCACCCCCTCGCACAAACTGGCCGGGCGGGGTGTGGTGGTGGACAGAGGTTGGGCTTGTGGAGACTTGAAAACTAGCGAGAGAACTGGAAAGGATGTGCAGCAGACGCACAAAAGACTTGCATCGAGTGGGCTTGGTCGGCTTGGGTTGGCTGAGGTCGCAGTGATGGCTGGCACTGGACAGGACTGCCTTAGCTCCATGCACTTGCTGATGGAGCTCAGGTACATACTGTCTGTCTGTACCTGACAACAGGGCAGAAAAAGAAAGAAAGAAAGACTCCAGTCGGAGATTTGGCTGTGGGAATGTGGTACCAACATGCCAGTCGAGGTTTGAGGCGGTCGTCTCTGTGCAGAAAGAGCCTGAAGCTCGAGAATGGTTGGCTTGTGAATCTCGACTTGACAGTGGTACTTCCAAGCTGGGCATGGCTTGCACATGGGGTTGAGTCTTGACAGGCCACCCCCTGGCTGGTCTTGTTGGAGGAGGGGGATCTCCGCCCCGCAGCGGCATGGAGGGAAAAAACGACCGGAATGGAGTTAAAGTGCTTGCAGCTTGTAGTGGTGTAGCGACACTGAGTCGTTTCTGCTGTGGTGGTTCCTGTCGTTCCTGAGCTGGCAGCCGACTGTGTAATGGAGAAGCCGGTGTGGTACAGCATGACCATGGCAGATGCCACGATTGTGTGCAGTGGTCCGTGTCTAACCTGCCCGTTGTCTCAGCGTCTCGAATTCTCATCGAAGACGGGCCGTCGGAGTCGGGATTGGTACGGGACACGGGTGAGGGTGAGCGGTGAGCGCTTCCAACCCATCTTCCTGTTGCGGCTGAGGGTCAAGTCAAGGTGAGGTGACGTGGTTGATGTTGGCAGAAACCGTTGACAGCCATCCATTACTGGCTGATAGGGCCCCAGGTGTTCCTGAAACTTTGATTAGGAGCCCCGAACCCTGTACCTGTCGAGGTTTGGAGCGGGGGATGAGATCCTCTTGCCCAAACAGGATGACAACCTGGAAAAGAAGACGTTGATGGAATATCTGTTGTTCTTCCACGTTATCTGTGCAACATTATTCTGTCAGGTACCAGCAATGATGAATGATGGATGATGTGAGCGCAATTTGCGTCAACATCACCTGCCCTCATCGCTGTAACCCCACCATCAACAGTTGGGTGGTCAGGTCCCACGCTCTTTCCACATGAAAATAGTATGTAGAAGTCTGGTTCGTATTCGCAGTCGACCCAGTCTCATAATGTCTCATCTGTTGATGTTTTCTTCGGTGCTTCAAACTGTGATACACAAGCCGTCCCGTTCAGTTCAGACGATAGAAGCTGGAAAGAAAAAGAATGCTCGCTCGCTGCTGCACGGGCAGTTGATCCTCAGTGGGGGCGGGACCGGGGCACGGTCCACACCACGTTCAAAAGCTACCCCTGCTCCCCTGTTGATCGATGCCAGGTACCAGACGCTTTAAAACATTCCATTCCAGGGACAATACACTATCTACTGTGTAAGGTAGAATCAGATATACCCATATGACAACTCCGGTGAGCGATAATATCTGAGTGGTGAATGAGGGGGCGGGGAATGAGCAAGAGACACAATGGAACATCACCCACATCATCCCAGCGATGGTTCCTGCAGGACACCAACAACGGCGACCAACCACAGACTTTGAATCCGCCAGGCAGGAGTCAGTTTCCTTCGGATGACTTTTTTCGAGTATTCTTAGGCCGGAGAGCCTCCCCTCCGCTGCAGTGGCTGACCATCATCACAGCCTGTTTTTCGCCCATTGCACAGCAGCAATCTTGGTCAATCTGGCAGGACGAGATATTGGTGCGCTGCAGCTTCTCTTTGCAGCAAGTCGCCTACAACGCCAATCACATCATCACCTCACACGCGAGCAGCCGCCGCCATTCTCGATTCCGCCTTTCATCCCGTCCGTGCTCGCTCTCACACACGGACACTTCTCCAACTCCAAGCCCCTCCAACCGCTACGCAATTGCGCCATCTCCCGTGGATCGACAAACCGGCGTGGCATAGCAGAAAACCGGCTCGATATTCCCCATTCATGTGCAAGTCAGGAGCCGGTAGAGTAGAGATAAGCTTGTTGACCGCTTTTTACCACTTCGGGGTCAAGCTGTAACAAGAGCACCAAGTAGAATTCCTCCCTTGCATATCAAAGATGCCCTCTCGTCGCCGAATCATAGGCCAAGCCTTCAAGGTCACACCAGCAGTGGTGCTTTTGGTTCTGGGTAAACGCAACCCACCTATCAAGCCACACTCTCTTGTCAAGCAGTAACAACACACCTTTTCTCTGGCCAACCTGCCGAATGAAGCATAGATTTGATGCGCAGGACCCTCGCACACCTCATGGCCTCCCCGCTTTGCGAGAAAAGCAAGCATGAAAGTCGGGCACGGCAGACGGGGCTTGCTCAGTGTTACGGATACGGCTGCTTGTTCAACAGACATGTGGTGCCCCAGCGCACGGTGAAGCCAAACGAACATCATGAAACCACCTGCCTTATGGATGGATGGTGTTGAGGCTTGGAGTCAATCAACAAACAGGGCTGAAACTAGTAAATTCCGAGAAAATGCAGCTCGTTGGTGCCCCTCATAACAGGTGCGGTATTAACGGCCCATTTTGTCACCGTCGAATCGAGCCCCTTGATTTTGGACTTGGCTCTCCGCATATCACGGGCCGGGCCCGTTGAACCACGCAGTGTCCGGTTCTCCCGTTGGGCCAGAAGCAAAGTCCCGACAGAGAGAGAGAAAAAAAGAGCCCGGCTAGGGATCACGGCGTGGTCTCCTGTTGGTCACGGGCCTAACCACATCAGGGAAAAGATCCTACAAACATCGAAAAATGGTCAAAACACACTAAAATCAACTGCGATTTCGTGTAGGGCTATCGAACGAATATTTCAACCACCTACCCTCAAGACAGTCAACACATTACTTCTACCTAGCCCGGCCTGCGTAGTAAATAAATGGCTTTAATTGAAGCTTGTATTTCCGGGCTGTAATTGTAAGGCCACTGAATTGGCTGTTGAATTGGCTGTTGAATTGGGTGGTGGTTTAAACTGGGTGACTGGGTGACTGGGTAAGGTGGTTTGGCTGCTGCCCGTGCCGTCTAAGTTGCAACCCTGCCCGCGCAAGCTATACCTTAACACCTTTGCCAGCTGCGATGTATATTAAAACATTGGCTGAATTGAAATTCCAGGCCTTTTACCTTCAATTTGCACCTATTCGGCTTCGATTTGACCGAGTTTTGGCCTTGCCATGTGTGTGGTTGTGTACACAAGCTGCCACCTGTGTTTTTGGATGTTTTTCAACAGTGGTGCCAGAACTGGTTAGGCCCGTGACCAACAGGAGACTACGCCGTGATCCCTAGCCGGGCTCAGAAAAAAAGGCGTGTGCCGGGGGTTACAGTGGCAGGAGTTCCTTCGTTGACGTGGCGGTGGTTGTAAGGTCCGATCAGCTTGGCCCCCAAGCCAATCATATCTCTCCGATGCAAGATGCCCGTTCCTAAGGTTTTGGAAGGCATAAAGAAGATGGACCAGGACCCAGGCTCTGTCTTTAGCTCCCAGTGAGGTTTGTTCCATGACTGGTTCACCAGGCGGGGTTTGTTGTTGACGGCAAGTATCAAAAAAAGGAATTCGTCATTCTGATTTGACCACGCGGTTTTTAGACTCGCAGATTCACAAACAACCTACAGGCCCTCGTGGCTTGGCGCAAGGTTTTTTTTTTTCTTACCCCCGAGCCTTCTCTTTGACGATGCTTGTGGTTCCGGACTCCGGGGCTCCTCCGTTCGCCATGGCCTCTCGCTACCACTGAGAGCCGCGAGGGCTGACTCCCGGTCATGATTGGTCCTTGCTGGCCGGCTCCCTCAGACCTCATCTATTCGAGACCAGAGCCTTGTCTGATGGAAATCCCCAGACTGCCCACGTTTGACCACGTTCCACGATCAAGTGCCGAGTAAGACAGGTGGAGCAGATATCTCACACAAGGAGCACATTGAGGCTACGGGAAAAGAGCTCACTCATACATGTGACGTCTGAGGCAGTGACGATGATGACTTCTCCCTCGTCCCGGCTTGTCTGGCAGCCATGTCAGCGCGGCTGCTTCAGTTGTTCGGACTTGGCACAATCCTCTCTATTCACAGGATATTCAGATAAACCACACCAAACGAACCAAAAGGGTTGGGATAGGTAATTCTACCGCATTGTCGGACCATGAGGATCAAGGCTAGGTAGGCGTTGCTGACATGCATGCCCCCCCCCCTGATGACAGCGAAGTGATGGCATATTTCTTATCACTTTTCACATTCCATCCATCCATCCATCCATTCATCCCTCCGGCCAAACAGCCCATCCTCTCTCTCTCTCAGCCGTCCACTTACAGCCTCAAAACCCTTCACGGGATGGGTCACATGATCTCTTGGACCTGTTTCAAGCTGTGTGTGAGAGGGCTGCATGGCTTTTTTTGGTTTTTCGCTCCCTTGATCCCATGTACATGTTATGTTGGGCATCAATGGCAAACACATGAGAAAAGATCCGAATATTGAATCCTGATTTGAGGGGACTGCTTTGCATTTCCACCCCCTAGTTGTTGGCGGCCACTCGATTAAGATGGGGGGACATTGTGTCATCCTCAGGAAGCTGGTTGGTCAGGGTCGCTGAAAGGGAGGGCCACACCACACCACACCACGACGATGAGATGGCTCGATTTGGTTGAGTTGTGTGTGTCTTCCCCATGATGGGTCTGCGGCGCGGAGATGCAGGGCCAAGAAGGGGAGGGCCAAAAGGGTAAATATTGAAGACTTGAACGCGGGGCAAAAACCAAGTGGCACAGTAACAAGAAGGTCCAAGAAAAAAGAGACAGGGAATCGTGAGAAAGATTTGACAAGACCCCGAGATGACCGATTGGATTTGGAGTTGGAGTTGGAGTGAGGGTGGCTTTCTGATTCTCTACATATAGCTCTTACACGTGAATGATGGCGTTTGTTGGTTGGATATTTGGGGACGACGATGACTGAGCGCCTTACATGCAGAGCCAGCCGAGAGAGATCCTGCAAGGCCATAAGCTACGAAAAGAGGAAGAGGCGGGCTGTAAGCAAGTAAGGTACCCGAATGTCCGACTTGGACGGTCAAAGCTACCACCACCATCTAACTACCTAGCTACAGCAACAACACTTCTTTTTTTTTTTTTTTTTCCTCGCACTTTCAGCTCTTGTCAGAAAGCGGCCGAACAAAGACGCATGTTTTTTGTTGGTCGCCAAGGTAGGTTGTCCCGCTCACCTTACTTACACCTTGGCTACATGTGTGTACGGCCGATTCGGATGCGTTGCGCCTTCAACTTGCAGCAGAGATTTACACACTTTTTGGGTGTCTTGATATGAACAAAGGTGATAGGGATGCAGGAAAATTACTACTCTGATTGTTCGGTTTTGCTTTTCCTACCCTTGAGAGAGAATCATTTGTTTGCCTTGTTTCTTCAGATTCTGCCTACCTGCCCGCATAGTTCATCTTTCTACTAATACCTAGCAGTGGGCATACCGAGAGCCTCACAGACACGGGAAGGAAAAGCGGTAAGCAAAAAAACCCACCATCCCACAGAATATGCAGAATGCAGTCGACAGGCCCAGGCGGGCGGCGTCTCGCTGAGGGGAGTTAGTTTCCTCCGCACACAGCACGTTTTGAAATTCGGCAGATGAGAGGGTGATGTAGGTTGGCGGCGGCGGCGCTGGTAATGCCCTCTTGTCAATACTGCTCACAAAAGTGTGTATGCTTCTTTCTTCCCGTCTCAAAATGTCTGTGTCGATCGGGCAGACACGGGAAGAGCAAGGGGGGTTAAGCTGGAGTGTATAAACTGTCTCTATACGCCGCTTTGCTACATGTGGACTGCTCGTGATGGAGGTGATCATGGATGGCGGGCGGCCACATGGGTTCAGGGGTGAATGCAAAAGATCTGTTACGCTATCACAATACTCTATTATTTGGTAATTATTTGAGATGACAACAACTATGACGTGAAGACGCAAGCCAATAGTTCAATATCGACATGTATCGAAGGAAGGGGTAGGGTAAAAGAAGTCAGTCTGAATGAGATGGGCAGCCTGCCGAGGTTCAACCATCAAAGTCTTGATCTCACAGCCCAAGCAAAGATAGCCCAGAGTGAGTTTCAGAGAGGCCTTTTCCCCGGCTGTTTATCTTGATTTGACGAGATGTTTCCATCTTTCCGTTCGCTAAACACAATACGAGCTTGAGGTTTTTCTAAACCTTTGCGGCGCAGACGACCAACTTATAAAACGTTGACCATGATATCTTTGGCTTCCCTCTAGGCGAACTGTGATGTTTCGTTTCTTATGGTTTACCAATCACTTTGTTGGTCGGATTCTTGAGCCATATGGGATCCAGACCCATGAAGCGAAGAAACAGATCCAATACCCGAGGAAATAGTTTCACTCGCCAAAACATACCTGAGAAGGCAGCAACCTTTGGCGAGAGGCCCGGGCTGATTCGGGCACTCGTGTCTGTGATCAGAAAAGGTTGGTTGATAGTGATAGGCATCTTTCAGAGTTGATCAGTTCAGACCCTGACAACTGAATGTTGAGTACCTGGGTGATGTAGCCGCGCAGTGCCGCACAATAAATGTGATGAGATCGGCAACATGAACGAGATGGGATAAAAAAATTGAGCGGAGTTTTTTGTGGCGTACGGCGGCGGTTCATCGTGTCACCGATCATCCCATGTCAAGAGGTGAGAATGCCTACCTGAGGCAGGCAGTCAGGCGGCCGTTTTGGCGGCCTGGTGTGAATTTCGGGTATGTGAGTAGGAAGACCGGTGATGATCAAAGGTCTTCTTCCATCTCTTGATAACCCACAACCTGGAAGAGAGTTTACCAGTGAGAATGAGAACGGGAAAGAAGTGACGAGAGCTGCTACCAACTTCCATTGGCAGGATCACATCCAGGGTCAGCATCAGGAGGCAGGAACGAGATGGCTATCGCAAAGTCAAGGAAGGTGCCTCCTCTGCTTACAGGCTTGGGAAGGAAGGAAGGAGTATTGCCGTTTACCAATCTGCTGAGGGAAGGAGCAAGTCACATCAAATATTACCATCGTCAACCTCCTCAACTCAGAGAAAGACACAACAGGATGGGAAAGCCGGGGAACAGCATGTGACACCACGTACCGTTTGTTGAATAGTAGAGGCTCATGTCTTGAGGGAGAACAACCAATGAATCGACAGCCATGGATAACCCATTGATGTAGATGAGGTGGTCAATAGAGAGCATGAAAGACTACGACGTTTGGCAAGTCTGAAAGACACCAGTAAAGGGGGCGAAGCGATAGGGGAAAGTAATGAAGTAGAATGTGCTAATGTGTTATTATGGTAGTGCGTTAATATGGTAGTGTGTTAGTATGGTAAATTGTTAATGTGCGAATGTGGTAATGTGGTATTGTGTTATTGTGATAGTGTGTTAATATGGTAAAGGGGTAAGAGCAGGCAAAAACGCAAGACTTGAATTTTGTCCAAAGGTATCCTAGCAGCCATAATAAACAAGCGCAAACAAGAGGTATAGTAACAGAAAACCAAAGAGAAGAAATCAACCCCCCAAATCCAGAAGACATTATCCATCTTTCATCTTCTTCATCATCATACAAAACCCAACCCATCCAACCATTATCCATCAACATCCTTTCCTCATTCAAAACTTCAAATCATGGTATCAAATCTCCCCCCATCAAACTTAGTGCGACCTCCCACTCCTCACACTCCTCCTACTCCCCCGTCCAACACTCCCAATCACACTAGCCGGCTTCTTCCCCCTGTACTCCAGCGCCGGAATCGTCAGCCCATATCCTTCTGTCTTGCCCTCCCCATCATGCTGGTCAATCTCCACTTGGATAACCACATCCAACCCGCCATCAGACCCCCTGCCGTGCTCACTCGGAACCGCGGCCTTGTGCTTACTGCCACAGTTGACCTCCCCAGCCCCAATAGGAAGCCGCATGTCCTTTGGTCGGGGAACAGCCGGGTTGGTCTGGGCAGAATGCGGCAGGCTAACCTGTGACCCCTGAGCACCACCAGTCCCATTAGCAGGCGGGAACAAATGGTTCTGGTCAACCTGGTGAGAGTTGAGCGGGCCACCACCGTTCCGCTGGCCGTTATTAGGCGAATTCTCCGTGATGATGGCAAAGTTTCGGCTGGGCATGGTGACGTTGTTGGACTTTGAGGTTTTGTTGCTGTTTCCGGGGTCTTTGTCAAACAGCTTCAGCAATGTCTCGTCAGTCTCGTGATTGAGGTGGTGGATTTTGTTCCGGCGAGACAGCAGATTCGCCACCGCGGCAGGAGGGGGCTTGTTGACAATCGCCGACGAGACCACGTTGGCGATGTAGCGGTAGTCGTTCTCGGGGGCGACGTTGAGCTTGGGGTTGGAGTAGAAGCGTCCGAGGGCCGCGAGATGGACGTCACCGCTGAGGATGGTGACACGGATGGAGAACTCGGCGGCCAGAGCCTGGAAGCGCTCGATGAGGCGGTTGCGCTCTTTTTTGTGCGTGCGGGCCGTGTAGTGGTCGTCAAGGTCGTCGAGGAGATCGACACTGCCGTCGAAGCTGTTGAAGAAGCTGCCGCCGAGGCCAACGCGGCGGTTGAGGAGCTTGATGGGGGCGATGACGGGCGAGGAGAAGATGTTTTCGAGCCAGGTGAGGCGAGGGTAGGCAATGGGCACACCCAGCAGAAGAATCAGGTGCTTGAGGGGTTGATCCGAGTTCGCAGCGGCAGTGAACTCCTCCTTGAGACGGGCAAAGATGGCATCGTACGTCTCGGGGTAGTTGATTTGATGCCTCGTACGTTCAGTACGAGCGTCAATGCCCACGAAGGCTATCCTGGCGCCTAATCTGGCGTACAGGTTGTGCGAGTGCTCAGCGACATATGGACCTGGCTTCGTACCATTGATGTAGCCAGACTCGGTGATCCTGGGGTGGACATAGGCAGTCATGAACTGGTTTGGGTCAATACCCTGTCCTTCCTCGCCACCGGCCGCATGGATCGCGTCCGAGGTGTAGGTGGATGGCGGTGGAGCGAGATGATGCTGGAAAAGCAGGTAATACTTGTGAGCGACGCCGCCGATACCCCTGAAGACAGCGCATTTCATGAAATCGTTGACATAAGAGCCAAACCCGTCGATAATGTCGTGGTCATCCCAAATGTTGATCTGAGGAATCTGGCCGTTGGCAGCAGCAAAGGGCTCAATGCCATACCTGAAGACCGAATGTTAGTCTCGTAACAAGCATGAGTCTCTGTAGTTCCAGCAACCTACCAGCGAATGTAATTCTTCAAATAGTAGTCATCACACTCCTCCCTCAGCGACTCCGGAAAGGGGTACTCCCTCCTCTTCTTCGGATTCCCAATCGCCGTCCACTTCTTAAGCGGCCCCTGGACCCGGATCCCGTCATTGTAAATCTGATCACCACCTCCAATCATCACATGGAACGGCCTCTCCTCATGCTTCCTCATAACATCCTTCCACAAGCACGCCCCGCTGTACGCCTCCTCATCCGTGCCCACACTGAACCCATTGCAGCTGTGAAACATGATCCTCATGCTCTCCGTGATGGCCGGCACGAAAAACGCATTCACCCTCGGCTTCGTCTGGCTCTTGTACCTCAGCCCAGGCAGCTCATACTCCCACTTCGCCTCCCTCTCCCCCATCTCCACCGTCAGATCAAACCTCCAAAAGGTATTCCTCGGGTCCGAATAGAGACAAACACCCCCCACCTCCGTCCCCTGTCCTTCTTCTCCCCCTGCCCTGCGCAGGTGAAGCGTCGGCTTAAAGTGCTGCTCCCTCCCCCCACCAACAGTAACAACCAGCACGCTCCCAATCCAATCCCTCCCCTCCATCCTCCTGTAGTTAATCAACGGCCCCACCGCCACCTCCTTCCCATCCGGCGGCGGCCCAGACGACGCCTTAACCGCCGACTCGGCAGCAGGCGCATCCTCGGCATGGCCCGTCGCGGCGCGGGCCTCTTCCGCGCCGGCCATGACAGGTTTGAACCGCATGCTCGTGGGCCGCTCCTCCCCGTTGGTGTTCTCAGGCTCAACCCGGGATTTGTTCAGAAAGTTGGCCAAATCACCCACACCACCCTGGGCGTCCGCCTCGCGCGCCACAGGACCGTTGTGGTGATGGTGATGGTGGTGGTGAGGGGCGGCGGCGGCGGCGCGCTCCTGTTCGAACTTGGCGTAGGCGGAGGACTCGGCATGGCGCCAGCGGGACTGGGAGGCGTACGGGTTGCGCGCGTCGTCAATCTCGTCGTCGCTGCCGCCGCCGCCGCGAGGGGGGCTGACGGGGGAAGCCATTTTGCGACCGACTTTTTTAATAGTAAGGTGCGGCTTGTTTTTGTATGTGAGATCGGTGAGGACCTAGCAAAGAATGCAAAGTTTTGTTTACTCACAACGCCAATCGCAAAAAAAGGTACCTGTAGGTGTGTGTATGTATGTTGTGTAGATCAGTTGTAGATCGAAAATCAACAATAGATTTCCTTTGTCAAATCGCAAAATAACAATTCCTCGTTGGCGAAAGCGCAAAAAAACAACAGCAATAGTCAACAAAGAAAGAAAAAAGGGCAGGCTGCGCGCAAAAAGAAGGGAATGGGTTGTGTGTAGCTAGCTACAAGGTATGTATTTATTTTCGATCCCGACTCACACCCGCCCCCCTCTCCCCCTCTCCCCAACCTCAGCTTATCCATACCTTGAAATTGCGGCGCAAAAAGGCTACGATCCAAAGGGAAACATTGTGCATAATTAACCTACCCTTGTCCCTTTCTTAACTTAGCGCTCCCCCTACATCTCCCATGTAGATAGATCCCGATTCCCATCAAGTCTTGGTCTTCAATATCGAAGCAAGGAAAACAGGCCAAGGTGAAATGCCAAGCTATCTACCTTGTGATCAAGGGCAGAGACGTCACTCTCACTCTCCCTGTCTCGTCTGTCTGTCAGCAGTCATCAGGGTGCACAAAGAAGATTTCAGGGGGGTCAGACTCGTGTGCCGCAGCACAGCACAACAACGATAAAACAAAACGGCGGGAAGCCGAGGCGGCGTTGTTCGGGGAGGGAGGGGGTGGGACAGTCGGATGTCATCGTTGAGTTCCCTTCAAAAAACCAAGGCTGGCTGACAAGCAAGTTGGTGGCTGGGCTAGGTAACTGTTATAGCAGCTGAACGTTTGCGCACAACCATAGCTGAGAAGAAGGCCTTTTGTTTGTCTCAAAGAAATCATTCGTGTTGTTGGGCAATGAGCTTGCCAATTCCATTCCCCTATCTCGTCCTCCTTATTCCTCACACTCTCAAAAACATGTTGGAGGCCTGCAAACAGAAATGCCATCATCGCGACCCTTTTCTTTCTTGGCATCGAGTTCGGTCGCATTCTTGCGTCAGCGCCTGTGCTTCATGTGGAGCCCCTCCCGAGATACAGATCCCCAAATTGACCAATCAGCACTCGTGATTCCGGCTAGTCGGCACATTGGATCTCTCGGGGTGCAGATGTCCAGAATCGGAAATCTGTAAACAAAACCATCTCCTGAGCCCCCCCTTTTCTCCAATCTTGTCCGGCTCAGCACAAAACACCTTCTGGTTTCAGTCTCGGTCAGCAAGATGGTGAATTAAACGTGTATACAGAATAAGTAGTTTGCGTTTCACAGGAGGCCTCGATCATATGTCTCTGCAGTTGTCCTTATGAGCATGAAAAATTTCTTGTTGTATTTTCCAAAAGCGAAGAAAAAGTGGTGATACAAGATGAGCTGTAGTTATATCCCCGTGTGACATCACACTTCAAGAGAGCACCCACATACTCCTAACCAACCTTGACACTTACACCTTGCTCACCCGAACCGCCATCGGCTGCATCCTCGCCTTCTTCTCCGCCTCCTTCTGGCGCAAGAGCCACTCTCCCGCACCTACACCAACCGCCAGACCCGCAAAATGGGACGTGATATCTATCCTCTGCCGCGCCGCCTTTGAAAACAGAAACGAAAGATTCGTCGCCACAACAAAGGCCAAGAAGACGATGCCCTTCAAGCCTTCACTTGGCGGGGGAGGGAAGCCGAAAATCTGGTGGCCGTCAAGTCGGTGCATCCAGCAGTACGCTCCAATAGCGCCGTAAACGGCGCCCGACGCTCCCAACGTGGTGATATTCCACCTCTGACGGACCACAGCGTCTGCCATCGAAGCCAACGCCGCGATGAGGCCGCTTCCAAGGTAGAGTGTAAGGAACTTGGCCCGTCCAATATCGTCATGGAGCAATGTGCCAACGATCCACAGAAAGCCCATGTTGGCAGCCAAGTGACCAAAAGCTTGATGGGAGAACATGGCACCGAGGAGAGCAACCGGCTTGGGGACTGCTGGCGCTATCAACAAGTACTTGTTGAACGGCGCCCACAGCATGGGCGACTTCCAGGCCACGTAAACCAAGGCGTTCAAGAGGATCAGGGCGCCGACCGTCGCAGCTGCTGGAGGAATTTCAGGGAACCACCGCTCGCTTCGCTTTGCCGGCTTGTAGGTATAGACATAGAGACCAAGGCCACCGAGCAACACCAGAACAAACGTTGCCGAAGGCCAGAGACGCTGCCAAGCCGACAACTTTGGTGGTTCTTTCAAGTCAGACGTAGCAGACGTGATCCATTTCTGTACCGTAGGGCTGAGCTTCGCAAACTTTTCCGGGTGAGTGAGCGGCGTGAGGGGTCCAGCAACACCGTTCTTTTCCTCCTCCGCCTTCTTTGCATCTTCCTCCTCTTGCCGCTTTTTCTCAGCCTCCCACTTCGCCTGGTTTTGAGCCCGGATCTGGTCCATTACGCTCAGGCCATAGACACTCTTGTTCTTCTCTGTTGCGCCCTTGTACATCTTGTTGCTCTTTTCCGTCAGTTCTTGCGGTAGTTTATTCGTTTCCGGCTCCACGGCGGCTTCGGGGTTGGCGTCTTCCTCCTCCAAGGCCTCCAAAGCGGCAAGCTCGTCTTCAGCGCGCAGGCCAGCATTGGCAATCTCATCAACTGGGTATTTAACGCGAAGGTAGTCGAGAGCCTTTTGTCGTTGCTCCACGGTATAGCCATAGGAGCGGCTCGCAACCGTGGGGTCCTCGAGGGTGCCGGCGATGCGGCGGCCGTGAATAATCTTCAAGAGTCTGTTTGCGTTGTATACATCAATATCCGGCCCAAATGTCGCAAAGACTTCGGCATCCTTGAGATCCTGCTTTGCAAAGTCCAGCCCATCTTCGTCGGTATAATTGGGCGGCAGTTCGATGTAATGCTTGTATACTATCCTCCCCCCAAAGACCGTTCGGATCCCGAGTCGCTGCACGGCTATCGGCCATGGCGTTGGCTTCTGGAGCAGGGCATGTGACGATACAGTGGTAGTATTTCGACCTGACCGCCGTCTGTGCTGGAACTGTTGGTTATGACATGGCTGAGGAGTCGAGGAAAGAAACCGGACCGGAATGATCGGCGTGAAGACTGGACGGGAGAGTTTGGAGAGGTGATGAGTGGCTACCTGGACACTGGGCCGGAAGGCATTCACGCCCAGTGTACAGCAGCAGCTCATTGTCGCAAATCAGGCGCCAGCCGTTGCGCCGACTTGCGCAAACTGACCATCAACTGTGGAAGCTTGTGGAGCGGGGATGGTGTTTGAACTGAAGAACAGAGAAGCTTGGGCCTCCGCTACCAAAAAGAAAAGACGAAGAAATCGAAGTGTTCCATCAACCCCACCACTCTTTCCGGCACCTCCCGGCAAGATCTCCATTCCCCATTGGCCAGATCATTTCCATCAAAGCTACCCCACTGCGGGAGCGAGCAACTGCCCCACGTGGGACCCTGGCAGTTGCCGCCGCCGCCATCAATCGGAGCTCTTCCATCCAGGCAGCTTGAGCTTCGTCAACCTTTCAAACAAAAACACCACCAACCTTCCAACCCCCTTTTCCAATCTCCAAACCTCCTCAACTCTCCAACTCCAGTCCAACCTACCACCGATTCAACTACAAACAACACACACCACACCACCATCACAATGTCCTCCGAAGCAACCCCCATCACCCCCACCGCCTTCAAAGCAGCCCTCACCACCCTCTCCCTCCCCTCCCTCCACCTCAAAGTCCTCGAGCTCCGCAACTCCATCGCCCACCTCGACTACTCCAACGAGCAGCTCCACCCCTTCGCCCACCCCGCCTCCCCCGACCAGCAGCAGCCCGACCCCGACTGCGCCGAGGCCATAGCCGAGAACAACGTCGTCATCGAGCGCATGCAGGAGCGCATCCGGCTCGTCCGGGAAGAGGTCGAGTCCCGCGGCTTCAGCTGGAGGGAGTTCCAGTCCAAAGTGGAGCTCGAGGCGCTGGACAAGCAGGAGCCTGGTGTTACCATCAATGGGGAAACAAATGGGGAGAGACATTCGGCCTGGACGGACGGGACGTTTCAGACGGGGAGGATAGTTTCGGGGGAGGTGGTGATGGATTCTGTTGCGGGGCAGACACAACAGCACCAGGGGGGGTCAATCGGTGATGAGGAGTTGAGGCGGAGGATGGAGGAGAGACTGAGGGATATGGGTATGGGTCAGGATGATGAGGAGGGGGGTATGCACTTGTAAATTGTGTCATGATTAAAAACGACTTGAAGGGAAAAGAAAGGCGTTATGGGTGTTTTGTATTACTATGATTGGAGTTGTCAAACGGCAAGTCGGGAGGGGATCAGTCAAAAGACAGCATGGCATCTAGCAATATGTTATTGTGAAGCTAGAAAACAAACAAATCCAGATAATGGCTTACAGCCAAACTCGTGCATTATATTCAAAAGCAAAGCATGACACACCAGTACCTTCGACGACGGAATCATATCATGTAACAATAATTTCTTTCAATTTCTACCACGCTACCTCCTCCTCTCCATCAACCTCACCACCCCCCACATCCCCCCCATCAACTTTTTCATAACACAATATGCATTTTGAGCTTCTTCCAAACCAACTTCGTATAGGTACCAGGGCCAAGACAAAAAAAAACAGAGACAGAGACAGAGAGAGAGAGAGAGTTAAACAAAATAGACAACAATGGATGTTTTCTAGGAAACCAAAAATCCAGGGGCATGCATGCTTTCAACTTTTTGGCGCGATGCTAAACAGGAAACGGGATTAAAAGAAGAGGAAAACAAGAAGACGACAACAGTAAAAGGCAATTTTGCATTTGTAGGCCCCCCCCCTCCAATTTTGCCCACCTAGGTAGGTAGTTAGCAAAGAGGCCAATGCCCCCCCCCGCCCCCAAGTTTGCAAAAAAGAAAACCAAAAACTCCTCCAACACCATCGCCCAGAGCAAAACTACTAGTAGTATTTCAAATCCAAAAACAAAGCCCCTGCCGACCCCTTTGATGTGCAAATGCAAGCGGTTTCGATACACACACAAAAAAAAGTAAAAAACTATGCTGATGAGGTTCCAAAGAGAAAAAAAAAAAGAACACCCGAGTGATGTCAATGATGATGATGATGATGATGATGATGATGCTTTCCCAATTTCCAGAGACAGACTGAGGAAGGAACAAGAAAAACAAAACAAAAGGAAACATGATCAATCAGCCTTTCATGCTTGCTTTAAGCTGTTTGAGGGTTGGTCTTGCCAGACGATTCTGTTGTTCTCGAATTCGTGACTGTAGTTGTGTTGTTGGTGACTTCTTGTAGCGGCGAGGAGGGCGTCCTTTGTGATGAGGGAACCTGGTCAACGACCGCCGAGCTGAGGATGGTGGCCAGTCTTGGCTTTTGGGCAGCATGTGATGGGTGGGTTGGCATGGGGGGCGCAATGGAAATGCCCGCCTCGAGACTCTTGGTATTGTACTCCTTCTCATCGTCAGAGTCGACTTCGGGAGTGGCTACTGGGCGGTGGTTTCTCCGTCTCGCAATTCGGTGGGGAAGCTCGTCAGAAGAATCCTCTGATTCGGTCGAGAAGCTGGTTGCGCGTGTAGTCCGGCGACTCCTTGTCCGCACGGTCGAGACGGTTGTCCTCCTCGATCTTGTCCTAGCAAGAGAAGCCGATGACAACCTATCGTCAAATGGCGTCTCTCCTCTCCGACTTCTAGCCTCCAGAGCCTTCTCGCCAACCAGTCTACCCAGTGACCCGCTCCCCACTGTCGAGACTGTCCTCCTCGAGTTCACACTCATCAAGCTTGCGCTTCTGCTAACCGGCACCTTGCCCTCCATAACCTTGGCGGGCGGTGGGGGCTGCAACATCCAGCGAAGTCCATCCTTGTGTGCGGGCTTGCTGCTGACAACCGGTGGGTGGTATTCATTCACTGGTGGGTTCCTCGGTGCGAAATAAAAGTCATATCGATCCTGCTCCGTAACCTGCTTCTCCAACCCAAGCTTGGACTCGACGAACCGCCCAGCAGACGAGCCAGCCTGCTTAAGAGCATCCACGAGTTTCTGCGTCCTCCTCTGACTCTCATATTCGTTCCCCCAAAGTTCCTCATCTTCGCGTTGGTATGGCTTCAGATTCCAGTCATCGGCGGTCGATACCGAGATCGTTTTGCTCAGCGTCGGACTCGCCATCTCCCCTTCTCCCACCACCGTAGGCGCAATAGTTGTGCTGATCGATGGCCTTGGCCCAACGGTAGACGTTGGACTCCCCATGTTGAACATGACGCTGCTTCCCGCGCCTATGCTCGCGCCGCCGTCCCTGCTCGCCGCTGTCAAACGCCGTTGACTCAAGCTCTTGCTCGACCGATCGATATTCTTCCCCTTCTTTGGTAAGCTCGGACCCATCTTAATCTCCTCGTCCCAGTAAGGGTTCGTCTGGAATGGATCTGGATGTCGGTATAGGTGTGGTTGCTCCAAGATGATCTGTGCCTTCATTTCTCTCTCCTTCTTGGCCTGCTTGGCCGCCTTGTGGTTTCCAACGCACGCGTAACATGGTGTGCAGGCCAGGTAGTAGAAGAGCGCCGACTGGACGGCGGAGAGGTATGACATTGCTGAGCCAAGCTATCCCTGAGCTTCCGGCCGTCTAAGTTGTTCGTTTATAGGATCGTGTGACGATGTATTCCTCCAAGAATGATCACAGTTTCGGGGTGTCGTCAATCGTGGTCGCTTTTCGTTTAGGATTCCGTAGCGCCCGTCGACACACCACCGAAACAGGCAATCGTTAGCATATCATGCAGCAGCTGGGCGTGTCGTGGGTTCTATATCGCAGGTGACAGGGTCGTAAAGTAAATCTTGGGTGGCCGTTACGTCGGATCAATTTGTTGAATCGAGGTTCCAATAGTGTAGTTGACGGTAGATCGTTGGGGGTGGAACGCGGAAGGTCGATGTGTTGACACCGTTAGAAAGCTTAAAAGCCCAAATGTCCCTTCTGCGCAACAGATGCGCCTCGAGTGATCAGCCGCGTCAGCCCTTGATTCAATCCCTAGATCCGGCGCCTTGGTCGTGCGTATAAAAAAAGGAGGGGAATCGCGGGGAGATGGCCACTCTGTTGTCGTGGCAGGTCTTGGTGGTTTGGGGGAATCGTGGTCGTTTAAGGAAACGTCGGAAGACCTTCAACCGGAGCTCTCCACAAGCCCGCGTTCCCGGGAATGCGGCGTCCTTTTGGGTCAATTGGCCCCCAAAACCAACAGGAAAGGGCGGAGAGACAAAGTTGTAATCGTTAGGAATGTGTAATGTCGGCCGTGTGTATACCTCTTGGTTGTCTGGTTGTTGGCGGGGAAAACACTCTCTCACACACACACAAGCAACACAGAGAAACACACACACACAACAGTACGGGAAAGTTGGGTCGAAAATGCAACAAAGGAGAAAGCTGAAAAGCCGCAATCAAACTCGACGTTGAAGAAACGATTAAACAAGGCGGGAACCAAGCAGCAGCAGCAAGGGCACACCCCCGAGGGGCTGGTAATTTGCATACGAAACAAATCCGGGGGTAAGGCACCACGATGGACAGGGGGGGCGGATCAAAAGTGCAATGAGGAGGCGTTTCGCAATGGACACCCTTCCACACCCACCTTCAGCATAATCAGGTATGTAAGAAAGGAACAATTCTCGCCATTTGTTACCCAGTGGTATCTCCCCCTCTCTGACGACGTGGAGTTGCCCGCAGTGTATGTACATAAAAGCCTCACCTCAGCCCTGAACATTACGCAGCCCATCCGCTCGGCACCCCGACCCGCTGCGAATCAACAGAATAATAATATCCAATCCCTCACCCCCACGAATTAACCCATCCCCAGCTTTCCCCATCTGCAAGCGAAGGCGAAGACGACACGCAATTCCATCGCCTACCACTGCCCAATCAGATGTCACACAATTCCCCATTCCCGTACCTTACCTAAACTAGCAGCTGGCTTGCAGCCATTATCCGTCGTACACCACCACCACCACCACCACCACCACCAGCCCCGGTGCCCCGACATCTTGGTTGCATGAGAAACAAACTTTCCTGACAAGTGTAACACCGTCCCTGATGAACCAGACACCTCAAGACTTTGGTTAGGCGCATCCTCACTGCATTCCCGCATGGAAAAAAACACCAAAAGAGACCATCTCTACAAAGACCCAATCCCTCCTGTTACTGGATCCCTCAATGTGTCAAAAACTATCCGTGTGAATGCCATCATAATACCAAACCAGACGGACGGCAAACACTACCACCGTCCCATTTTACCCCGCCCCCTCCCCCCCCTCCCATCGAGACATCATCGGGTACCAAAAAGTCCTTTGATCCACGTTCCCCTCCCTCCCGTGCATCTCAAACCGAAACGCAACAACAACAACACATCAACCCACTGCTTCACCAAACAGTAAAAGGGTACCTGGGGTACCAAACCACCCCCCTCCCCCCCAACAATTAACCGGCTGGCAAGATAGCCCGGGTTTCCTACCTGTCACAGTGCCCAGCACAATGATGTAAGCCCAACATCATGATATATATAACATTTCAAAAGATCAAAATAAATAAACAAACAAACAAAACATCTATATCCCTCCAACATCTACACTACATACATACACAATCTTTTCTACTCCCCTTCTAGAAAGTTTTTCACATCTCAGGTCCCTGTTCAAAAAAACCTCTTGGCAAAAAACCATCACCAACCATCACCAACCAACCTACCCCACGCACGGGTTCGGAGTCCGGCTCATCATCAGCCAGCGTTAAATTAATTTAACCCCCCTCCCCCCCCCTTTCCTACTTTCCACCACCCAAGCATCATCTTATTGCTCACCCATCCATGATATATCTCTTGTACCTCAGCCACAAACCTTCATTTCAACCAAACTTCGTATCTCACACACATCAAAATAACCCAGCATCACCAACCCAAAAATATACTTTCATCATCACACACACTGTATCGGTCTCCATCACACACACAAAACACAAAATCATCACAAAAAAAACAAGGCATCATTCATATAATAGTGTATTTGATCTCGTCCGCAAAGTGTAAAACGACTCCACGCCAGCCAGCCAGTCAGCTCTTTTCAGCAAAAAGGCAAGAAGAAAAGAAACCAGGCCTCATAATTGTCGTTCCCTCGCCATCCTTGGTAGTAGTAGTAACCCCCATACTACTGCTCCCATCCTGTCCCTTCGTGATAAATTCCCCAGCATTAAGATACTCCCCCCTCCCCACCACCAATCCATCCATCCCTCCATCGAACCCAGCTTGAGCCCGCCAGGTTTGTTCGTGATGTGAAAGCCAAAGCAAGTCAAATCTCCCATCGTCAAACCGCTCCGAGCGACATTCTTGGGGGGGGGAAAACGCAAAAGAAAACGCAAAACCAGCGAGGCCTATCCGATGGACGACGGTGAGCCTCCCTCCCGACTACAACGACCTTTTGGATAATGTACATGCACAAACAAAACTCCATTTGCCCTTTTTTTTGCCAAGTCAGAGAAATGAGAAAGAAAAAGCCCGGCGAAATGTTGTTGTAACAAGTGTATCGAGTTGGGGATTAAAACTGATCGATGAAAACCCGAATCCCTATATGAAAATCAAGAGAGACACCTCACGAAGAAAGTAAAGGTGTATTCGATGCAGTCGTCTCTCTCTTTGGAAATTTCCATTGCTTTGTGGCATGTCTCGCTGTTGCCAGTTTACACATCCCACTCCTTGCTGGTCTCGTCGTCGTTTGGAGTCAGAGCGGCAAAGGAGGACTGCTGGGAGATGATCTTGGCGGGTCTGACGGGGGCGGTGCCATTGGTAGCACGGGGCTGGGGAGCAGACTGAGCCTTGGTGGCAGCGATTGGCTCAGACTCGCCAGCGCTCTCGGCGGCGGAGGTAGCCTCAGTCTTCTTCTTCTTGGACTTCTTGGAGGGAACAGTGTTCCACGCCTCTTCGTCCTCAATCATCTTCATTTGCTCTTCTTCCGAGGGGAGAGAGGCAATCCAGTTGCTGGGAGCGCTGGCCTGCTTAGCGGCGGCAGCCTTGGAGGCCGAGTCGGTTTTTGTGGGAATAGACACATCGGTGTAACTGTCGGTGTCGAAGGTATCGAGCGGTTGAACAGGAGCGGTTTGGCCATTGGCAGACTTGGTCTCAGGCTTGCCAGCGGTCCAGACGGACTCCTTGACCGCCTTGTTCGTAAACTCAGAGCCGTCCTTGGCAGCGCGACCCTCGGCAATACGGGCCTGTCTTCTCTGCGCCTCTTCGGCGACCTTGCGTTGACGCTCGTCTTCTTGACGCTGCTCCTGCTCGAGCTCCTTCTTGCGGCGGTTCTGCCTCTGCTTCTTTGTCTCTGTCTTCTCAGGCTCCTTGGCCTTCTTCTCCTTCTTGGGCTTCACCTTCTCAGTGTCGGTGAGGCGGAGAACAGAGGGACCCGACGACTTGGGCTCAAGCATATCCGAGACATCGCCGGCATCCGCAGGGATAACTTCAGGGGAAGCAGCAGAGGACGCGTCGTCGTCGGCGTCAACGCCCGCAGTCGAGGAAGGAGCGGAGACCTTGGGCTCCTTGGGCTTCTCGTCAATGACCTGGGCACGAGATTGCTTCACCGACTTTTGTCTCTTCTCGTCGGCCTTCTTTGTGGCATTGAGATTGGTGCCCTGCTTGATGCTCGCCAATTGCCTGGCAAACTCCCTGTTGTCAACCTCGTCATCGGAGCTATCGTTGGCGGGTTTCGAGGAAGCAGCCGATGGCTTGGTGGCACGAGGCTTCAACTGAGCGGTCTTGCCTGTCTCCTCGGTGTCTTTGGAGTAGGCCTCCACCCTTTGTCGTTTGGCCTTCTCTTTTGGCTCCTTACGAGTCTGTCCAGAGGGCTTCTCGGAAATATGAAGTTGGCGGGCGACTTGACGGACGGCTGGTTGGTTCTTGTTGTCAAGGTAAAGCTTGTAACCGACGGCGGCGCTGAGGATGACGGCCCAGCCGACCAATGTTGACATGTTGACACCCATTGTGACGGTGTTGTGTGATGTGTTCTCGGGAAGACGGAGATGTCGATGTCGATGTAGATGCGCAACACGCACAAGACGGTCGCAATCGCGGTCGGTCGCTACTGCAGACGGGAACCGAGAGGTTTAAGCTCAAAGGTTCCTGCGGGGTTGGCAGATGACGGTCGGTCGAAGATGGTCTTTGCTTTGAGCAGATCGACGTCGGGGTAGAACTGGATACTCCAGGAGGCTTGCCTTGATGGGCTGGGGGTGAGTATTATGGAGCAGAGGGTGACCTTGCCGTCTGTCAATTGAGTGAATTGAGAGAGGGAGATCGGAGGAGGATGGTAGAGTGGATTGGTTTGATGTCTGTGGGGAAGAAGGGGGAAGAATTTTGCGAGTGCTCCTGAGCTTTGGGTAAAGAGGCTTCAAAAGTCTTGATCCAGAGCCACAGCGTGTCTTGCCAGGTGAAAGGTGTTCAGAAGTTCGGCTGTTTCCCTTGGCCAGCTTCATCTAACCAAAAGATGCCAGGGTGGAGAGTGCACGGTACACCCCTGGGACCCAACTTGGCAGCGTTCCTTCACGTGATTGGCGGGAACGATATCAGCGTCTGGCTCAGGGGTGATACGAAGGCTGGACCAAACCGATGATGACATTTGGCAGGTTACGTGAAATATTGAAAAGATTTCTCGCTATCAAGAGCAAGCTGTCTAGCTCTATCTCTGAGCTGGCTTTGTCCTGATATGAATACCTAGATGCTCCTCCCAGTGTCAACAATCCCACCAGCTAGCTATCGCTGGCTGGCACGGCTTATTCATATCGTGGTGGAGACACATGGCAGTGATTCACTTCAGCAAGAGCACACCCATCTGAGACAGCAGCAACGTTGGGATGGCTTTCTTATATAGTATGGAAGCTGTAGCCTCGCGGCACTGTCCGTATATAGTAGATGGCAGCCACAACCCTCCAAAGTCTCCATAGGAGAAGCGGAGGAGGCCGTTAACCGGGACGTAATTAGAAAGACCGAACAGCACCAAGATTCCAGACTAGGAAGGTGGGACATTTCTGCCAGCCGTTTTGGCGGCACAAGCTCCCAGTCTTTTGCTGGGAAACCAGGCTGCCTTGTTATCTGTTGAAGACCTGGACCTAGGCCTGTAACATCTTCCTTGTGAGTGTCGAAAACTTTTGAGGTGATTCTCTTGGACACGGTCAGTTCGAGATAAGAAATATTACCTTCCTCTGCCCTGTGGCTCATTTTCATATTTGGTATACCTTTGCCACACGGCTTTATCTCTTTTTTATCGTTAAAGCTCACCAGGTCCTCTCCAACTCCTACACTTGGACATACACAACAACCCCGCATTTTGCACCCTCTTTGCAGCACAGATATTCCAGTCATGGCGCCCAAGAACCGTGTTATTATCGATACCGACCCAGGTTGGTGCTATTAAAATCTAATTCACGACATCTGCATATGTACTAACACAGCAACTCAGGTGTTGATGATGTCCTGGCACTGTTGCTGGCCCTCAGCGCCTCTCCCGAGGAGCTCGAGGTGGCCATGATTTCGGTCACATACGGCAATGTCCCGCTGCAAAGGTACGACCCGAGTCTCGCTTGTGGAAAGTTCCTGGAACATGTCGAGAACTGTTGTCTGACACGGCTGCAGATGCCTCCGCAATGTTGTGGCCATGTTTCACGTGCTGGAGAAGGAAATGACCTGGCGCCAGGCCAACGGCAAACCTACCTTTGGTGCCCTGAACGCTTACAAGCCTATTGTTGCCGTTGGTGCTTCTCATCCCCTGGAGGATGAGGAGCTTGTGGCAGACCATTTCCGTAAGTTTGGTTTCACACAGTTCATCTTCTGGCAATAATTCTAACCTCTGTTGTAGATGGCGAGGATGGGCTGCATGGCGTCCACACGGCTGTAAGGTTCCCAACTGTTTACATACTGATTAGGGGTATCATTTGGCTGACCTGGTATCTATAGCACCCTGACCTGAGCCCCGCAGACACTTGGCGCACCCTCTTTGGTGACAAGGTAGAAGGAGCCACAGAATCTGATGAGCCACCATCATTCTCCCGTTTCTTCACCCCTAGCAAAGGTCCTGCTCACGAGGAGATTCTCCGCATTTTGAGAGAGGAGCCAGAGGATACCATCACAATCGTCGCCGTTGGGCCTCTGACCAACGTTGCCCTCGCAGCCGCCCAGGACCCCGAGACTTTCCTTCGTGTTAAGGAGCTTGTTGTGATGGGAGGTGCTGTCAACACCATCGGCAACGTAACCCCCGTGGCCGAGTTCAACTGCATGGCTGATGCCGTTGCCGCTGCCAGAGTCTATGCCCTCACGTCCAAGGTCCCCTCGTCGACCATGCCACCAACAATACACGGCAAGTCTGTCTTGGGTGCCTATCCTGAGAAGCTTCCCCGCCAACTCAAGCTGAGCTTGTTCCCCTTGGATCTTACCACTCCCCACGAGCTTCACAAGGCGGCTTTCAACGAGAAGATCCAGCCTTTGCTGAAGGCCGGCAGCCCCCTCGCCCATTGGACCGAGACCTTCCTGAATGGCACTTTTAACAAGATTGACTCAATGCTCGGCGAGGGACACAACGAAGGCCTGTCCCTCCACGACCCGCTGACCATCTGGTACATGCTGACCCGCGACCATCCCGATTGGAAGACTGTTCCTAAGCCTGAGGATATCCGAGTCGAAACCTGCGGTCAGTGGACAAGGGGCATGCACGTCATCGATAACCGTGGGAGAGCCAAGCCGGTCGAGGTCGACAGCGCAGTAGAGACACACCCCGAGGATCCGATGGACGCTGTCACGTTCGATGAGGTTCCTGGTGACACGATGGGCTGGCTCAGTCTGAGAAGGGGTAACAGGATCAACAGGGTGGTGTCGTCGCCCGGTCAAGATGCCTTTGCTGGTATTTTGCTGGACAGGATTTTTGCCTAGGTGTAACTTGTGTTTTGAGACGAAATACCAGTATAGACCCTTCCTATGATCACCAACCTTTTACTCATGGGTATCTCTCGAACTCTTTTCATGTGATGTCAGCAAAAAAACGAATATGTGATTTTCAAAAATAACAGAGAAAGAGAGGCATACCCATCAAGGCAAACCATTGCACATATGTGTGCGACTCCTAAACGCCGTAACTGTTTCTCAAAGCTTCTCAGATGATCCTCCCAATGCTGTAATAGAACCGCTTCTTCCCAACTCTTTAACCCTCTCTATCCCTTTGCGATCAAATCCGACTCTTTTCCCCCAATATTACCAAAAAGCCCTAACCTCCCCCCGCCCATGTTGTGCCAGCTCGTTTACACCCCTAGTTTCTTTCACACACTCCTCCGTCGCAAGTCAAGCCAGGTAGGTAGGTTAGGTTGAGAGAAAGGGGGTGCCCCATCAATGCTTGGTAGTCCCGATCACGGCGCCCTTGACCTCGGTCCAGTTGATGCTGTCGTCTAGGGCCTCGTCCACCAGGCCGATGGTGCAGACGTTCTCCCCGCGGATGAGGTAGAGGCCGAGGGGCACCTCGGCCGAGGGCTCGGCGTCGTCGGGGGTGCGGATGATGCGCTCGACGGTGTTTTGGAGGACGATGTTGGTCGTGTTGTCGTGGGCGGCGAGGGTGCCGACTAGGGTTCGGCCGTCGGTGGTGATGATGCAGACTTTTTCTGGGGGGGGAAATGTTAGAAGGGGGAGGGTGAATGGATGGGGAGAAAGGAAGAAGGGGGGGGGGGGACGGACTGGAGACGTAGCTGTTGATTGACATTTTGGGGGAGGTGAGATTGGGAGGGTGGTGAGATTTGGGAGGGGGGATGAGGGGTTGGGTGGTGAGAAAAGGGGTGGTCGGCGATGTCGTCGTCGTCGTGGGGGGAGGTCGTGAGTGTGGGATGTGCTGGTTGGGGAAATTGGTTTGTTTTCGCTGGGCTGGATGCGCTTGCTGTTTGAACTTGGAGCCTCAGTGAAGCTCTCTGGAGCTTTGGCCAGCCTGACTGACGCGCTGGTGGCTTGAGTGGGTGGGGCGGGAGATATGGGTGGGGGTATCGTTGTATCCGGGACCGTTTGAGACAACAAATATGAGGCTACCGGGGACCCCTTTTCTACCCCTGAAAGTAAAAGTAAATATCAAGCTTTTGCTTATGTGGCGGAAATGGAGCTCATGGCATCATAGGGCTTCTGTATTTATGCCAGCATTTACAAAGTCTATTTTATATAAGCAACCTAAAAAATAATGGAAAGCTATTGCGACATTTCAATCTCTTGTAGTTATCTTATCGTATGCAAGATCCTCAAGATCCACATCAAAATTGTCTTATCAAGCCATATCCCTGATCAAAACCACACACCTAAAAGAAAAGAAAAAAACCGCAAAAATAAGGACTCGGATACCGGGAGTCGAACCCGGGGCTGTTGAGAGAACAGACACTTCTGAGAAGTGAGAGTCAACGATGTTACCGCTACACCATACCCGATTTGAATCGTGGATGGTCCGATTTTGATGAGGGATTGAGCAGAGCAAGCCTTTATGTAATGATTGCATTTTGTGACTAATAGCAACAACATTCAAGTCATACACAAGACAGAAGAGCTTACCTATACAGTCAAGCAAAGCATTGGAGCAACTACCGTAGAGTAGGTCTCACCACATTATGGTAGCTTGGGAGACCTGTCAGGTTGTCTTGCCTGTATTCCTCAAAATAAAAAGGAAACCTGGAATCTAGAGATACACCACTCTCATGCCATGACCAGGAGGCCTCAATGCAGTGGTTTGTTGCATTACAGGCAGGCATCTGATGACTGCCTGATTGACGTGCTTTTGCCTGTCCTCGGTATAGAAACAGTCTAGAATATCATACAGACCATGGCTGATATGCTTTGTCACTGAACGCTGACCTTAGATATGCTGTGCCTGTATCAACCGCAGACACAGCCACATGTTGAGCAACGACCCAAACTTGCATGGTGATCATCACTGTCGCCGAAGCTGCCGCTGTCAGGGCAAAGAAAACAAGCCGCTTCGTGATACACCACGTTCCACGACGTATAGGCGAATGTAGCAACCCCTATCAGACTAACACAAAAACATAGTTCATAGTATGGCAAGCAAGTCTCGGCGGGAAGCACACAAACAATATCGTCAAAGTACTATTCGGCCTGGGCGTTCCCTTGGCAATGCTGTCTATTGCCTGAGGGCATCGCCAGATGCTTGGCAATGACCTCGGTGATGGCGGTTGTGGGAGGGGCCACGATCCCAAGCTAACAGTTCCTCCATGTGTTACCCCGCAGAAGCCTCAACTCCGCCCCCGCAGATCTCCAACGTCGTACAAGTAGATGTAGGTGAGGGTCATTAGACAACCTCACCCCTTGCGTTGCGGATTTCCGGGTTTCGAATCATATCACCTCATTCGAGACATCCCCGTTGGTAGTCCGTTGAAAAAAGAACGACCTCGGACTGTTTATAAAGGATCCACCATGGTTCGGACAACAACAGCGTTCGCCGGTGCACTACAAACATTCCGTCTCTGTATATCTCGCCATTCCGTGTCGTCCGGGTTATATCACCCTCGCATCGGCCAACCACTTCGGTTCATGTCCTCGTCCACCATGGCTGCATCCGCCAATATGATAACGTCAAACAAACTGAAGCAAGTCTTCACCGAAGACAAGCGCCCAGCTATGGGCTTCTGGCAGATGATTCCCGGTGCCAATGTTTCTCGTATACTGGCCAGGTCGGGTGCGGATTGGGTAATGGTGGACTGTGAGCATGGCAATATCGACGGTAGGAGGCCTATTCCGCTGTAGATCTATGTCAATGGTGCGACCCAAGACTAATCTGTAACACCCTGCTAGATGCTGCAATGCATGACGCAGTTCCAGCCATTGCCGCCCTGGGTGTTTCCCCTATTGTTCGACTCCCGGATATCCAGCCGTGGATGGTGAAACGTGAGTGTTCAGATGATCTCCCAACCATCCGGCAGTGGCTGACGTTGTGCTCACAGGGGCATTGGATAGCGGTGCACACGGAGTGAGAATGGCAGAACTTCCCTTGTTTCAAGTGATCTCGACTGACCAAGGTTCCAGATACTTGTACCGCTGATCCGAACCGTCGACGAGGTTAAAAGTGTGGTGTCAGCAGCCAAGTTTCCTCCACTAGGAACCAGGGGTTTCGGCTCCCCGATTGCGGTGCAAAACTTCCATCCGGAACCGACGCTTACAGAGTACCTTCAACAAGCCAACGACAGCCTGTTAACCATGGTGCAGATCGAGACCAAGGAGGCTCTGGATTCCGTGGAAGAGATAGCTCCCTTGGTTGACGTTGTATTCATCGGGCCTTTTGACCTAGGCAACAATATCGGCCACCCAATCATCAACGGCAAGATGGATGCCGAGTTGGACGATGCTATTGCCCGTATTCATAAGGTGACGGTGGCAGCTGGCAAGAAGTGTGGCATATTCTGCACCGGCGGCGAGCAGGCCAAGAAGTATGCCGATATGGGATTCCATATGATCAACGTGGCCACGGATTTCACTGCTCTACAAAGCACCATGGTGAGCGCGCTTGCCGTTGCTCAGGGAAAGGTTGAGGGTGAAAAAGCCGCTTCGTATTGAGGCTGTGAAGAGATGGCCAACGATGAGAAGGTTCCGGGTTGGTCAGACGACATTCTGGACTCAGTTGATCGCTCAGAGCTTCTTGACAAACACCAAGCCGGGAAATGATAGCATGTGCAACCGCGATTAGCACAAATTGTACTCCCACCCTTCCTCGAGCTGTCGTACAGCTCGGATTCCTAGACGAGATGGCTCAGAGCTTCGTATATAGCCAATAACAAAGCAAATGGTTGACATCACTGTCATGCCGGAGGCCGTTGGGATGCTCATGACTTTTCGACGAGATCCATCTTTGCTTTCACCTGATCTACCGTAAATCGATGCATCAATTTGACGGCCTGTGAAGACAGCTTGGGATCTTCTTCTGGTAGCTCAGACTTGCTGATGTGGATCTATTTAATCATTAGAAACTGCACATTGTTCTTGAGCCAGATGGACTTACCACGGGAACATCAAAGTCATAGAGATCCAGCCAGGCTTTAGACTTGGGATCAACTATGTCAACCTCTTTGAAGGCAAACGGCCGTTGGTCCCAAACGTCTGATAGAACCGACCTTGCCTGGCTACATAGTCCGCAAGTTTTACGTGTGAAGAAGGTTATTCTGCATGATTGAAGTAGACGAGCGGTAGCACGCATGATGTTTGGTCCAAAGTTGGGTGCAATTGGTGTATTCGTGGATTATTTCGATGGGTTGACGTTAAAAACCGAGTCAGATATTGGAAAGCGATCATGGTGTAAGGGTGTTTAATTGCCAATGGTCTAAACCGTTTGTGGCTAGACCGGACCTCTATAACCCCGGCGCTGGGCAGTCGCGACGACGCGTTTCCACAGCTTCCCCGCCCCCACCGTATCAGCGACGGCGGGCAACGGGGAGCTTCCATTTTCTTCGAGAGAGCTTCCATGAACTGAATCTGACCGCCCAAACCCCTTTGTTTGCCTGCAATTAATTATTGTTGTTTTCAACATCAACACTGAACAACAATAACAACAGTTTTGTTTACACGCCACCATCGAAGTCAATTCGAACCAACAAGACAGCTTCAGACGACCCCTCCCCGCTCCCAGGTAGCTCCCGTCACCATGGCTCAAAAGTGTGTCCATCAAGGTTGCGGCAAGGAGTATACAGACCCCGAAGAGGTGTGCCGCTACCACCCCGGCCCGCCCATCTTCCACGAGGGCCAGAAAGGTATGTTACTCGGGTTATACACTCTGATAATGGACTCAACCACCAGCCTGCAGCTTCCCTTACCTGCCTATCACATTGATATCTAGACTCGCCAAGCTGACCACAACCTTCTCTACCCCCCCGGCAACAGGATGGAAGTGCTGCAAGCCGCGCGTTCTCACCTTTGAGGAGTTCATGGCCATTGAGCCATGCACCGAGGGCAAACACAGTACCACCGACCTCCCACCAAAGATCGAGAAGAAGGAAGCTCCGGCCGAAGGCCTCGTCGAGGCGACAAACCTCCCTCCCCCGCCACCCCGTGCGCCCGTCGCCGCCCCCCAGCACATCCCCACCCCACCACCTCCCGTCGCCGAGTCGGAGGATGACGACGCCACAATCGAGATTCCGGACGGCCGCGTTTGCAGGCGGAAGGGATGCGGTGTAGCCTACAAGAAGGGCTCCAGACGGGAAGGCGAGAGCTGTGTGCACCATCCGGGAGCGCCCATCTTCCACGAGGGCAGCAAGGGTTACAGCTGCTGCAAGCGCCGCGTCCTCGAGTTTGACCAGTTCATGAAGATTGAGGGCTGTAAGACAAAGGACCGGCATCTGTTCGTCGGGAGTGGAGAAAAGGACAAGACTAAGGCGTCGGCTGGTGGTGAGGAGGTCCTGGAGACGGTCAGGTGAGTCTACTCCCTTGTTTCCCCCATTGTGATTCTTCTGTTCATAGGTTTCTACCGCGAGCCAAGGCGCAGGCCAAGACTGGCTGTGTCTGCGGGTATCCTATCGAGCTAGAAACCTCCCTTGACCGCCGATGGGCGGATAGATGGAACACATATGCTTATCGCCGCTTTTTTTCTTCACTCTTTTACAGAACCGACTTCTACCAAACCCCGACATCGGTGATTGCCTCGTTCTTCCTCAAGAAGATCGACAAGGAGGCTTCCAAGGTGGAATTCCAGCCGCAGGCCATCGACTTAGACCTGCTGACGACAGACGCCCCCGTGCCCAAGCGATACAAGGCGCAGGTCCCGCTGTTTGCATCGATAGATCCTGCCAAGACGAGCTTCAAGATCTTGGGCACCAAGCTGGAAGTTACACTGGTCAAGGCGGATGGCAGCTCTTGGCCGGTACTTCGCAGCGACGATCGGCTGACGGGTGAGATTCTTCAGGTTGGACGAGCCGGAAGAGCGTAAGAGGGATGGTGATGGAAGTCAAAAGAAGCGAAAAATAGACCCGGAAGAGAATCATGGTATCAGCGAAATGCAAAAAGTATGTGAAACTCCGTATCTTTCCTTATACCAAGACCGAATGTGCATTTGCCAAGGAGCGGCTCAGAGACATGTGCCAAGTGATAGGTGCCGGCTACCCAGAATGCTTGACCAGACCTCACGCAAGACACCATTTTTGTCAAGGGGAATAATGAGGATCGGATCCGGGGGTTTTATTAAATCTGATAAGGAAAGATGGGAACACGGGGTTAAAGCCGTGAAAACGGTTGGATGGGGGGGGGGGGTTCGGAGCTCAGATACTGATGTGCGAAATCCTGCCCCCTTACACAAGGCACATCATAGAAATGCCATTTCCCGAAGATATGGGTTTTCTTTGCGGCGGGGGGTGAGGGCACATGTTTGGGGGTCACACAGAGGGTGAACACAGGGGTCTTGGCTTACACGCCTGCCTAGGGGGCGACGATCAGTCAAGATGTTTCTGAGAGCACTGCCACATTTTTTTTGTTTTTGGTTTGCTTGGAGAGGGAGATGATTGGGAGTGTGTGTATGTGTGTTTCAGTCCGTATCTCTGGGATTTTCTTGGGAAATAAAGTTGGAAGCTTTGGAATGTAAAATGACCACCTCTGGTGAGTGTGTGTATGTGTAGTGTACTCGGTAGTTTCATCATCCGAAACATTTTTTCTCTTTTGTTACCCGATTTGGACGAGAGTTTTGACGAAGAAGGAGGAAGACGAATGAATTCATTGTGAGAAAAGTCCCGGTTGGGTGGTTAGGTAGTAGTGTATAGTGTGTTCGCCTGATGAACCCGGCGGTCAGGTTTGCTTGCTTGGTGGTTGATGCAGGGTTGACAAGGGTAGGTGGTTTTTTGGACAAGGGTGTCAGCTGATCATTCTTTCCCGTGTTCTTGGGTTCGTCATGGGAGGGGGGGAAGGGGGGTTGGAAGCCATTCGTTTAGGGCACGTTGCTGTTGGTTGGTGAGTTTGTTGAGATTTGAAGAGTTTTTTTTTTTTTTTTTTTGGTGAGGGCTGATGATGAAGGGGGGTGCGAGCGTACAGTACCCGTCGTCCCGTGGTGTTGGTTTGGTTTGCCCGGCTTCAAAAAAAAGAATGAATGACATCTCCCACGTGGGAAGGGAAGAAAAAAACCACCACACGGGTCATTGGCTTCACCGTTTCAACTCACGGAGTTTTACTTTGGTGTTTTTTTTTGGCTGATCAGCGGGTATCGAATGTGTCATTGTGGGAAGGGGATTCTTTCCCCATAGTTCATGCCCAATATCTATGTAATATCCCCTATACTAGTGGTGATGGGGGGGGGGAATCAGAAATCCAAATGGTCGGGATGTCGTCCGTGAGTGTGTCGTATCAAAAAAGTCCCCAAGCCACGAGAATTCACCCGTAACCCAACGAACCCCCCCTTGGCACCTGCCGGGAAGTGTAGATCTACCGCACTGCTGGCGCTGCTGCTCCAACCGCATCTCATTCAGCTGCTGGGAAACTGCCTATTTGGGAAAGCGGGGGACACGTTCTGCTTTTGCTACAACTTTCATGGCAACTGAAAACTCTTTGGACAGTTGGTCAAAATACAACGTATCACTGTGTGTGCATGTGAGAATTGTCAGCCAGATACCCGATTCGTTCTTTCTTTTTCCCTTGTGTTGTGTTGTGTTGCGCTCTGGTGATGATAACAGCCCGTTGTTCTTGGCTGTCGTCTTGGCTGACCTGGGTTTGAATTCCCGCTGCCGCGGAGGCTAAAAAGGGGCGTAAACACTAAACAAGGGGGGGGGACTAGATCTGGCGATGCGGTAAGTAAAGGTCAGTGGGCGGTGAGGATTTTCCCATGTCACGGCCACTCCGGGCTATCACAGGCCAAAGTCTATTATGAGCAAGGGAAAAAATTGGCATCATAGTGAATTCTTGTACGCCCCGTCCAAGCGCGGCTGTGTGCCTTTGAAAAGCATGGCAGAAAAGAACCACATGCAAATCACCGTGGTGAGACAAAATGCATGTCTGTGTTATCTGAAAATGTGACTCAAAAATCAACTCCCACAAACCCAAGTTCCCCCCAAATCCCGACCAGTGCCCTACCGGTTTCACCTTCCCATAGAGGAGAGACAAGAAACAAAGACAACTTCAAGACAAATAATATGCTGCGAGGAATTTCAAGACCCCCCCCCCCCCAATGATGAAATGTAAAACAAAAAAATACAAAAGATCGCTTCCTAAGAAAGATATGCAATGTTCCGCGCGCTTGTGTACCGGTAGCCGATTCCCATTTGTCCTCCAGGCCAATCCAAAAAAAATAAAAAAAAATAAAAATGCAAAGCTGACTGACTCTCTCAAACTCCCGCAAACCCAACCACGACGCTAAAAATTCCAAAACCGATCCGTTTCCAATTTTGTTGCCCCTAACCGGCGCACCGGTGTGTCCAACGACCCTGGTAAAAGAAGAAAAAAACACCAACCACTCCCGGTGGTCAGAGCAAGCCAATGAGTACATTGTGTAATGTCATACAGGGGAATCCGTCGGCAGTACCGTCGGTGGTGTTGCTCGAGGCTCTGGCGTTGGTGTTGTCCTCCCTGTGGTTGGTAATTCTATCTTGACGACCGGCGATCGGGGCGGTACTGTAAGACTGGAAGAATAACTCGGCCCGGGACTGGTTACGGGTACGGGTAGTAGGGCTGGCGGTGGGCTCGAGATTGTGCCGTTGATGATCGTCGTCATTCCCTTCCGGAAAGCGACAATGACGTGGCCGCCCTCGCCTCTGCACAGAACCTCGCCCCGGTCAGCTCCGATCCTGCCCGGGTCTTCCGTGAATCTGATAATCGGAGATCCATCCGGAGTGAACCCAACGAGCTTTCCGGGGATTTCAGCGTCTTCCTTCTCGCTCTCCTCGCCAAAGATTGTTTGTCTGGACAGATAATTGGTTAGCAAATGGATGGTTTCTTCCGTCTCCTCCCGGGGAGGTGCATATAAGTGACATACTCTCTGCTAATTGGCACACCATTCAATTCCAAGCGACTGGAGCTGCAGTTTGACACGGCACGATGGCGGGCCCTGCTGCGGCTCCTAGACCGCATCCTTTCAGCCCGCCTGCGTACTGAACTGTGAAGCGCGTGACCGATGCCGGCAACAACAAGTACAGGAGTACCCAGCGCCAACGCCCAGGGACTGCTCAGTTGTTAGTGATGGCTTCATTCGAGGGAACGAGGTGGTAGACTCACGGGTTCTTCCTCGCGCGAACACTGTTGTAGACCGCAAGGAGGATGCCGAAGATGGCAATGAGTGACCCAACTTGCAACATGGTCCATGTTGACCAGTAGAGCGACATGAGATCCTCTCCGTCGCAAAATTGCAACGCCAACAAAGCGTATACCTCCATCACAACGGCAACAACCGAAATGCTGGAATACAAGGCGCACACATAGAAGCACCGTTTCATCTTTTTCTTGTAGGCTGGGCATCCCGGCTCCAGGTCTGAGACCTTTTCCATATCACTAGACAATAGTCAGCTCCCATCCAATTTCCCCAAACAATGAAGGCCTAACTGACCCGCTGTATTTCCATGATGACAGGAAAAGCATGGAAACAACAAGAATAAAGAGAAACCAGTAGATAAAGTCAAAGGCCTGCCGGTGCAGGTGCGAGGCAAACGCTGCATAGTGTAGACATTTGGCCTCATCTCGCTCAAAGGCGGTCATGATGGGGTGGTTTACCGGTGCGTTGGTAAAAACGTTGAAGAGGAACGAAGAATAAAATAGGAAGCAACAAAGGTGAAACGGTCGAGTCGGTGAGAAAGTCGAACGTTGAAGAAGCTAGCGTTCCAAGACTGTCTATTCAAGTGGCGTGTCGACCCTGTCATGAACATGGACCTAAGCTGGGAGCCGGGGGGAAGACTGGGACATAAATACGTATCAAAATCGAGGCCGGCCCTGGGGAGATAAAGTGACGTAGAAACAAGTACACTTGAGCTGCGGGCCAAGCCCGGTAGGTACACCCGATTCAGATGCCGTCGGGGGTCCTCGTAATCAAGACGAAGCTGGGAGCGACACAACACCCATGGGAGAGACAGGCATGCATGGCATGGGGGGGTGGGAAAACGAAACAACGCAGAGCGCGCGGTCGTCAACTGGCGTCTGGGGAACGGGAGGCTGCTCCACCGGTTTCTCCCTGGGCTGGGTACGCATTGTTTGGGGGTGTACGAGACCACGGGTAGGGAGGGCCGCAGAATTGCGCCTTGCACAGCAATCGACGTGAAAGGTCTTGGATCCCATCTCGACGGTTTAGCATCCTAGATTTGATATTTTGCTCCACACTCTTGGCAACCACAACGGACTGCGGCCGATGAGGTGCCCCACGGCCGATCAACTAGCGTAGCGGTAGGGAAGTTGGGCCAAGAACGCCCCGGGTCCGAAAGCGACGATCAAAGTTTCCGTGAGCCCCGGCGCTGAGTGCCAAGCACACTGGGTCTTACGGATGCGTGCTGGTCGTTATTCCATCTTCATCTTCCCGCCACCTTCAACTGCCACTTATCTCCATGTGCCCCCCCTAGTTCATACCCTCCATCAGGTCCACCGAATCCAGGATCATAGACCTGCTCAATAAGTACTCCCGAAGCCAGAGATACTCCTCCCCTTCCTCCTCACCGTACCGGTGCTCCTCCGAGAAGCCAAAAGCACATGCAATCTTGTCGAGGGCCGCTCTTTCGTCCTCATAGAGCCATCGGTGCCCCAGAGGTGTTCCTATGGCCCACGTGACCCGCTTCATCTGATCGTTCGCTGTAAAGGCCGCGACCATTCCGATTGTGCCAGTAAATCCGACATAGCAAAGGGCGCCAGCAAAGGCAATCTTGGTGGCGCTCGCATGGTCCCAGGCTGACTGAAACTGGGCAAACTCAGAGGCCAGGAGATAGAGCGCTAGGGGCACGGCACCAGCAAGACCTGCAGGAAGGAGCCCTTTCCTAATGATTTTGGCGCGCAGATAGGATTTGGAAGAGTATGTTGCTTCCACAACTCCGATAGCAGCCTCGAGGTTATCGGCCTCGATCGCCGCATTGAGGGCAGCCTCAGCAACAGCAGGGTCCACGGCCTTGCTCGCTTTGTCAGGGTTAGACTCGATGTAGCGGATGGACCCAGAGACCTCCTTGGGCGTGGGCTTGCTGGCATAGAGACCCATGACTTGTGGCAGTGTCTGCGGTCTGCCAAGGCGAGCCTGAAGTCGGACATATTCCTCCAGCACTTGCGGGGTGATAACAACGGCGGGATGAGCGACGATCGCATAGGCCGCTTCCGATACCTTGTCGACAACGTCCTCCGGCCGTAGTACAGAATCTGTAGGAGAAGTGCTGGATTGCCCAGCCTTTGCGGCATCACCTTCCAAGCCCAAGAGTCTCGAGACAGGTCTGTCTTCGGCCGCAGCAACTGCAGAGTGACTGGTCTGGGTATCTGCTGCTTGCCTGACATCCATCTGCGCACAAGCCCGCAGCGCTGTGAGCGTCATGTGCTCAGAGGGGATCCCCGAATGGGCAGTGAATTCCCTGGTGATACGGTCAACAGCAGCCATGATCTCTTCCAAATCTGGCACATCCTGGTCCCCCACTGGTGAGCTGGCCTCGGCGGACGTGCTTGGCGAGGCGCTTGGGTTCTGGCTACTTTGCGGTGTCTGCTGGCGTTTTGATTTTAGACATGTCTGCGAGGTCACAAAGGAGCGGGTGGCGATCGTCCAGGTAGGGTTTGGTGGTGATAAGTTGGCCAAGCGTCTGCTGGGATGTAGTGTCACGAAGCCACGCTTGGCTGTACGCATCGATTGTCTGCCAGAGACAAGCTCACAAGCCTGGCAGAGTTGCAGGCCCAGCCCTGCTTGGTACGGCCGACGAAGCATGACTGTGGAATCGCGGGGAAGGTGAAAGTTTTTCTTTTTGCTCGGTCCTGAAGCCGTCTGGCACGCCGTCCCCTACACGGCCTTTCTTTTCCCCAGACGGATGGTGGTCTAGATGCCGAGTGAGGCAGAGCACACCTGGAAAGGGGCCAATTGGTCGTAAGAAGGGTGTGGGGGTAGCTGGCTGTAGCTAAGGGGCGTTATGTACAAGAGGGAATTAAGTGAAAAAAGCTTTATGAGAGGTGAGGTTGAATCTTGGTGTTGCAGTCAAAAGAGAGCTCTCTGGGCTAGAGAAGATCGTGCAGATCCGTGCATTGGCGTTGAAGTGACCGGGGTGAGGTCCAGCTTCCCCTCCCCGATTGAGCGAAGACCCCCACCGTATGCACCTTGCTGGCTAGAACGTGCATATAACGGGGTGGAAGCGGTAACCTGGGGGAAACAGCCACACTGCCTCGGGATACTTTACATATATGCACTTTTTTTCCCAGATGGGCAGTCAACAGGTAAATCAACAATCTACCTAGTTCTTTCCATGAATATCAGCGCAAAGAAACATTGGCACACATACACTTAACCAACAGCCATGACCCATGACTCTCAGACTTTGGATCTCGGATCTCGGATCTCGGATCAGAGTACGTGTACAAGAGAATTGAAGGTTTTGGATCTTAGACTATGTTGTATGACACCGTCTCGGAATAACTCAAGGTGTGTCAATCATAGAAATTCTGCATCTGTATGTTTTGATAGGGTCCTCGAACGGCAGACCTGCGGTGCATATGGGCAGTGCCAAGGTTGGTAGACTGTGGCTTGACTTATTAGCCAGTGGGCTTGTAATCTTATCTGCTGGAGCGCTGAGCCACATGGCCCAGGAGTGACGCAGTACGTACTGCCCCCGACCATCTTACGCCAACCATCCAAGACAGTCGCATTTCAACCTCCAACCGCTTCATTGTCCGTCGAAGAGGGGGCATTATTTCTGAAGCTGTATCTTTTTTTTACCGCCGTTTTCCCCCAGACTGACTACCGTGCACCGGCGTAACCGTCCTTTTACGGTGTGGACTCTGCGCCCTTCCAAATCCTGGGCTTAGACGCCGATCGTCTCGTTCCAGCCTCGTTCCAGCTTGCCCGTCTTGACGAACCGAACACACGATGCCTCCCCCACCACCACCACCACCCCCTCCGCCGCCGCCTGGCTTTGGGGGTCCTCCTCCTCCACCTCCACCTCCGCCTCCGGGAGGCGGCGCTTTACCGGCGCGCCCGCCAGGTGGTTTGCCGAACAGGGTACGTTCGCCGCAGAGACACCCGGCTGTTGGGGAGAGTACATTCGCTAACGGATTCAAAAGGGTGCTTTGCTTCAAGATATCGGCAAAGGAAAAGCGTTAAAGAAAACAGTCACAAACGATCGATCTGCTCCAGTCATCGGAAAAGTAGTTGGAGGCGGAGGTTCTGGCCCATCTCCTCTCGGTGCACCCCCTGTTCCTGGCCTACCCAAAGCTCCTGGCGGTCTCGCGCCCCCTCCGCCCGGAAATCGTGGAAGAAGTAATAGCGATCAGAGTGACAGACATCAACCGGCACCAAGTACGGATGGACCCCCACAACTAGCCGGCCTATTCGCCGGGGGTATGCCAAAACTGCGCAAAACAGGTGGGGGTGTTGATACTGGTGGTAAGGCGCATCCTATGGTTCTATAATGAGTGCGGCATATCACTAACAGCCATCCAGCCAGCCGAGAATCCTCCTATCTGTCAGATCCAGAATCTTCCAAGTCCGCTCCAAAACCTCCAGCAATATCCGCTCCGAGACCTCCAGTGGGGGCTGCTCCTGCTATTCCAGGGCGGCCATCACTACCCAGCACATCGAGCGCCCCTGCTTTCAATCCATCCATTGCCAATCTTCGAAAAACAGGAAACTCGGAAGGGCCGAGGCCGTTATCATCCGCATCAACCAGAGGGCCGCCACCACCAATTGGCAAAAAGCCACCTCCGCCACCACCGGGGTCCCGCAAGCCTTCGGGAGCCCCCCCACTTCCCGGCGCACCAGCACCACCTCCTCCGTCATCGGCTCCACCCCCTCCGTCCTTTTCGGCCCCTTCGCTTCCTCCGGCTCCTCCTCCGGCCCCTCCGTCTGCAGCTCCACGTCCACCGCCGGCTCCGGCCCGGTCACAGCCGCCACCTCCTCCCCCCGCCGCGGCCACAAACAATATCTCCCAGAATATCGCCGCTCAAGCAGCGATTCGTGCGGCATCCAGTGTATCGTCTCCTGCGTCTGCCCCTCCTCCGCCACCACCCCCTCCGTCGAACGATGCTCCTCGCTCACCGGCACCACCTCCTCCCCCTTCAGCGGCGCCAGCTCCGCCCTCGTTGACCCATACTCCATCCAGCGCTTCAGGTCGGGCATCTGGCTATGCGTCCCTACTCGACCCGAGCAGTTTCACGCTTGCACCAAATGGCGGTGGGGCCAAGACGCCAAGTCCAACACGGAATGTGTCGTTATCACACGGTCCAGGAGGAGGCGGTGGTGGCCACTATGTAGTACAGGACTCGAGGTGGAAATTTACTAGTGAGGAGAACTTTCCAAAGCCGAGGGATTTTGTGGGTGGCCCAAAGAGGTATCGTGCTGGTCGGGGGAGCAGTGTGCCGCTTGACTTGAGTGCTCTTTAGAATGGGCAGCAGCAACAGGTGCGGGGGTGATATTGGAGAGATGAAAGTGCAAGAGCGGGAACCGGCGGTACCACCGACTTGGCAGATGAAGTGATTGGGCTTGGCTCAGTCATAGGGCAGCTCACAGTAAGACCGCAGTTGTGAGGGTGTGCTTGGAGGTTGGTGGTGTCAAGGTGAAAAGAGATGAGAGAGTCTGAATTAGAAAGGAATATCCAGTTTCAGGTAGCATTTTGCAAAATCGATCATATTGCACCAAGCGAACTTGATCATGAACATCATGTGCAATATTGGAATCCTTCTACTGTCGAGTTATTTTAGCTGTCGAAATACTATTTCAGTGAGTTTCGATATCGTTCTTGGTGTCTTTGTGAGCCGCCTGGTTTTAGTAAATCACAAGAATCAGTGTTAAGAGATGAATTGTCTGCACTTCTTCTGCGTGAGGTGTCTATTGTCTCAATCAAGTGTATATATATATACATAATATATATGGTATGTAGTAAGAGACCTGGTAATTTGAAGTTTCGTATCCTCTTGTTAATGACAAGCTTTGGAATGGGGATAGGTAAGTTTGCTATGGCCTTCAGCAAAGTGCCCTGCTCATTTGAAAGGTGGCATGCTTTTTAGCACGGAAAAGCCACGGGCCTTCCAGGGCGATGAGTATCGTGCAATAGTGAGGGAGAGTGTATGTCTGGAGAAATGACCGGCAGGTATTCTTGCATAAATTGTCCCGGTAAGCTACGCGGGTAGATATCTTGGATGACGTGTAAGATGATGGGATTTCGTGCCTAGGTGATGGCCTAGAGGTTGGCATAGTAGTGGCTGATATTGTTTAGAGTATGGTTTGCAATGTAGAGGGGGGTTTTCTCCGTGAGTAACTCTTTTTTTCTCTTTTCTTTTTTGCATAGGTAAATGAAAATGGTATTTAATTCAAGATAAACTAGGTAAGGTAGGTAAGGTAGGTAGGTATACGCTGTGAAAACTCATGAGTATTGTTGGTCTCCGTTTGGTTGTGTGTTCCTTTTGACCAATATGCCTAGGCTAGGTAGGTACTAACACGATGTCAAAACCTTCCCGGGTCCTCCACAAGGAAAAATGGATCCTTTTGTTGGTTGAGTTGATCCATACCTAGCTGTCAAACGCCATTCCGTCGTTAACAAAAAAGAAGAAAAAGAAGAAGAAGAAAAAAAGAGAAATAGCTGTCACAGGGCTTTATTGGGACCTGTGGTACAACAGCGAAGAGTGGCAGATATCCTCTCCCTTTGGGTATAAGCGTGAAGAGCAAGCAAAAAAGATAAACCGATCATAACTTTGTTAAACAAGAACATGAAGGCTAAAATAGGCAGGTAGGGACTGGTTTCCGGGTGACGACCCTCAGGGGTTTAAGATATCCGTGAGGTGGAACTGAAAAAGAGAACTTGTGGGCGGCAGGGGGTATCATATGGTAGCGACAGGTGATGGTGTGTTGTGTGGTTGTTATGATGAGGCGGCGAGCGTGTTGTGTGGGATGTGTTGATGGAGGTCGATATATTGTAGGTAATGTAGGTTTTGCAAGGATGCCTAAGAGGGATGTTATCAGCAATGGTCAAGTGCTGGCTGTGTTCCAGCTTGTTACGGATGTAAGCGTACAAGGTGGTTGTGGTTCAAACATGTGGTTTCTCGGGAGGATTTATTGGTCGGTAGGCGGAGTTGTTGTAGGTGGTTTCTCGTAGAATGGGTCTTGGTTGCTGAGGTCAACAAAACTGGAGAGAGATTGTGACTGGTTCATCGTCGCCATGGTGTGATATATGGTGATGTTGGAGATTGGAGTCTGGGCTGGCAATGACTCGATTGGCGTGTAGGTGAAGAAGTAGCGGCAGTGAGTGTTAGGATGTTTGTGAGATGCCCGAGATGCTGGAGAGATTCTGGCTCGATCATAGTCTCTAGATCCCATATTTATACCCGTGAGAGCCCAATTTTGAGCCGCAAATACGTACCGCGATGCCATCGATCATCTTCAACCCCACTCGCTGAACACCGTTCACATGAGCGAATCGAACCCAAAGGGATATTGCAGATGGGCTAGTCAGTTTATTGGCAAGGTTCGGCGGTGATGCATATAGGTGCGCTCATTGTTGCAGCGAGTGGCACATCCCGGCTTTCTTGGATCCCGGGGGAGGGGGGCAAGGATGGGAGGGAACATGGGAGGAGGGGGCAGAAGCAAAGCGATCCAGAGAGGGGCTCGCCAGCTGTTCCGTTGCTTTGTATCTTTTTGAGCCTCAATTTTGGGACAGTTTGCCAGCGCCCACTTCTTCCGGCTCCTTGTTTCTTCCTTCTTTCTTGCTGCTGTCATGCATGTAGGTGCAGCATGCAAGCAGCACACACCCGCCCCAGCTTCTCCACGGTTGAGCCCAGCAACCTCAGCCGGTGTTCCGAGTTTGAGCATTGTTGTTTCTTTTGGCTGTGAATATTTCGGGAGTAAATACGAGTGATCTTGGTTCCACAGTACCCTAGGTAAGGGCATCAAGTATTGGGGCTCTAGGTTGAAAGCCAACAGATTGACTTGGATTGTCTGAGGTAAGCAAGGCAATGTATGTCCCTGAAACTGCCTGGCAGGGCTGGAAGTGTCAGTTTGGACCCTTTGTCTTCATGGGGGGTATGTGCTCTATGGGAAGTTGGGGAGGTAGGATAGGTACCTTGGGAAGGCGGACGAACAGGTGCAGGTGGCTGCCAAGCCCCTCGCCGGTCGAGGATGGACCAATGCTTACTCACGTCCTGTTTGGAAATAGGGTCGTGTGCAGAGCATGTTGGCAAATTAAGAAGACTTCATTTCCACTTACACCTTGAAATTGACCTTTTTTTGTTGTTGCGAAGTGTTTCATGGAGGCATATGTTTCTCCAGACCGAACGGCGTGCAGGTGACCGTTTTTATATCAAATTACCCCTGGCTACGCGCGCATGTGGTCAGAGGCTGTGCTAGAAATACGGGTCTTTTGAAATTACATTTCCCTCTTCTAGATAGCTTCGCACCCTGGGGCTCTTTCGCCAGGGAGCTTAAATCAACGACAGCCCATTCACTTACACGATCAAGACTTCATCGCGTCTTCTTTACCACGGATCTTACCGCACAGCTTTGGTGTTGCTGGGTTTTGAGTTGGAGGTCAGCTTAAGCAAGCCACTGGAGCTGGCGTACCAGAAGATATCACGATGAATTACTAGTCGTTTGGGATACCCTTCCACTTCGACTCTGAACATATTGACCGGTGAGTTTGACGAGTGCTTTCAATTCTCACGCGACACATCGGTCAATCTCTCGCCTGAATTCTCATGCACACTCGATGTTACCCATCTACAGGCATGAGGCTCTTGTAGACTGATCAGGTCGGGCTCTGATACTGACCGCCCGATTTCCCTAGTCTCTCGATAACTGACTGCCGAGGAGCCGTCGAGCACAGGTTTGCCCGCCACCTCATTGGGATGCTGCATTTCACAACACCAATTCAGATGACCAACCAGTTCCGTGTCGCCGATGACCCCCGCGTTCCTGTCGAGCGGTCCGTAGGCCTGTAACATTGAACATCGTCGGCAATTATTGCCACGTCAATCGACGGCGGAGAGCACACGCTTCCACATTGGCTGGTGTTGTTCCGTGACAAATATCTCCGTGGGGTGTCTGTGATCCTGACGTTACGTTAACACCATCCTGTGAGCCATCCGGCTTGCGAAGCACGTAAGCCATCTTGATCCATCATGGATTTGGTCTCAGCAAGCTGCCGTGGTGGTGCTCGTGGCTGAAGGAGCACCTGAAAACCAGACATCGCCGACCATTGGAACAGGTCTCTGCAGGAGGCTGCAGATGCTTCTGCAGCCTGTGCTGTGGAGAGATAGTCGGGAGTCAGACCAAGCGTCCATAACAACCTCAGCTATCCGAGACACAAGCCCCTCTATCACATCATCATGTCTTCATCCGAGGAAGCAGAAAAGCCACTTTTGTCTTGCTCTCTGTCCGAACAGGTGCACGTGTGTGTCGTGTGGGCTGAGAAAAAGCAACAAAAAACCTCTTGTTTATGATCAACCCCAGAAAGTGCTAAGAGTTCAAGTAAGGTTGCCGAGTGGGAGCGGGGCTTCTGTTGAGCAGGTGTTCCCCCGCAGTTTGCTCCGGTCGATGTGTTTATCGTGAGACTGCTTGAAGGAGGCTCAACTGTCCTGTAGGGCAGCAAATCGGCCGTAAGGATTATACAAGAGTGTGGCAGCCAGATCTCCCAGAGGGAAACTAGGTGAGCACAACTTTCCTAAACGAGAAGCACGGCAGAGGGTGTAGGTATCGAACCAGCACGAACCCAGGCACGTGTCTGTTCTGGCGACTGAAGAATGTATGGCCATGCACGGAATTCATGATGCCTGAGGACGCCATCGTTGCGCTTATTATCAGGCAAGTAATCTTCATCGCGGTGACATGGCTTCTTCAGCCTTTCCCCAGATTCGCCCGGGAATGAGAAATTGCATGGGTAGCATTGCTTGTCCCCTTCCAGCTCTTGATGACGTCTTGGGCCCGAATCACATGATATCTTCAGACTTGACTGACGGCAAGTCCGGAATGATGTATGTATTGCTATTGACAGCCCGTCGACTGATCATGAAGCTCCCATTTTTTGAGATTTCATGCAGCTAACAGGTCACTCAGATTGCATCTCTGAATCGTCTCAGATTTCTGGCTACTGGTTATAATGGAAGACTGGAAGACTTCCATCTTATCGCTATCGCAACTCTTGCCGCGTTATCCCTGCCAATCAGCAAACCATCGCGTCATTGGGCAGAAGCGTGCCCTGTCCAGCAGACAAGCGAGTGGGGATTGAAGAGCTGTCGAGCAGCGAATGAGCTTGCGCGATGGCCCAGGATGACCTCTCCACTCGGGCCCAAACAGGCTAGTCTGGTCACGCCGACCTGCCAGCCCCAACCCACGCTCTCACGACTGCCACTGGCACGCTTCCGCCCGCCTGCCAAGCTTCAGCCAGCCCGGCGCATGCTCACGCTCACTCCCTGACTGAGGCTGGGGACAAAGACGACAAAGCCTCAACGAATCTGGGATTCAACCTCACTCAACCACATCAACATAGCAACTGAACAACAAGTGATACTTGTCCACGATATCTGGCTCCCGACGTCGCACGTCAACCCATTCCCCCGCACCGTTCGTTTGTCCATCGAACCATCCTGTCTGACAGGTTGTCTCCTTGTTCAAGGCTCCACTTTCCCGGGGCGGGGACCAGCCAAGGGGGACAACTATCGCCAAAACGGAGCGCGCCGTAAACCAGCAAACAAACATAGGGCTACAACTTTGACAACAAATCATCGGCCATTCGGTAGACCTGCTGTCCATCCACTCATAAGCTTGCGTTTACAATGGGGCCTTACGACTCTCAACGCGCCCGACAGGGAGGGCTCTATGGCGATGCTCCGGAGAGTGCGGGGGCCACGGGGCGATCTGACGGGACATCGCCGCGTCGCCGATATGATGGTCAGTACTTGATCGATACCGGCATTCATCCTTGCAGTAAACTAACTCCTGGAAATACAGAATCGTGGGTCGAGGTGGCTTCCCAACCGTCGTCGTCGTCCTTGTCGTCCATCGGAGATGAAATCGTAACTACCGGCCTCAGGGTCGGCACCAACTCCTATCCTCCTAGGCGGAGGAGATCGCAGCAACACCAGCCGATGCCCGCCTCCTTTGTCGTTGGACATCCCTCCGCCCGCAGCGAGACCACTAGCAGTCAGGAAGAATACGATGAAACAGAGAGTGAAGACGATAGGGTTGTCACAAGCTCCACCGAGGCAATCCATCCTTCGGCGAGTTTGCTTCGTCAACAGACCACCGTTCGCCGGACTATAGATATCGACACCGACAGCGATGATGATGAAAATGCGACTGCTCTCGGCCGTCCATCTGATGCGCCTGCATTCAGGCCCCAGCCCAATGCTTTTTCACACCCGCCATCACACCTCACCCATCGTCACTCGACCAGCTCAGTACCTGCTCACCACCCATCTCAGTCACGGCCGCCCATGCCTCACCGTTCACACACCCGTACCCATCGCGGCCACCCGAATTTCCTGTCACCTGCATATCAAGCTGATCACGACGCTGCTCTCCGTGCTTCACTCACTACTCTCCTATCGTGTGCTCAAGCCGCTCGTGGTCTTGGAAAAGCCGATGAGAGACGTGGAGCCGGACCCTCAAATATTGGCATGGGTGGACTCGGTGCAGGGGTTGGTGTTCTGCCAAGCTCGCAGCCGATGGAGCTGAGACTCGTTCCCGAATCGGAGCTCATGGCCGATGGCCCACCTCCGCCCTCCGTTGGCGGAGCCGGCGGGCCGCCCAAGGCTCCACTTCGAACCGCATCCAACTCGAGTGCCCCCAGTGCTCCATGCTCCACGTCGAGCAGAGGAAAGGAGGAACAAGGGAATTCGACAGATAAGAACAAACGGGCGGCAACCAACCAGACGAAATCCTCCAGGGCTGTCAAGAAGAAAAAGACCAGCTCGCCTGGATTTACTGACGGGGAGACAGCAACTTTCCTCAGCCCGACACTCATGACCTGGGTGGTGAGCGCAGGTGTGGTGGTATTGGTTTCTGTGGTTGGGTTCGGGGCCGGCTATGTCATTGGGCGCGAGGTAGGTCGGCAGGAGGGAGGCGCATTGGGTTCCTTTGGTGCTGCTGGTTCGGCGACAAATACCTCTGCTAGCTGTGGGCGTGAGCTGGTCAAGTCCACCTCTGGAGGAACGCTGAGGAGGTTCCGGTGGGGCTCTATGGGGAGCAGCGTGACTGCTTAAGACTTCCCTTCCCGCACAGAAACAGGGGGCAGACGTATGATGGATGACAGGACATTTTAATGAGGGCGATATCAGCAATGGTTTTTTGATAAGCGGCATTATACACTGGGAGTTGCGCAGTTACGATAGCAACGATGAACACGCGGGATTTTGGGGGGGTTTTCCTATGTTTGGAACTTACATGGGCGTTTGTTTTTTTGTTGAAATTTCTGATCATTTGTTTGCGAAAGGGGGTTGGTTAGATACGCTACGGCGATGTTGCTTACGCGCGTGTGTGTTGGTATTATCTTTTTTAATAGCATCTTTGTTTTGATTTTGGCAAAGGAAACAGATATAGGGAGTTTTGAAATAAACGAAATCTGGAAATCACACTTCATAATAATCCTTTGTTGCCTTGTAAGCCCTTGTCTGACTACTAATATTAACTATCAAACTCCTATTCCCCCAAAAATGGAAAAGGAGCAGCAACCTTTGCCAAAATACTATTTGACCCCCCTTTCCCATTTCTCCGCTTTTTGCTCCCTGCAGTATCATACCCAGTCCCGAAAAAAAAAGACGAAAAAGAAAAAAGCAAACAATGAGATCAAACCTCAAGGGGGGGGGTATCGTTTCGTTTTTTTCGTTTGTGGTTTCGCTCAATGTGTGTGTGCAAATAGCAACATGGTTCCCTTGGCAAGTAATGGCTGAGGAGGAGGTACCTTGACACCCGTACAAAAGAAACACCCAAGATGTACGTATAAAACGCCCAAAGATTGGCATGGGCAATGCAAGACATCCAACCAAGCCTTGGTTAGGTAACAAAGGTTCAGGTAACAAAAGAAGGCCCCGAAGCATGCCCTTCAGTAGAACCCATCCTGCCCAGCACTCCCCCTCGTGGAAGCAGACGCGGTAGTCGGCGTGTTCTGCGTGCTGCTCGTATCGCTACTAGGCGTCGAGGGCTCCACGACACGGTTCCTAATCGTCATGATCCACTCGTGCTGCAGCAGCTCAATCGCCGTCGCCCGCTTCTTCGAGTCGCGCACGAAGCACCTCCTGAGGAAGTCGATGCCCTGCGGGCTGAGCTGGTCCGACGTCGGCAGCTGCGGCGGGTTTCCTTGGGCGATGTTGTACATGATGGCCCACTCGTTGTCGAGATTAGCCCATGGGCGTCTTCCCGTGGCCATTTCGAGTATGACACAGCCCAGGGACCAGATGTCAACGGCACCGAAGTGACCGGGGTTCTCGCCCTTGATCACCTCGGGAGACATGTACATGGGTGTTCCAGTCATGGACTTGTTAGGCTTTGTGCTGGTGATGTCTTGCATCAGTGTCCGACCCTGGCGGGCGATCAGTTTGGCGGCGCCGAAATCGACGTATTTGATGATGCCGTTGTGGTCAAGGAGGATGTCTATAATCCTTGTCAATACATTTAAACACGGAATATGATCTGAATAGACTTACTCTCTGGCTTGATATCACGGTGGGCAATCCTCAACTCATGCAAGTAAGCCAAGCCCTCCAGAAGCTGCAGAGCATACACCATGATAACCTGCTCGTCCTCAATACGCCCGTGCTCCAGCAAGTTGGCAAGCGAGCCGCCTGAGCAAAACTCCATAAACATGTAGACACGATCGCGATGTACCTCGATGCCAAAGTACGACACGACGTTGGGGTGGTCCACAGATTCCAAAACGCGCATTTCGTCCCTAATCGTATGAGCAACGTTGGGAATAAGTTTGGGGTCTTGCAGGCGAATCTCCTTCACCGCCATAAGCTGGCCTGTGTCAAGGTTCATGGCAGCGTAGACATTGCCAAACGTGCCACCGCCGACAAACTGTCCCTGCTGCCAGCGGATGGTGAAGTTGTTGGCTGTTGATGAGAGCCAGGCGAGCGAACGGTCGACCTCGTTTGACACCTCCAAGACTCGGCCCATTGCTGACCGTTCTACCAGAATCTGCTTTCGAACGTCGTCAACCTTGCCGAGCTCCTCAAGACGGCGCTCTGTTACACAGCTCGCGGCCATTTCGTCATCCATAATCTGGCCCTTGTTGAGCCGCTTCATTTGGCTGATGAGTGTCTCCATGCGCTGTTTCTCAGCCTGGGCCGCAACGTTGGACCTGGCGCCCATGATATCGAAGTGCGAAATCAACAGAGCCATGCACCCGGCCACCTTGGTCCGTAACTTGGCATATTCATCGTCGCCAAGTGCGAGCATGTGCTTGCCTCTGGTCATGACCATGGCAAACTCGAGGGCTTGTACAGTCCAGCGGAATGTCTTGCGATCCGAGGGAATGCAGTCGTCACAGATGAAGCTGACCCAGTCCAGCGCCAGCTTCGTGAGCTTCATGTTATTCATCGTCCTTCGGTTGTTGTCCATGTACAACAAGGAGCGCTGACCGAACTCGGTAGCGAATATAAAGCAGGTTTGGATGAGCTCTTGACAGTTGAGGCCCTTAGTCTGCCGTCGAATTGTCTCCACACTGTCCATGAAGGCATTTGACAGCTTGAAAGCAACTTTGCGAATCTCCATGAGGCGAAGATTGACCTTATGCAAAGTTGACCTCTGTTCGACCACAATATCAATGTGCATATCAATCGTCTCCAAGAATGCCTTCCTAGCGTTCACCAAGACATGCTGTGAACCGCCAGCGATAAGTCTCATGTGGCCCAACTTGATATCGAGTGGTTCTTCCCGCACCGACAAACTGAGCTTCGATCCAAACCAGTTAGGTGGGTTTTCCGCCTTGATGATCAAGAGGTAGGGCTCTGTGGGGTCTTCTGCAATGACATCGTAGGAAAATGTGCCCATAAGACGCTGTATCACATCTGGGCGGTTGGCTAACGAGGGTGATGCGATGATGTGAACGCCTTGGTGTTCGGGGCTGCTTGTGTAGACCTGGAAATGGTGCGTATCCATCAGCCGATCATAGAGGTCTTGGAGCTTCTCTGGGCCCCAGGCAATGGTAAAATCACAGGCATTTTCGTAATTCTCGCTGAGCATCCTCGAGAAGCGCTGCAGCATTCTCTGACGCACACGAACAGAGTCCAGAGTCTGCTTGTACCGCTTCGTCATCTCGGTCACACTCTCTTTGGATTTCCTCTGGAGTTCTTTCTCAAAGGTCTGGTGAAGTCGGTTGAAGGCCTTGTAAGTCAACGAACTGAACTGTTCAGCAGCCTCGATGTCGCCACGCGTAAGATGACTTCCAATTTCGTTTCCAAATTCCCACTCTTGGAACAGCAATTCGGCCTCCTTGAAAGTGTTCTTGTTCCCGCTGAGCTTCCAGTTCAGCATCTTGAAGTAGTATTTGAGCGCATCCAAAATGACCCTATCAAAGTCTTCGTCAATGCAAGGCGGCAAATCCCACCAGGGTTCTGGAGCTGAAATCATCATGTACTCGGATCTGATTTTGATGGCGAGTTTCAAAATGATCTGGAATTGTGAGATCATCTGGTCTTGCATCAGGGGGTTCTGCTGTGCTGAATCCTTCATCTTTTTGGCGTAAGCTAACCGGACCTTGATGATTTCCTCGATGAGTCTCGACGGAAAGCTGATCAAGGTGAGCAGTTCCTCGATATAAGGAGGGAGATGGCGTTTTTGGAAACCTTGAGCGTTGTCGATCAAGGTGCGCTTCGCCTTCTCGATAACTCGCGAGATTCCATCCAGCATGCTCCTCCTCTTGAGATTTTTGCCATCAGCACCATTGTCCTCATGAAGTGACTTGAGGCCCTCTTCTTTCAAGAGACGATCCATAAAGGAGGTATCGTCGCCCAAACCGTTCCCGCCACCTGGCTTGTGAAAATCGAGGGCTTCATTGCCGACCCATCTTTTCAGGATCGACAGTTCCGTGTTAATCATCTCGTTGACGTTGTACCAAGAAATGACAGATTCGCAGGTCTCTTCATAAGCGCCGTAGGTCCCGGGCTTGAGTGCTGCAACGAGGGCTGTGCTGGAAGGATAGAGGCTCTCGATCTTGTCTATCTTGGCGATGGCGTCGCGGACTTGTCCGATGGGAGGTTTCCCGGCCTCGCTTTGGCCAGCAATGGAGAAGTTAATCACCTCATTAACTAAGCGGTCCAGGCCCGCCTGAGCCTCCTCGGTCATCCTCTTTTGGACTGGCAAATGTCTGTCGCATATCTTTGCACGGATGGCCAACCATAGCTCAGCCTTGTGAGCGCTCCTCCCTGCTTCCTCATCCGCCGAACCGATAAGGCGCTTCTTCTCCTGACGAACGACATCGCCAGTCAGTACCGCTTCCAGCATGCCGTGCCATTCTAACCGCTCCCGATTTTGAGGGTCCCTTAGATCGTCCTCTGTAATCTGACTTTCTTCACTGTTGACAAACATGATGTGCGCATCTTCGTAGCTGTCAAACGGACCCTCGGAAGATGGAGTTTCGCCCTCGGAATCTGAATCGTACTGCTCACCAGAGCCGTAAGCGTCAAAGTAATCGTTGTTGGCGTAGTCTTGCTGGCGTAGCCGTCGAACGTACTCCCGCTCCTGGGCTCGAAATGTCGAGCTTCCTGCTAGCGGTCGTGGTCGCGATCCGTCTCGGGGGTGGGTTGGAGTACCTCCTATGTATGAGGAGGGTGTGGGCTGTTGTGGTCTTCGCGCAGTGTATGGCTGGTAGGTATTCGAAGGTGTTCGAGCAGGTCCTGTGGGACGCTGTGGTCGTGGAGTAGTGCCATTCCCATACGAGGCCGGATCGGCCGTGCCACGTTGGCGACTGGTCGCGCCGTTCGCGAGGCTCGCGGAAGGATGTGGCTGCACGATGCCGGAGTGGCTCGGTGCGTCGGCATAGCGGCCCAGAGAGCCAAGTTCGTCGTGCTGCTCTAGCACATGGGGATCTGTAAGCAAATGCAGATCTCCCGACGATACCGCAAGCTCCGAGTCAGATGGCACCGCTATCGGCCGACCATTGAGCCTCTCCGACCGCACAAACTGGTCTTCTTCGGTCTGCGAGAAGCGGACAGCACGGGGAGACGTTTCGCTAGCCATTGCGATGGCAGGCCAAACTTATCGATCAACGAAAGCAGATGTTGTTGGTGAGCTCGAGGCCCGAGTGCGATGGTCGGGGAAGGTGTAGAGATAGTGGCCACTGAAGCACCGAGCTCAGAGAAGCTACTACCTTGGTCTAATCGATCGTATGCCCAGTGCTGGCGGAAACCAAGCTATCGAGGCGGCAATTCGTCCTGGCCATCGGCGCACAGAGGGAGAAGGGGGGGGCAAGTAGTCGGCGGTATGTGGGAAGTGAGCAGTGGGCAATTGGCCAAAATGTCGTCTGATTTTAAGGCTTGGAGACCATTGGAAAGAGCCGTCTGTCGAGACAAGCAGTTGATGGGGGTTACACTAACGGCAACAAAGCGGGCCCGTGGCAAAAAGATGGAGAGCAAGAGAGACGGCCAAGAAAGGTTAAGGAAGCTTTGCAAGGAGCTCCCCTGACGGTTTATCCAAAGGCCTTATTGGCCAAACTCTCGAATAGATCAAGCAACAGTCGCATTGCTCAGCAGTGCAGTTCGAAATGGCGGAGAGGGACGGGGCACATGAGAAGAATTTGTTATCAGCGGCTCAATCATGTATAACATGGTGGTTCGAGGTGATCGAAGCTTGAGTAGGCTCATCGGGATCGGCTCGATAGTGCAACATCTGCCAAGCATTTCCAGCAACACTGGGTGCAAGTCATACACTACAGTAGTATACACTACAGCGCTGTTTCAGGAAAGGGATGACAGATGAATGCGCTAGTCCACAATTGCTCTCCACTGGCCTATTTGAAACACATTCAATTCAAAGATCAGCAGTCTCGAGATGGGATGGGAATGTAGACACTCAAAGGGCTTTCTCAGGGTTCAGGTTAAGTGAAGATGGCTTGTGCGGGAAGACAGGGGTTTTGCGCCGTTGGCCGACGGGGAACGCGTCCATCGCGTCGGGTAGCATGGATCACAACGCGTGACGCCAGAGCCAGGGTGGGACAAGCATCTGCCAATGAACATTTTCGGAATTCGAGATTCGAGATACTTACACACAAGTCTGCCAACACCTGCATCTTAGCATCTGTTACCACCGTTCACAGTCCACCAGGTGTCTATATTCTCAACATGTACCGCTAACCGGCACTTTCTCGTTTTTATCAATATGTCCTCCGCCGTGAGGCCGGGTTCTGGCGGCGCGTCACTGCCGCACTCTCGGTCAAACTCCATTTCCACCTCGATCTCACTGCCGCCTCTCCCTCTGTCACGGCCTGCCAGTCGGGCCTCAGCTGGTGGTGGTATACTCACACCGGCCCGTGACGCCGAACTCAATCAGCCAGGCCGTCGCCAGAGCATCCACGATCAAGATGTCTTTGGTTCGAAAAAGAGGAAGCGAGATGTCTCGACACCGGCGTTGAGCACCGACAGTTTGCTAAAAGCTCCAATCGTGTTAAAGGTATTGACTGTTTTATAAGCCAGTCTCAATCCTCGTTTTTGATGTCAACTGACCACTGTACAGCCTCACCCGTCTAGTCTGACATCGAGACCATGCATGCTACACCCTCTCATGATGCTTCCCCGCGAGAGCCTGCCTTTGTCCGCCCTCGATCTCGTCAAACCGCACGGAGAACTTCCATCCAACCGTCTTTTCGAGTCCAAGATTAAAATTCTCGACCTCGAGGGGCGACTTGGCTGCAGTGTCCTCATCGCCCGTTCAGAAATCACCAAAATGGTATATGCCGTCGAAAGCGAAAGCCCCGGGTTGTACGTGCTGTGCAAACTGGGCTCCTGGGTGGATGTTGGAGAGCTCAGTCACGATGCTACGGTGGTTTGCAAGGAGAGGTTGAGAAGCCCAAAGCAAGTCAAAGTCGAAGATCCGGTCGGCGCACCCCTTATAACACCACAGATGTACAAGGAGAACAAGAGGAGGAAACTCGCCATTGAGGAACTTCAGCAATCTGCTGCTCGCAAACGATCAGGTACTCTCACGGATGCGGACTCTCAAAGTCAGATTTCAGCATTGCCGAACTCTAGGCCTGTTTCGAGAGGAATCATTGGTTCTAGACCGGCCTCCAGCGGCGTTGAAAGCCAGGTTGTTCAGCCGCCAGAGGAGATTTTGGCCGACTCTCTCGCTTTACTGTCTAGCACGCGAGACAGCACCCCGGCCCCCTTGCCAGCCTCAGAAAATGGTCACCAAGCACCTGAGCAGGAGCAGAGTCCGGGTCAAGGGCAAGTTCAGCCAACCGCCGAGAACATCATGGACAACATTAGAACGCAGTATCAGGAAGCGCTTTATCATTCCAGGGTGAGATTTCGTTGTCTGACATACTCGCATGTCAATATGCTGACTGATCTAGGGATCGCTGGCATATTTCGCAAAAGGCCCGCTATCCAGAGCTCGAGCCGCCTTCCACCCCGAATCAGGTTCCGATCTTGAAATGGCTGAATTGGTAGAATTCCTGAAGAGCCTCATTATGACAACTATCCTGGTGGACAAGAAGTACCGCGAAACAATTCCCGCTATCATCGAGAAAATGAAGACGTGCCTCGAGGACTCGGACAATACTCAGTCAAAGCGCAAGAAACGGAAAATCAAAAAGCCCAAAATGGGGAAAGATGGCTTGTATCCAAGTGAGGTCGATCACGTTAAGAGGTGGTGGACTTCACACCTGCCTATTGCTGTTGGGAACGAGGAGGAGGAAGCGAAGACTGTCTCCCCAACCGAAGCCAGGTACCACGTCTCCTGTCTTCGACGGAGAGAAACCCAGTTGCAGATGATCCTCATCATGGAAATTCTGGCGCTGGAACCATTAATACGGGCAAAGGACCCTGTTGGTGACTACTTGCTGCCTGGCGAGTCTCGAGCGCCATCCCGCGAAGCAAGCCAGGAGCCGACAGTCAAGAAACGCAACAAGCACAATCTTCCTGTGCTTTTGGATGTCCATGCGGATCGCCTCTGTATTTGGCAGTCGGTAACACTGGATGAGGTCAAAGCGTTGGCCGAGTCGCAAGCACCCAAAGAGGGTGCAAAGCCTGAAAGAATCGACTCTGACCCCCTGAAGGACTTTTGTGTGGAAATCATCCTGCCGTTCTTTGCGGCACGTCTCCCAGAGCTCTGCGATTCCATCAATAGAAAGTTGGGCGGCCCGGTGGCTCAGTCACCGCCTAAAAAGGAGTTTGTGAAGCCGGCTGCCGTCTCAAAAGCAAAACCTGGTGCGCCAGCAAAGCGACCTGCCGCCTTGAAAAGAGACAGCGATCGATCGCTCCAGCGAGCACTTTCCAACGAGCGTATGAGACGCAGTGTCTCAAGAGAGCCATCCAAGGCGATTGCCCTTATGCGATCTGCCAGCGCGACGGCCATTCCTGGACTGAAGCGGGAGGGTAGTGAGCCCCTGCTCATGGGAATGCTCCCCCGACAAGACAAGAGTTTGAAGGAGAAGCCGACAAATGTCTTTCCACGTGGGGAAGATCTCAGAGCGAGGAAGAAGGCCCAGGTAGATGCCGAGTTGAAGGATGCCATTTCGGCGCTTAAGAAGCCAAACCGGGCCCTGGCCGTGAAAGAGTTTGCTGATGCCGTGGACAAGAGAGCCTCTGCGGGTGTCAACCAGCTGAAGAAGTTGAAGAAGCCACGGACACCTTCTATCGTCAAAGCAACTCCAGCAAACGGCCGCTTCAAGGACGTCCTCGCGGGTGAAAACGCGCGTGGGCAAACATCCTTATCATTTGAAGCCATCCCACCATCGAGTGCCTCCATGATCCCAGCATCCACATTACCTCGCAAGTTTACCAACGCGCTCGCACCGCCGCCGTCGTCAACACCCATCATGATCAGCGCAACCCCAGCCCGCAAACCAGCCGCGGTCAGCACCTTCCACACCCTGCAGGCAATCCAGGAAACACCGGGCCCGATCCTGGCCTCGTCGCCCATCATGGCAAGAAAGGCAGCGCCTGCACCAACTCAGGGCCAAAGAGCCTCTACCCAATTCTTATCCATACCTCGGGAAGTGATAGACCACTTCCCCTCATCGCCGGGGCTGCCGGCGCTCTTCGAGACACCGGTCAACCCCAAATTCAATAAGCTGGCCCCGGCCATCAATGACAGCCCTATTCGGTCAAAACTATTCACGTTGGCATCAACCCAACAAAGGCAGAAGGAGAAGGAAGTCCCAGCAGCGGGGACAGTCGGAGGGACAGTTCTGAACAAGGAGGCGAGCATATACGCCCAGCTTGGGTGGGATGACGACGATGATATTATATAATGAACTGGCATGAAACAATCAACAACATCAAAGCATAAGCAGAATTTTGCATGGCATCAGGGAGGTTACGGGAGCAGGGTTGGGATTAGGAAAGGAGTATTTTGCTTGGGAGCATCGTCGGCAGCAGATAGTTCATAAAACTTGTGTATAAGTCACGTACGTATATTAGATACCCATTAGCTAGCTGGCACACAAAAAGGGGGGTGGGTAGCAGGGAGGTCAAGATAGCGGTTAAGCATGGCGTCTAATGGTATTATTTTTTTGATTCTTATTTCTCCGTATCACACACACACACTTGTATTATTATCATTACCCTTCAAACTTCCATCTTACCACCGAATCACTATCCCACCACCCCCTTACTTACTCCCCCCCCTCCCTCTTCCTCACAACCACCAAAGGCAGCTCCCTCACATCCACATGCTCCTGACTCCCCAAATCCACCACCTTGACCGCCTCCACCCCCACCACCCCCTCCCTCAACGCCAAAAACCTCAACTCCACCACGCTGCACGCATTCGCCGCCAGCGGTCCCACCCTCACATCCGCCGACAAACAAACCACCTCTGCATTGTCCACCCCCCCAGCCTTCTGCATAGCATACACGACATTCTCATCGAGCACAGCATCAGCCACAGCCCCATCCCTCTTCTTCTTGCCCCCTCCCAGCCCCATCGACGCCGTGTTCCTCATCATCGGCCTCCCCAACGCCGCCGCCCCCGCCGCGCCCCCCTCGTTTCTCCTCCTATGGGGCACCACAAGCAGCATCAGCTTGCGCGCTTGGGATGACGCGGCGGACATGGACGGCGTCATGGAAGAATAAGACAGGTGCTGCCCAGGAGCACCAATCATGGACGTAGGCCGGGAGCGGTTGACCACAAAGACCGTCCAGACAAACTCCTCGCCTACGTAGACGGGCTTGTCCGGGCCGGTGAAGGTGAGCGTGATGCCAAAGTCGGGGAGGGTGGTTTCCGTGGCCGATCTGGCTGCCGCTTCGAGGGAGGGGAGGGCGTCCGGGCGGATGACCGAGGGGGAGACTAGTGGTTGGGAGTCTACACCTCCGGAAATGGAAAGTTGACTGGGGCGGTGGGAGCGCTGGATGGGTTGGGTCATGGGCTGGCCGAAGCCTGGGTTGACGGGAAGGGTGAAGTCTAGGGGTGTTGTCCACGTCATGGAGAGTTTGGGGGTGCACGGGTTTGGTTCCGAGTCTGAGCGGACGAGGATGGAGATTTCGATTGTGATGATCAGATCGCGATCGCGGATGGGGCCTTTGGTCGTGGCGAGGTCGAGGGAGGAGGGGGTGAGTTTGTAGAGGAAGGTGAGGTGGTCGTGGGCAACGCAGCTTAGGGGGAGGCGCATGCCGGGTTGGTTGTTGAGGTCTTCGGCCGTGCCGTTGGTGACGTCGAGGGAGATTTTGTTGAGGGAGGCTTCGCAGTCGAAGTAGGGGGTGAAGTCTGTTTCGACAAGGGCGATGAGGGCTGGGCTGGGGGGTGAGGTGTTTGGTCGGGAGAAGCGCACTCGGCAGTGGAGGAGGGGAAAGATCTTGAGTTTGAGGTTTTGCAGGCCCGGGATGCGACGGAGGGAGTCTTTGGATTGGGTTGCTGGCGCGACTCGGGATACTCTCTGGGCGGAGAGATGGGGTTTGATGCCACCCAGCATTGGGTCGCTGGCAAATGAATCAAGCATGTTCATGCCGGACGGGACACAGCTTAACATGTAGCCGTCTCTTTGGCCGGGGTTGTTTTCTGGGTCTGCTTGCTTGAGCCCTGCTGTCCCTGAAAAGACAACAGACGGGAGCTGCAGCCGGATCCTGGGGCGACCGAGAAAGACTGATAGCTTCCAGACGGCATAGACAAACTTGGCTCCATCTTCGGCCTCGTCGGGTACTATGAAGACGTCTTCCACATCTTCAACGCCGCCACTAAATATAATCTCGGACGCAGGGGGGCTGTTTAGATCTTGCGAATGGCTATTGACGATCTGGGCATCTAACGTGATAACGAGTCGTCGCAAATGTAGACGGAGTGTCTGTTCATCGGCGCATTGTGTTCGCAGTATTAAATAGACATCGACGGTTTCATCTAGGGTAGATATGAGTAAGATGGACCTGGGAAGCAGACGTGTTGCCCGAACCTCATACCGAAGAACAGCTGGTCGCGTAGCTCGATGCCAGCGAGTTTACTTTCGAAGGAGCCTTCGCCTTGCCGGAGGGCTTCGTCAGGGTTGAATTTTGTAGTAAATGGTACGATGTAAGTTAGGTGTGCGTTTTCGAGGAAGACATCGTTGGCATCGCGCCCTGGCGTATCCGGTACCGCCATCCCTCTCTCTTGGATTGTTGGGCTCTTCAGTTATAGCTGTTTCTCAGGGGATCATGACGTTTCGAGGTTGTAACTTGGCGCATGTACTGGCAGGAGGGTTGAGATAGGTAGGAAAGAGATTTGAGCTTCCCTGAATATTCCGTCCCAAGGTAGCAGAATGTACTGGATTCTGGTGACAGCTCAACAGGCAATCTCAAGACAGTTTGCCCGGTGTTCATGGCAGTTGGAGTCCAAAGCTGGTGGAGCTTCCATCACAGGGGTGTTCTTGGCATCTGATGTCAAGTCTTAGCGTGGCGCGCGCCTGGTGAAAGAGGGCCGTGCGTTTGAGCCCGTGCATTGGCTTTTTATGATTTTACCAGCCCGCGTCAACTTCTAGTCTGCAATCTTCTCGGTTGCTGCACCGCAGTATTCTTTCGCAGCTGCAGTGCCAGAGTTATTTCATCGCGGACCACCCCCTGAGACGACTCCTTATCCGTATCGACAGTCTCCGCTACCCTATCTCGCAATACGACAACTTGGCTGTCGCCGACAACTGCAACGACGAGCGAGCCAGCGAATCACGATCCGGTCGCAATGAATGGACATTTTGCGCCGCCGGGGGCGCCCGCAGTCTGGCAAGAACACAGTACCCCCGATGGCCGGACATATTACTACAATTCCTTGACCAAGGTTACGCAATGGACCAAGCCGGAGGAAATGATGACTCCCGCCGAGGTATGTGCTATGGGAAGCCTCCAGGTATCAAAATACACCAAGCTAACATATATCACTCACAGCGCGCGCTCGCAAACCAACCATGGAAGGAGTACACGGCAGAGGGTGGTCGGAAGTATTGGTATAACACCGAAACAAAGCAGAGCTCCTGGGAGATGCCCGATGTCTACAAACGAGCCTTGGGAGCCGGTGATTCTGCTTCGACTACACCTACGTAAGCTTTCTATACTTTGGTTAGTTCTTATATCTCGTACTAACTTGCTTACAGAGCCCCCTCAGCTCCATTCGGTGCATCTGGAGGCGGCGGTAGTCATCATGGCGGTTCGTTTGACCATCATCACCAGCAACGCGATCATCGGGATTATCGTGATCATAGGGAACCAATGGGCGAGTCCAGGCAACTTACCTATGGCAGCAACATCCAGGCGCAAGCGTTCGTCTCTGCCAGTAACGATCCCGAGTATGCCACCGCCGAAGAGGCAGAAGCCGCATTCGTCAAACTCCTTCGCAGCAGCAAAGTCCAGCCTGACTGGACCTGGGAGCAGGCTATCCGTGCCATTGTCAAAGACCCCCAATTCCGCGCCATCAAAGATCCGAGGGATCGCAAAGCTGCTTTTGAGAAGTATTGCCACGATGTTGTTGTGCAAGACAAGGAGCGAGCCAAGGAAAGACTGACCAAGCTTCGCGCTGACTTCGCCACCATGCTCCGGAGTCATCCGGAGATCAAGCATTATACTCGGTGGAAGACAGCCCGACCCATGATCGAGGGCGAGACCATCTTCCGCTCGACTAATGACGAAAACGAGCGCCGCCAGTTGTTCGAGGACTACGTTAGTGACCTCAAACGGACTTACAAAGACCAGCAGGTCACGATGCGTAAGAGCGCCATGGATGGTCTGATCGAGTTGCTTCCCACGCTCAGCTTGGAGCCCTACACTCGTTGGGCCGAAGCACAAGGTACCATTCAAAACACCCCTCTCTTTCAAAGTGATGAAAAGTATAAGACACTCAGCAAGTCTGACGTGTTGGCCGTCTTCCAAAACCATGTCAAGGCTCTGGAACGTAACTTCAACGACTCAAAGCAAGAAGAGAAGAACAAGAAGTTCCGCCAGGAGCGCAAAGCTCGTGATAACTTCAAGGTTCTTCTTGCAGAGCTGAAGAAGGATGGCAAGATTACTGCCGGCACCACGTGGACCCAGGTCCATCCCTTGATCGCAGACGACCCTCGCTACAGAGCAGTGGCTGGAAATCCTGGTTCCACTGCCATGGAGATGTTTTGGGACGTTCTGGAGGAGGAAGAGCGCGCTCTCAGGGGTACTCGCAATGATGTGCTTGATGTTATTGATGTAAGTCCACCCTGCTATAAAATTCACCGCAATGCAAGCTGACAAGCCGATTCAGGACAAACGGTTCGAAGTCACCCCGAAGACCACTTTTGAGGAGTTTGAGGCAGTCGTCAGGGGTGATGCTCGTGCGGCTAACATTGAACGTAAAATTCTTGAGCTCATTTTTGAACGGGTAGGTTTTCTCATCACAGGGTTACCGTATGACGAGCAGGGCTGACGTTTGCATGATAGATTCAGCAGAAGCGCACCAAGCGCACGGACGAAGACAAGGTGCAGCGTCGTGCTCTCGATGACCTTCGTACAGCCATGAAACGGTTGGAGCCTTCCATCGCCGTCACTGATACTTACGAGCAGGTGAAGACCCGGCTCGCCCAGTCTGAAGCATTCCGAACTGTGAACTCGGAGGAAGCTCGTCGAGGCGCCTTCGACAAGTATATTCGCCGCCTCAAGGACAAGGATGAGGAAGCTGAAAAAGAACGCCAACGTCGTCGGGAACGCCCAGACGGGCATCGTGATAGAGGTGAGCGATCCTACCGAAGTGGACGTTCTGCTAGGAGCCGCAGCCGCAGCCCCGAACACAACACCTACGAGGCCGATCGTCGCCATGCCATGGCCGACCGCGAGCGTAATCATAGGAAAACCAGTGCGGCCGAGGTTCTCCTTTCTGATCGTCGATCTGCCGATGGCCACCATGATTCAGTACGTGATCGGGAGCGTGACAGGGACCGGGATCGGGATCGGGATCGTGTCTCGGAGCGTGATCGTGAGCGCGACCGCGACCGCGACCGTGAGAGGGATCGTGATCGGGCCCGAGACTACAGGGACCGTGATCGTGACCGGGACCGGGACCGTGAGCGAGATCGCGACCGGGACCATGGCCGTGACCGCGACAGAGACCGCGACCGAGATCATCGTGACCACCGCGACTATGACCGGCGCTCTCGCCCCGTTGATGACTTCAACCACTACGACCGTGAGCGCCGCACACGTGAGGAGGATCGGGAACGTATTTATCGCAGGCGAGTACTTGAGCGCGACGTTGATGAGCTGCCATACGGTGACGAGCGGCCCAGTTCCTCATCCAGACGCCCGCGCCCCGAAGAAGACGACCACGACCGAAGATCGCCCCGGCAGGCGAAGCGCATCAAGGTGGAGGATGACCGTTCTGCTTCTAGCACTCTGGCCGCCACCGCCACCGCTCAACCAAAGTCTGCCGCTGCAACTCCAGCGGCTGTCAAGGACGAAAAGCCATCCCCTAGTGTCCGCGCTGGTAGTGAAGAGGGTGAGATTGAGGAGGATTAGACACCTTCCACGTCACCGTCAACCCTTGCTGGCAGTAAAGATGGGTCGACTGAGGAGGAGGAGGAAACCCCCTCCAGGTCACCTTCTACTCTCGTCGGCAGCGAAAGGCCGAAGTCGTAGACCCCCCCCCAGACGGCCAATTCTCGCATCTACATGAGAAAGAATCCTGGAGTCAAATCACGGTCGACTCTGGTCACAGCCTGCCGTCTTATTGTTTAGCGCATTGTACAAGTACGTCTCTGTCACCCACAAAAAGATACTCTAACTCGGTTGAGTAGTCGATGTTTTTTTGTAATGCTCTCTTTTTATGCTGTCATGGTATTCCTTGATCAGCAGTAACTGCTGTCTGTAGTTACGTCGTACAAAAAGTTGTGTAGTAGTTTTTTAATACAAAAAAGTCTTGTGCTTCTACCATGCTCTTTCCCACATCTGTTGTGCCACATCGTCAAGTATGTCAACATTCAACATTCAACATTCAACACGAATCAAAAATGATTCTTTTTAACCCTTGTGTGTATTTTTCTAGAGAAACAAAAAATGACTCTCTGATCACAGCTCACATAGCTTGGTAAATCATCTTCACCTCGCGAGGTCTCCTTTGCAGGCCAGGATATCCTGCTAAGAAACCTGGCGGCGGCCATCCGCTTGTTCCATTGCCCCTCAATCTACCAAGATGTGATCCATCTGCGACAGAGAACACGCTTGCACACTTCCCGGAAGTGTCTTCTTGGTAGGACCAGGCAACAGGGGATAGACCGCCACCGCTGCTCTATGTCGGGATCGTCGTCCTCGGACGGGCCCCCTTCCTCGGATGCAACCCCTAAACCACCCCGGGCGCCGCCGGTTCGATTTATACAGGTATCACCATTTTGTACGCCTAAAACGCCAGGATCCGATGCATCGTTATGAGGAGGGGGAAGAGAGTCCTGTTTGTGGTTGTTCTTTGGGATGCCCTTTTCACTGCTTGTCGGGCTCCTCCAAGAAGAACTGTGGTAATGGTGTAAGCAGCTATTCCTAGAGTACAAGGGGTTGGGATCAAAACTCACGTAGTTGCCGGAAAGCTTCTGCTCCTGGTCAAGCTGGGAGTTGGCCTTGTTGATACGGGGACGGAAGTTGGTAGGATCACGACGGAAAGTGACGTCCAAGTTCTTCAAGAAGGTGTTGCAACCAGTAAGGAGAGACTCGGGCTTGTTGGCGTGGGCATCGATACCAGGCTGGCCGTCGAAGACAATGACACGATCGGCGAGGTAAGTGGCCATAATGAAATCGTGCTCGACGATGAAGGCAGTCTTCTTGGCGTGCATGATGAATCTCTTGATGACACGAGAGGCGACAATACGCTGCTCGGAATCGAGGTCTATGGCCACTTGTGAGCAGGCGACTCGACTTCTTAGATAACCGTGGTGGACTTACAGGCAGAGGGCTCATCAATGACGTAGATGTCGGCGGGAATACCGAGGGCCAACACAATGGCGACCTAGCAGTTGTTAGCAAGCCGGGTTGGTGCAATGTATTTGATGGATCACCTACTCTTTGAAGTTCACCACCAGACAAATTCCTGACTTCTTGATCAATGAAGTCATCAAGCTTGAGGGGCTTGACAACATCAGTCTGGAACTGAGGAGACAAGAAAGCAGCCTTGATCTTCTTGAAGAAAAGCATGCGGACGGTACCCTCGAACTTGGGGGTGATGGTCTGGGGCTTCATGCTGATCTTCATCTCAGGGACCTTCTGGTTTCCATCAGGCTTGAGCACACCGGCCAGCATGCGGCAGAAAGTGGTCTAATCAGGTGTTAGCTCAAAGTTACACATCGAAAATCAGCAAAATATCTTGCCTTTCCGGTTCCATTTTCGCCCATCATGACAATAATCTCAGAGTCAGAGAAATCGCCAGAGTCGATGCTGAGGTGGAAGTTGCCCAAAGTCTTCTCCATCTTGGGGTATTTGAAAGCGCGGGACTTCTCGACGAGGAGCTCCTCGGTACCCTCCGCGATGCGGAAAGTCAAACTTTCATCACGGAAACGCAAGTTCTCAGTGGGGATATGACCATCCAAGAAGATGTTGATACCTTCACGGACGGAATATGGAAGGGTAACGACACCATAGACCGCAGGCTGACCGTACAAAACGCACACAAAATCGGAAAGATAGTCGAGGACTGACAAATCGTGCTCGACGACAATGACGTAGTCGTCTGGGCGCAAAAGAGACCGGATCATGCGGGCAGCGCTCAATCTCTGCTTGACATCGAGGTAGGAGGAGGGCTCGTCAAACATGTAGCTACCAGCTGTTAGCAAACCACCAGTATCAAACACAGGATAATAGCAACGTACACATCGGCTTTGGAAACGCAAGTAGTACCAATGGCGAAACGTTGAAGCTCACCACCGGAAAGATGGCTCACATCACGATCGAGAATGTGACGCAGCTCTGTCTCCTGTTAACATCAAGCTCGAGAGGGGTTCTGGGGAAGGGATTGCGCAATCTTACCAAGGGTATCAAGCACAGAGTCCAAGTTGCCGAGAGTGTGGCGGCTTTCAAGCAGGAACTGGACAGACCGATCGGTGCCACGAATAGCCTTGGGGATCTGGTCGACGTATTGGGGCTTGACAATGGACTTGAGGTCATCCTCCAGAAGCTTGGTGAAGTAGTCTAGATATATGATCAGCACACATTCCTTGATATCCTCCGCTTTCTTTGCGTACTCTGCAATTCAGAACCACGGAAGTGCTTGATGACATCCTCCCAGTCCGGTGGGTTATCGAATCTGCCCAGGTTGGGCTTAAGCTTGCCGCTGAGAATTTTGAGCGCAGTGCTCTTGCCGATACCGTTGGTTCCTACCAAACCCAACACATTTCCGGGTCTGGGCATAGGCAGACGGTGGAGCTTGAAGCTGTTGGCCGAATAACGATGGGTGATCTGACTCTCGAGGTTCGTGGGCAAGTTGATGATAGTGATGGCGCCGAAGGGGCAACGCTTGGGGCAGATACCACAACCAATGCAGAGGGACTCGGAGATGAAGGCAATTCGTGATTCGGGGGCGACCTCAATCTATAGCTGGAGGTCAGTCGTCGGTGCTTGAGCATTGCTTTTATGGCCAACCTACGCAGAGTTTGCCGGACCGCACCACAGGGCACGACTTCTTGCATTCTTGACGACATTTCTACTCCCATCAGCACGTCTTCTTCCAGCACTATATCGAGGCGAGTTCCTGAGCGCACCTTGGGTTTACACTGTTTGCATCCGGGTGGTTAGCCTCGTTCAACTTTCGGCTGTCTGGCAGCAGGGGGGGCAGGGGGGTTGTTGGCTTCAAACGCACCTTGTCGCTGCTCACAATGGCGACACTATTCACAAACAGTCAGTACGTCAGTTATGCAGGAACAAGACCTCTGAAGATTTTGTTCCTCGCAGCAGCCAGCGACTACGTACCGAGTAAGTTTGTCGGACATGGTGGCGTAATATTTTTTCCCAGCTTCCTTGGTTGGTGTCTGGCTTGGTTTTTGTGGGCTAGGCGCAAAAGCAAGACTTGCTACAAAGGGACAATTTGAAGCGCAAAAACGCCAACTCCGGCAAGAGTCTGGAGGAGTACGGGGATGCTCGGCGCAGGTTGACTGTGATCAGGATTGGGTAGAGAAATATGGAGGCCAGAGGAGGGGCAACGTGGGTCAGACGGCTGCCGCGAAAATGTTACTGGTGTCGCCAATTGTGGAGGAGGGGCAGGGCAAAATTATGACCAGGGGGATGCAACTCTAAAATCGAGTTGAACCGTTGTCCTTGCCCTTTGTGGCAGCGGGGCTTGGCAGGCAAAGTCAGCTACAATCCGTGCTGGCTGATAGGCCAGCTGCCCTGTAACGCTGCTCTCTGTACCTAGCAGCAGCCTTGTTGGTTGTTGTGTATAGACGAAACAGCTTCAATACCTAGCACAATAACCAAGACAATAGGAAGGCCAACCTTGGGACAAACCACCAAACCCATTTATTGTCTTTATGCTCTTTTGATGACTTGTTTGCAGCACTTTTTTGTTTGGTTTTCAAGTGATAAACACGTTTCCAACCCGGCCTACCACGCTGTGGTTGATTCTTGGTCTAGCCTCCATGAAAGCTTCATACCTTAGGTATATCACACACCTAGAATCTTTAAAGTGACCGCACCAAGAAACAGAAGAGGCCACTGCTTGTGACACTTACCCTTCGCTTACTATTCTGGAGGGCAACTTTGCTGCGCCCACTATTGACGGATACTAAGATGCATCCCCGAAGCGAAAGACCGAGAACTCGGGTAATGGCAGTGGAATGGCCGGACCAGCTGGAGAAAAAGATCGTTGCTTGCGACGTCGTCGGATTGGGGGTTTTAGACTCTGTCGGCGTTGGACTTCAGCAAGCTGGCATGCACTCGGCAACGACGGAAGACTGACCGGCGAGTGTGCCACATCCACTTCAGGCCACCCTCGCTGCCCTCGGGCTGGACTGGCACCACAAAATCCCATTTTCACGCTGACCTCCTTCTCTCACTTGACCACCACCTCACTCATCACTGGCTGCACCTTCATTGCACTTTGGCAAACCTATTGCTACGCGTGCCATCTACTGCTAACGAGATAGGTAGTAGAGTAGCTAAGGGTAAGTCTCTCTTCTTTCTGCATCCCTACCTATCCCACCCTCTCCCAACATCTGCGCGGTCGACGCTGTCTTGCCGCCTGCTGCAAAACAAAGAGCCAACGCGTGACCGTGGGGCTGGGGCTGGGGCTGGGTTGGTTGGTTCGACCGAGCGGCGACGTCGCGGTCAGCTTCGACGGCGAGGCTGGCGACGGGAGGACGGCGAGTCGCAGTCCGGGCCAGCTGTCAGCCTTATAGAATGGGTGCTTCAAAGACCAATCCGGTGGGTGAATGGGAGCTAACCTGGCCGTCAGGTGGGGGCTTTAGGCTCGACGCAAGCACGGACCACGGATACCTGGCTCCGTTCACCATAGGTTTTCCAATCTTCTCCTCTGACACCCACTGCGAATTTCAGCGACACCATCATCACTAAACCACACCGGGGTCTCCAGCTCTGCACACAACCCCACCCCAGCACCATCGCTACAGACTTCAAGCAGAGTTGTAATACCTTCTGCTGCCTGGAGGGCATGGTTGGATGACCTGTAAGTTGCTACATCGCCTGCATTTGCGCGCTTGCCCACGCGGTGAGCTCGCCGCGTCTTGTCCATCAAACCTATCATCAAATCGGGCACATGCCCATCAACAGCTACCCCTTGCTGCCTTCCTGGTGTCGGTGACGCCTGGTTTTCGATGGATTCCGCTGCCCGCGTTGTCCTCGATGTCATAGAACCAACGCACACCGCTCCCACGGTCGCTGGGGCACGCAATCGTTCCTGTTCATCAACCCAGCCTCGCCCTCATCACTTACACCCCTCCCTATGCGACAAGCATCATTGAAACCCCGTCCTGGCCCATACCATGTAGCTGTCGAGTGATTTTGGGTCGCCCAGGTGGCCTCTTCAAGACCCCCCAGTGCGCGACTTGTCTACTGGTAGAGAATCTCAACTGACATCGTCGCCATGTAGCAGGCAGCTCGCGGTCAGAACTTCACAATGTCAACATCTTCAGAACAGAGCCCGGTCAATGGGCACCGCTCGCCTTCGCCGGACGAGCACACTTCGTACTATGGAAATGGCAACCAAAGCGATAGCGATCTTTCCGACGTTCAGCATGCCCCAGTCGACGCTGCTTCCCCCGAGTATCACGATGCCGATGCGGACGCGGATGCCGATGACGTCGAATCGCCCGTGCAGCACCCCGAGGTGACCTTTCAAGGACCGTCCGACTCGGAGGACAACGACGCTTCAGACGATGGAGATTTCGACGCGGTGGGCAGTCCTGCCTCTGTCCAGAGCCACGATGACCATCCCCGCCGCACCATGTCGGTGTCAGAGCGACCCGCCCCGAAGCGGAAAGCTACCCAAGTAGCCGAGGAAGATTTCATGAGGGAGAATCCAGAGTTGTATGGATTGAGACGTAGTGTACGGCCTTACCATCTCTCTCAGCGTAACACCTCAGCTAACAGCCCTTATAGTCGCGTCCTACGCAGCGTCGCAAGGTCGTAAGTACATGGCCGCCCTCTGTGATTCTGGAATTTATCCTAACCTGATGACACAGGTTGATTCAGATGAGGAAGAAGAGGCGTCCGATTCGGATGCCACACCAGCTCCGCGTAAAGCGATCAAGCGACGCCGGTTGGAACGCTCAGCACCTGGTATGTTGAAGACACTCGGCAAAGAAGCCGCCTCTATAATCCATGCCGCTGACCTGTAATCAATCGGATAGTATCCAAACGTGGCACACCAATGCGCCAAACCTCGGTTGACGACTCGGAATCAGACACATACGGCGGCGCAAGAGCCCGGAGCTTCCAGAAAAAGGCTCGGCGGCAACAGGAGTTGCAACCACAACTCGCCTTGGCGGAGAAGCGGTGGTCGAGCCGGCGTGCTGCCCAAGTATCCGCCGGCGCCTACCAAGAAAGTGAAGCTGAAGAAGAGGACGAGTCAGAGCTTACACCAAACTACTGGGCACAAGACGTGGAAGACAATTCTCCATACATTGAGAAGATTCTCCGCCACCGTCTGAAAGAGGGACTGGAGTTGTCCGAAGACACCAACCGCAACGACTTTGAGTATTTCATCAAATGGCAGAGCAAGTCGCATCTCCACGACACGTGGGAGACCACTGCGACTGTCGCCGGGTATCGTGGTTTCCGTCGTCTGGAGAACTACTACCGAAAAGTCGTCGAGTACGAACTGGAAATGAAGCTTGGCGACGATGTAAGCCCTGAACAAAAAGAGCAGTGGCTTCTAGACCGCGAGCGTGAAGAAGAAGCTCTCGCCGATTACACAAAGGTCGAACGCATCGTCCACATCCGCGAAGGAGACGAGGAAACAGAGTACCTTGTCAAGTGGAAAGGTCTTCAGTATGACGACTGCACTTGGGAGGTTGAATCATTGGTGAGCGAGCATGCTCAGGACAAGATTGACCAGTACCTTGCGCGCTCCCAGCGGTCTTGGCAATCGGATCGCAAAGAAACCAGTCTCGACACTCGGTCACGAATGACAAAACTTGAGGAGCAGCCAGATTACATTCAAGGAGGACAACTCCGCGAATTCCAGCTGAAGGGTCTCAACTTCCTTGCCCTGAACTGGACTCGTGGCAACAATGTCATTCTCGCCGACGAGATGGGTCTCGGCAAGACGGTTCAGACAGTGTCGTTTCTCAGCTGGCTCAGAAACGAACGCGGTCAAGAAGGGCCGTTTCTAGTTGTGGCGCCTCTCAGTGTTATTCCGGCATGGTGCGATACTTTCAACCACTGGTCTCCAGATATCAACTACGTCGTCTACCTCGGCCCAGAGGCGGCGAGATCCAACATTCGGGAATACGAGCTGTTTGTTGATGGCAACCCAAAAAAGCCCAAGTTCAATGTTCTGGTTACCTCTTACGACTACATTTTGGCAGATGCAGATCACTTGAAGGGCATCAAATGGCAGGTCTTGGCCGTGGACGAGGCCCATCGCTTGAAGAATCGCGAGTCCCAGCTGTACGTCAAGCTGAATAGCTTTGGCGTACCCAGCAAGGTTCTTATCACCGGCACGCCTATCCAGAACAACCTTGCCGAGCTTGCGGCTCTTTTGGACTTTCTGAATCCAGGAAAGGTGTTGATTGACGAGGAGCTGGAGCTTCTATCTACGGCCGACAGCAAGGAGCCAGTAGACGAGCAATTGGACGAGGCCAAGCGGTTGAAGACACAGGCCAAGCTCCAGGACCTTCACAAAGCTATCGCGCCGTATATCTTGCGTCGTACCAAGGAAACTGTCGAGTCAGACTTGCCACCAAAGACAGAAAAGATCATTCGCGTCGAGCTTTCGGATCTTCAGTTGGAGTATTACAAGAACATCTTGACGCGGAACTATGCTGCCCTCAGCGACGCTAGCAACGGCCACAAGCAGTCGCTCTTGAATATCATGATGGAACTCAAGAAAGTCAGCAACCATCCATACATGTTCCAGGGTGCCGAAGAGCGTGTCCTTGCCAATGGCACCGGCCGTCGGGAAGACGCGGTGAAGGGTTTGATCACCAGCAGTGGCAAGATGATGCTCTTGGATCAGCTTTTAGCAAAGCTCAAGAAGGATGGGCACCGCGTGCTCATCTTCAGTCAGATGGTCAAGATGCTTGACATCCTGGCAGACTACTTGCGGATTCGCGGCTATCAGTTTCAACGTCTTGATGGCACGATCCCTGCTGGCCCTCGTCGTCTGGCCATCAATCACTTCAACGCCGAGGACAGTGACGACTTTTGCTTCCTGCTGTCGACAAGAGCGGGTGGTCTTGGCATCAATCTGATGACAGCAGATACTGTCATCATCTATGACTCGGACTGGAATCCGCAGGCAGATCTGCAAGCGATGGCTCGTGCCCACAGAATCGGTCAGAAGAGGCCTGTCAATGTCTACCGTCTAGTTGCGAAGCAGACCATCGAGGAGGAGGTTGTCAAGCGCGCCCGAAACAAGCTTTTCCTTGAATATCTGACCATCCAGGCCGGCGTGACGGATGAGGGCAAGGCTCTTCGCGAGCAAATGAAGGAGCGGGGTTTGAAGATGGACGAAGCCAAGACAGCTGAGGATATCTCCATGATCCTGAAGATGCGTTCGCAGAATTTGTTTGAGCAGTCGGGCAACCAAGAGAAACTGGAACAGCTGGACATCGACGCCATTCTCGAAAACGCCGAGGTCACCAAGACAGATGTCGACGACAAGATCAATCTCAGCAGTGGTGGTATCGATTGGGACAACTGGATGCATTTTACTGATGTCAAAGTGGACGATCTGGCCCTCGACTGGGATCAAATCATTCCCGCCGACCAGCTTGCTGCCATCAAGGCAGAGGAAGACAAGAAAAAGCATGAAGAGTATCTCGCCAAAGCCATGGAAGAGTCTGCACCACGCAAGGCCGCCATCAAGGGTTCCAAAAAGAATGTCGAGAACGAACGGGCCGAGCGCCTTGCCAAGAAGCGACAGCGCGAGAAGCTGGAGTTGGAGGAATTCGAGGAACAGCGAGCGCAGGCCTCGGATCCTCGTCGCCCACTCAACGAGAAGGAGACGCGCAATCTGATCCGAGCATTCTTCCGTTATGGCGACTTTGAGGATCGAGAAGATGAATTGGTCCAGGATGCCCGTCTCAGTGACCGAGACCGAGAGTTTTTGAAGGGTATCATCGACGATCTCGTGGCCCTAAGCAAGCAAGCAGTTGATCTCAACAACGAGAGGCTTCGTGGAGAAGAAGAGCGAGCTGGCAAACCGCTTGCCAAAAAGGACAAGAAGGCCGTTCTGGTGGACTTTGGCGAAGTGCGCAAAGTCAACGCCGAGACGGTTGTGGAGAGACCACCTCAGCTCAAACTTCTCCGACGTGTACTCGCAGAGCATGGCGACATCTTGACATTTCGTCTTCCCGAGGCAGCCAAGTCTGCCGCTTACAGCTGCGAGTGGGGCGCGCGAGAGGACGGCATGCTTCTAGTCGGTATTGACAGATACGGGTTTGGCGCTTGGACTCAGATTCGAGACGACCCGGATCTTAATATGCAAGACAAGTTCTTCCTTGAGGAACATCGTGTCGACAAGAAGGAGGAACGCCGCAAAGGGGATGAAAAGGGTATCCAGTCCCCTGGTGCGGTTCACCTGGTTCGGCGGTCCGAGTACCTTTTGTCAGTGCTTTTAGCCAAGTACTCCAACGACGCCAATGCCAAGAAGGCCGTTGAGAACCACCATCGCAGCAAGAAATTGCTGATGAATGGTGGCCGTCGCGCTGATGGAGGATCTGTCTCGGCGTCTCCTGCGCCGCAGATGTCCAAGAAGAACAGTCGTGATCGCAACTACGCCCATGTCGAACACCATCGGTCTTACAGCAATGGCAACGACCGTGGTACGCCCCGGCCCGACAAGCGGAAGTACGCCGACGATTATGACGATCGCAACTCCAAGCATCGTCGGGTAGAGGCCGATGCGAAGCACGACAAGAAGCCTCGTGAGAAGGAGAGGCCCAAGATGGACCCTGAGACCATGGAGAGGTACAAGCGTGACAGGCAAAAAGCAGTTGATCGGTTCTGGGAATTGGCAAACTTGAAGGATGAAGAGATCAATCATTCAGACAACCTGCAACTGGTTTGGTCGCTTCTTCGCCCGCTCAAGAAGAACATGGAGCGCATCATGTGTTCCAAAGAGCTTTTCCCTGCGGCCAAGCAACGGGCAAAGGTCCTGGGTGCAGAGATCCGTGAGTTCGGCAACTTTCTGAAAGATTTGCGGGCCAAGAACCCAGAGCTTGAGGCAGAGGGGCTTGAGACCCAGTTCTGGTAAGTCTGCTCGATTCGTTTGGTTGTAGTCTGAACATTCCTGCTAACATTCTACAAGGGAATTCCTATCTTCGATTTGGCCTCTTGGCGATGTCAAGGTGTCGGGCAAGCGGCTTCAAAAGATGTACGGAGACTTGGAGGAACGGGGCAGCAAGGATCGTCACGATGAGAAGCAGCCCTCAGACCCAAGGCGTGGCAGACACCCGGATCTTGAGGATGGTGAGATCGCGAGCGACCGTGACGACCGGCGGGCGCGCCACCCTTTCCGTGATGACCGCCGTGAAGAACGCAGGGAGGAGCGAAAGGATCGTCGAGATGACCGCCGGGACGACCGTCGTGATGACCGCCGCGATGATTATCGCCGTGATGACCGCCGGGATAGCCGTCGGGATGAGCCAACACGCCGCAGCAACTACTATGACGACGACCGCCTCAACTTCCATCGGCATCGTCGGCCAGCCGAGAACAGCCAGGGAGCACCTGCGCGTCACTCGTGGCAACAGAACCGCAGCCCAACGACTCGTCACAGCCCTTACTAGTTATATTGACCGATGTCTGAGAGACGGCCTTTTCCCCGGTATCAAAACGCGGGGGAATGGACGTTGGCAATTGTTTATTCGGCATTCAACCAGCGTTTATTGCATTTGTCTGGCGTACTGGGCACCATAGGGGGGTTTTTGACCGGGGTTGTTGTTGATCATCTCTCTTTGCTCACACATGCGAGAACTGATAAACGTTTTTTTACATACCCGGGTATTGCATTTTTTGGTTCAAAATAAGGAGTGCTGGTGGTGTATCGGGAGGTTTACGATGATTTAACGGGTTGAGGAAAAGAGAATGAGAGAGGGAGACAAGAGCAGAGGTTGCTCATTGATCCGGCATTAGCGATGTGTTCTTTTGCTCTTTTTCTTGGTAGTTTTCTGCTTCTATCTGCAATTTTTCTTCTTGTCTTTTTTGACACTAGAGCGTGTGTGATTGATATTTGTCTTGCAGAATGAACATATGATCATGAGGGAGAGACAGCTTGAGAGTTCAAGGGGTAGTTGGTATTCTTATCATTGTCTATGTTTAAGTGTCTGGGGGAGGCAGTCTTATATTTATCTCGACTATGTATCCCTTTTTTTGGTCATGTGTTTCTCTTTCTGTCGTGGGGGGTTGAACAAAAAAGGGGGTTGGTTGGTTTCTGGGGGAGGGGGCGGGATTGTGTTGTCTGGTGCAAAATATCATAAGTATAATACAGTTGTGAGATGAGAGGGGGAGGGAGGTATGGATCATTTAGAGTATAGCCGGAGAGCAAAGAGAAGAGATGAGATGAGAGAGATAGATACAAAAGCCTCGAACACACAAAACCCTTTTTACAAACAAATAAGAAGACATTAAAATCAACTACTTTGCCAACTAAAGATCTATGCCATGTTTGTTAGCGGCTGACACTCCCGCCGCCGCCGCCGCCGCCGCCGCCGCCGTCAACAACAAAAGTCACGTGCATAATTCAACGCTGCCGTCGTCCTTTACTTTGCGTCAAAAGCTCACAAAGAAATGATTTGTACAGTACAGACCGAGAGTGTACAGGTACAGGTAGGTATTCATGATCCTTTCCAACAGTAATACTAGTAATATAAACACCATGATATTTTGAGTCTCCTTCACAAGAAAAATGGGTGAATAAAAAGGTGAATCTAATAAACTCCCTTCCCTCCTTGATAAACACATTTCCCTTAAAACTCCAAGCCCTCTCCCAAGTGGTGATGGACCGCCCCCCTCCCCTCCCCCAATAAGATAGAAAACAAGGTTAACTAAAAACCATTACTACTTTTTGTTCCCTTTCCTTCCCCCGCTTTGTATCCCTCTAACTCCCATAAAGACACCTCGCTGAGCTTTTCTTCTTCTTCTTCCCTGCGTGCTTCCCATATATATGATGATCATCTTCAACTCGAAAAACGAGAGAAGAGGTGAATAAAAAACGATATGTACCAGTTCGGGGGGTATGTATATAACTGTATGGCAACCAAGAAGTGCGATGAACGTGTGATGAAAAAAGGTTTATGTACCCTGATGTTGTTGCTCCCCCAGCACCAAATAATAAAAACCAGCGGAAACTATATTCCATCCTCCCTAAACAACGGTGATTATGCCTGACGACGACCCCCTGATTTAAACCTCCCAGTGCCAGTATGGCTGGCTGCTGCTGCTGCCTGCTGGTGTTGATTATGCCCCCAATGTTTGATTAAAAAAAAAAAAGGGCCACCCAGACAACTAATAAAGTGTGCTAACCGACCAACTTCCAGCTTGCCTTTTTCCCCTCATGTCGAATGTGAAACAGAAACTCCATGCTGTGCAATTGGAATGATACGCCGGGCCATGATGGGAAACACAAAACCTCCGGTTTGTTGCTGGTAGGTAGACAAAAGAATGTTGAGAGTCGAAGGAAGCGCCAATAGAAACCGAGCGGTTTGCTCAGGGAAGAAGCTGCACTACGACCCCCACCATCGAAGACAGTCAATCAATGAGATGACCCATGCTCCTCGGCTTGCTGCCTGGAGAGATTGTCTTCATAGCGGAGGCGGCAAACTCCTGGCCGGTAGGCGTCGTCGGTGGGCTAGAGGTAAGCCCAGCAGCTGGAACCACCAGAGGTGCTGGCCGTCGGACTTGATCCTTGGGCCGCAACGAAGGAAGTCCAGGTGAGTCGTCTGGTGGGGATGAGAGATCGGATGAGTCAGGGTCCAAAAACTGCTTCTTAGGAGTCTTCGTTTCCCTGATGGGCGCCGTCTTCGTAGTCTTGAACGTCCGATTGATCTGGTTCTTAGGTTTGGGCGCTGCCTTCTTCGGTTGTCTCGGCTTTCTCTTGGGGGCGGCCTTTTGCGAGGCAGGCGCCGGCTCGGCGGATTTGGCAGCCCCAAAGCTGAGTGTACTTTGTTTGGGGGGTCTGCCTCTCGGCTTTGGGGCTGATGGAAGTGCGTTGCGAAGCTTGGGGCTCGCAATCGGTGTTGGCATACCGCCTTGCTCGGTGAGTTTTGACTTGCGATTGCTCGGTGTATGTACCTCCTGAGAGGACCGCGAAGATTGTGACGGCTGCGATGACTGCGATGACTCAAAGCCATCGTCTTCTTCTGTCCTTTTCCGCTTGCGCTCAAGTAGGATGTCGATTCTATTGCGCTCTAGGTTGGCAGCGTAGCGTTTCTCCTTCAACTCATCCCCAGTAACCATGTAGGATTCCCGATCTCCTATATCTTGCTGATCCCAACGTGGCAGGTTGACCAGTTCTGCGACATCGTCGCACTTCGCCTTGATGACCAGATCCCAGCAATCCTTGAATTCGACACCCTGTGGCTCCGGGTCGAGGTTGATCCAGGCAGTGATGCCGTCTCTCTTGCTCCGGGTCAGCTGGCATAGTTCCTTGACGAGTCTTCGCACGCCGGGGATCTTGAGCGTAGTCCCCACCACCACAACGGCGTCCGGAACCCTTCGTAGATCTGCCTTTGAAACCATCCCAATAGCATCCTCATCGGGGTTGTATTCGTTGTACAGCACAATCCTTGGGCGCAACTTGCCGATGCCGTGACTTCGCTTCCCTGCAAAAGCGGTTCGTACCTCGTCCTGCTCCTTGCACTTCTCGCAGAGTGGGGGCTCCGGGCCCTGAAACAGTGATGGGTTGAACGTCTCCAGGTGGTTGCATTTGGTGCAGACCATCTTCTCCAAGCCGCCGTGGAGTTGAATCGTTGTTGGCCATGGTCCCTTGCTGTTCAAGGGGACATTCGTCGCAAGTGGTGGCATCTGAGTATCCAAACTATCGATATTCTGAGTGTACAAGCGCATGAGCCGGCCCTCTGAGGCAATGGAGGCCAGCATGTGGTGGAACGGGGTTGGCTTCGCATCAGATGCCATTTGTGATAACTCGCGGACCATGTCGTGGAAGGAGGTGGTGGAGGAGTCGTGTTTGTAGACAGAGGCATCGAATAGGTGCTTCCCAGACGCTTTGAGCTTGTGTTGTCCGCGCAGTGTCGTAAAGAGTCCTGTTGAGGAGCGAAAATCGGGAACTGTTATGGCATCTCAGTCAGCATTGAGGGGCGCAGATGTTGGGAGGATGAGTTGGGTAACCTACTGCCTGCAGAGACAGAGATTCCGGCGCCGGCAATCACCACAATCTTCTTCTTCTTTCTCAGGGCTGTCAACAGCCTCTGAAGATTCTCTTGGTCCTCGTTGTCATAATTCTCCAGATCGACATAGTCGGTTGTGCGGGGCCGGGGGGCCGTGACGCGACGGCGCTTGGTTGGTGGGGGATCGTCTGTCCGCACCCGAATCTCTCCCGGAAGGTCTGGCATGTCGTATGACTTCCTTGGAGTGGCGCTGCCCGAGGTGGTTGCGGTTGAGCTTGGTGATGGGTATCGGTTGGAGACATCCATGGCGGGCGAAGGGGGAGAAGGGGACTGTGAAAGAACAGAGAGCGGAGAGGATGGAGGGGACGCCGTTGAAAGCCTTGAAAACGCCATGATGGCGGTTTAGGTTGGCGTCAAAGCGAAGAAAACCCAACGGTCGTAATGGTGTGGCTGGAGAAGAGTTTGTGGGTTTCGCAGGGCCCTCGGGGATGAAAGGAACAAGACGAGCGGAGGGCGGTGTTGGCCAAGTGTTATATCATGACGAGATGCCAAAGCCCACAGTGTGTGTATGTGTGTGTGTAAAGGTTTTCCAGACAATAGGTCGCGTGGACAATAGGTGAATTAGGCGCGCTCTGTGGGTCGTGGGTCGCGGTTCACGCGTCGTTGGGTGAATGGGACAAAATGAGGGTGGTTGACTTTGGAATTACCTACTCCCTACGGCTGGGCATTGTTCGAGGTTGACGTTCTTTGCCGGGGCGCAGAAAGCGCAGAAAGGGGAGGATGCGAGTTTGCGATTGGCGGCAGATGCAGGCCGTGACAGCCAAGCAAAAGCCCCAGAAAATACCGCTCCCCTGGCACCTACGATCCACTGTGCGTTCATCGGGGCAACCGTTAGAGACGGAGTATGTAGATCCAGAACTGTCAGTGTCTTGAATAGCCCGAGGTATCAAACAAAAAGCGTCTCCAACTGAGGCATGGTTTGGATGAGAGGAGATGACAGGGCCCTTTGAGCTCTTTTCCTATTCAAAGCTCAACCGGGGCTCTTCAAGTTTGAATTTCCATCTCGACTCCCGTCTTGTGGGCGTACCTATTTTGGCCTTTAGGCACTGAAGTGGCCCGTGCGAGGCTGAGAATGTTAGGAACCAAATTCCTCAACCAGCACTTTAATGCTCCCGTCGGCTGGGCGTTGCAACCCATCCATCACCTGGCGATCCTGCTCTCTTTATCCGTACTTGCAACACAGGCGGGTTGTTTGCCAGGCTGTATCTACCCGAGAAGCTTTTGTTGGTGATTCAGCAATGTCAAATAAGGAAATGTGAGCATGGTTGATCTTGACTGGAAGCAAGATGACGTGCGTGTGCTGCGTGGGGACTGTACAAAAGCGTTGCTCGGAAACCAACAAGCTTGGCGTGCAGCGCTTGCAAGGGGCGGTGGGCTGGCAGCCACAGCCCACAGCCCAGCATGTGGCTGGCGGCTTTGTTCCTCTCAGCCTGCCGGGGCCAGGTGCCATTCACTCCGGGTGCGCTCTCAGTGGTTATACAGAGTACATGCTGTGTGCCGCCACAGAGCACCGCTCACTAAGTATCTATGAGAAGCCATCTTGCAGCCGCGTAAAACAGGATCATCGTCACCATCATCAGCTTTCATCAGTGTTTCATAAGCTCTATCATAGATACTGAGGTCCATCATCGCAGCATCACTATTGCACTCACCGGTGGCCCTCCAGCCTGGTTTCCGTCAAATCGCAGATCGCCTCACCTCCTATATACCTACCAAGTGGGACCTTGAACAATACCGCAACAACTCACACCTTGCGGGCTATCCCACCATATCGCAACCAGCGTTTTACGGTAATACCATAGTCTGAAACACATGTCCAAGAATCCGTGAACTTGAAGCTCATTCTCATATCAGAACAGACTTTAGCAACTCAACTTACATACGCACGGGACGCCCTGTCAGGTAATCCGCCAGAACCGTCGACGGCGTTGAGCTTGAAGCTTGAAGCTCCCCCACAAGCCGAGGGCGGCGGCCCACATCATGAGCGCCCATGACATGTCCCTCTTGGGGGGGGATTCCATGGGCATCGACTCCGGAATCCAGGTGATGCAGGGCATCCAAGGCATGGACGGTGCCATGGCTCTCGACGATGTTGACCTCTTCGGAGATCCCGTCATGGACAATGCTCTGGGTGCCCTGCCACTGACATCTCGCCCTCCTCCAAGTAAGCAGCTTCAGCAGCGGCTCGACCAGCTGCGAGCCCGTGGTTGCTGCCAGGGCATCGCTTGGGGCCGCTTGGGGAGCATAGCCTGCGTCTCGAAGGATGGCATGTCCGTCGACATACGCTACATTCGATGCAATCCCGAAAACGGCGAATGGGATCTGAATGACCCAAGCTCTTCTGGCACCGTTTCACTGGGTCATAGTCCCTCCTCGTTCATCTCGCTGCCTTCTGCTGGCGCCCCCATAGTTCACGTCGCCTGGGCACCTACCACGCATATGCCCGACTTGGCCATCATTGATGGTCTCGGTCGTATCACTATTCTCAGCTTCCCATTGCAGATCAACCGGCCCTATCCAGCGAGGAAATGGGATGTCGATCCCGTGGACGACCTCCACAGCGTTGTCGGTTGTCACTGGTTGCCAATCGGCAACGCAGCAAGCCAAAACCGAGGAGTATGCCGTTCTCTCTTTCAGAAGCATTGCCGTCACCAGTCTTGCTTACACTCAGTAGTTCCTCACCCAATACAGCGCTGCACACTGGGCAGGGTCCGAATACAAATACAACCATATGGCTCAGCCGGCTTTTGGGCCTGCACATCCTCACCCTGGAAGAAGTGCGCTGGTGTGTGTCACCACAAATGGTCTTTTGAGGCTGTTCTATCAGTCCCCCAGCAACCGGTTTGAAGAGACGGCTCTCGAGCTCGAAAGTGTGACGGCCGCCGACGATCTCATCACGCACGCCGCTTTTTGCTGTGATAGGCGTAAGATCTTATGAGCCTCAGAAAATGCCTTCCAGCAAAACTAATATTTTGTGCAGATAACACCCTCCTCATCGCACTCGCTACAGCTTCAAAACAGCTGAGGGTGCTGCGTGTTGTTATAAGCTGGGGCAACCCCCCAAGCGATAAGCAGATGCAGGGAAGTATACAGCTAAGACCCTCGATGAAAGAGACTCATGTAGCCACCACCAGTTGGCTACAACATGGTCCAAGCGAGTCGGCTCTGGACTTTTCTATGGCACAGCTTTCCCACCTCATGGTGCTCCCGTCTTTCATGGAGACCCATACCAACCCTCCGCCCTTCGCTTCCGCGGTCGTTGTCACAGTAAGGTCATATCTGCCAAACGACACATCGCCCTACGATCAGGAAGCTCAGAGCATCATTGATCGCTGGGAGGTTTTGCAGGACCAGGCCCAAGCACCACATCCTGCGTTTGAGCAGCTGGGTACCAGGAACGGCGCTGGAGCTGCCCCTTCGGTAAGTCCTTACTTAACCTGATCAAAGGAATACGGCAGCTAACGGGTAAGCCAGACCATGACAAGGTTACGCAAATTGGAACCAGTCATAATCCCCAAGGTGGTCATCTCCATGCAAGCAACTACCATGCAGCTCGGGAAAATTATTTGCATCACCTGCAGCGATGGCACCGTTCAGTACCGTGATAGATTCACTATGGCCGAGTTGTACAATGAGCATAATACCGAAAATATCACCAGCCCTCATCAGGTTGGCTTTCACTTTGAGGATCCGACGCCCTGTAAGTCCTCCGTTCCAGAAAGGCTTTGCGGGTAATACCTATGTGGTGACTAACTATCCCGCTCCTCAGGCCTTCAGGTCGCCTTCTCGCCAAGCAACTTTTCCTTCGTCCAGGTCTGCGAGGACAACACATTGAAGCTGAAAAGACTCCGCTATACAATGGGTGATTTAGGTCCCCTTCAAGATGGTTAGTGTGGCGGTGCTTTCTTTGCTCACATGAGCCACCCTACTAACTTTGCGATCTAGTCCAGTCGCGGGCTGTTTTGGCAGCTCTTACAATGGCCATCTCGTTTGCCTGGCAACAGCAAATGACCTTTGATGATATTCTGGCGGTCGTCCGTCCCTTCACACAGAATCCTAGTGAGTATGTCCCTGAGAGTTAAACAGGGCTGTTTCTAACAAGAGCTCCTTTTTAGAGTTCACAATTACTTGGCTCAAGGAAATCATAACTTTGCTTAGGACCGTGGTCGACTACTCCGAGGAACAGCATCAGCATGTCGACACACTCATCCGGAACACACAGTTGCAGTCCTGCCTGAGCCTCCTCAACCAATTCGGCTTCAATGGGAACTTTGAGCCCAGGTCTTTTCACGGAAAGTTCGCTTCGGTCGCCCTCAATCTGAGGAATATCATTGTTCTCATCGTACTCGCGAACCACAGTTCACAAAAGTCCCACTCGGCATTAAACCCACTGGATGAATCAGAGGTGGTCGAGACCCTTGTCGGGTGCGCGGAATGGGCGGTTAGCTTGTTCTCGTGGCTCATAGACAGCCTCTTCAATCTGCTTGATGACCCCGAGTTTATGGCGCTTCTTGCCGACCAGAGACGGTTCCAGGAACTAGCAGCCTATCTCCACAAACGCAACGACGTTTCTGTGTATCTTCTCCTCTGCTCATCAACTCGGAGCTTACTCCAGGTTGCCTGTCGCCGAGTCTCGGGTCTGGAGGAAATAAGCAGCCGGGCACTTACATACTACAAAACTCACGCTCCTACCGAATCAGGGGCGGCCCTTCACTATGCATATCAACGAATGTATCGCACAAGTTCTGGCAGCCTCGTCAAACCCCAGGATTTCGAGCGCCTTCTGAGCACCTTGAGCAAGGACATATCTACAGCCTACCAAAGAACGCTTACGGCGATGGCCAAGTCTAAGGACCAGCTGCCGCCTGGAGCTACGGAGCAACAGCAGCAACAGTATCAGCAACGCATAGAGCACTTTGTCAAGACGGCGCAAACCCGGTTTGAACTGGAGATGCTGTCGGGAGCTAATCCCCCCAACATTTTCCGCGAGGTGCTCGCTCGCCTGTTTACCAACACGCTGCCTGCGTTCAAGTCCATGACGGACCCGGCCAAGTTGTACTTTGCCAACTACGACCTGCTCGAAGTCAACGACGACGCCAAGACGCTGAGTGCCCGGAAGAAGGCGGGCAAGTACGTGGATGTTTTCAAACGGGTGGAACTGGTCGCTGGGCAGCAGAAGCAAGCGCCATCTTTTCCTCCTGCTGCTGTTACCAATGGGACTCAGGGGAAGAGTGGCGGGGATACTATCAAGACAGAGCCAGGCGTGGGCGGTGCGGGTATCAAACTGGGGGGCACTCCTTCTTTGACCTTGGGGCTGGCAGGAGGGTCTTCTGCCAATGCTGGCAACGTTGCGAACGGTGCTACTGCTGTCGCCATGACGCAGGTACACAGCCCACGGGATGATGGTGGGGGAGGCGCTGGGAATGGGCATGCCATTCGGTGGCGGCGGTGTGTGAGGTGTGCCTCGGTTATGGAGGACACCATGAACCAGCGGCCTGGGTTTACCTATGTGCTTGCACAGCAACGGAAGTGCTGTTGTGGGGGAGCCTGGGCGCTTGTTGCAAAGGGTGCTCTGGGCTAGAGGCGTCAAGAGTCTGTGCCACAAATGTCACTCTTCCTATCATCGTTGGCAAAATATGGATGGCTTTGTTGACGTGCTCGCATCGAATTTGTTCTCCGTTGGGATTTCAAGCGGGTTTTGGGCATGAGTTTTTTCGTTTCATATATATCCAAGCCAGTTCTAATGATTGAATCACTTTTTTCTTTTTTATACCATTGCGTCCGCATTTACAAATTCTCTTCACGGCTCCCATAAATACTTTTGCTCCACCAAACCCTCCTTGATCAACCCCCTCAACGCCATCCCATAATCCCCCCCATTCGGCGTCCTGAGCAGCGTATGAATATGGAACTTTGCCGGCTCCTTGTTGGTCAAAAAGACACCCGAGTGGTGATCGAATTCCACCAGCACCACCGGGCTCTGAACCCGGTAGTAAAACGCGTCGTGATCGCCAAACTTGCCGATCCAGCAAAAGTACGTCTCGTGATACCAGTCTTTTAGCTGCTGCAGCCTGATCCTCCTGGCGGCGGAGGGGAGGTAGAGGAGGTACTCGTCCAGAATCTCCGTGACGAGGTCCTGCTGAAAAGGTGACATCTCCGAGACCGGCACCCCCTCGTAGGGAACGACGCGGTTGTCGCGGTAGGCGCCGCAGAGGTGGCGCTGGTCGTCGTGGTTCCACCTCCCCTTTGGCATGGCGTCGTCCCTGAGGTCGGCGTACACCTGCGCGAGTTTCTGTTGCGGCTCCGGGAGGGACTGCATCAGTTCCAGCCCGAGCTTCTCCTCCCGCTGCAGGATCTGGGTTCCTGCGTAGGGGCCCGAGTCGATCATGTTTGGCTCCGCGCCGGTGAACCAGGGGCTGATGACGACCTGGTCGCGGTAGAAGAAGAGGCTGAGGCAGAGGTGGTGGCCGTAAAAGGAGTAGCCCCAGGGGTGGGTGGTGGAGGGGGAGCCGAAGAGGACAAAGTTGTACGAGAACTCGTTGCAGATGCGCGGGGCGGAGACGAGCTCGCCTAGGAAGTGGTTGATGCGCATGGCCGAGAGGGCTTTTTGGTAGCCTTCGGGGGAGAGGGAGGATTCGAGGACGGAGAGGACGGCGTTGCGGACGGAGGGGGTGAGCTCGTCGAGGCGGATGCCTTTGTTGGAGAGGAGGAATTCGGGGTTGGACCAGGTGCGCCATTCGGGGGAGTCGATGTGGTAGAGGGTGGATTTGAGCTGGGAGGGAGATAGAAGGGAGAGGAGGTTGGTGGCGGCGGTGACGATGGAGGAGATGGGGATTTCTTCTGGGGAGAGGTGGAAGAGGTTTGGTTTTACGTTGCCTGGTTGTAGGTCAGTTGGTGATATTTGAAAAGGGAGGAATGGTATTTGAGACAGACCATCGCTTGTCACACCCTTGAAGGGCTCCTGGTATAGCTTCAACCAGTGAAGGTAGAGGCCATGAAGCCATGGCGGGTTCCCTCCCTCGATGAATGCTTTGGCGTACTCATGGGCATCCTGCTTTTGCATTTCCGTGAAGCGGGGGATGGACAAGTCCGGGAGGTGCTTGTGATATGTCTCGATATCTGGTTGATCTGCCATTTTGACTACCTACCTGGTGTAAAATGTTTGGCAAGTTAGGAATCCAGACTGTCACAATGAGCAAGAAGATTGTACACTGAAGTGAGTGATGAGGTGAAGTGAGGATAAGATGAGAAGTTGGAATTCTATCACTATGTAGGTCCAGACACGGAAAGACCCAGCCGGTGGTTGAATTGATGCCGGGTAATGAGGTAAAACTATCTCCCGCTCCCTGCAGCCAGCCCGGCGTACCAGGCATCGCCCATGAACGAACGGGTTCGAGAAAGACGGACGATAACCCGGATGTGTGGGGTGATCAAGATGGTGGAGATGCCTGCCCCTCCCCCGCTTCCCCAGCTCCCCGCTCTCAACTACATGGCAACCCGGGCACATGGATCATGTAGAAAAGTGTATGGTGGTCTGCCCGGATACCATACTCAATGACAGTAGTACAGCTATAAGTATAATTCGAGGCTATTGCCAAACGCCAAAGACGACTCAAGGCAATCCCTTGATACAAGTTCCACAAGTTCACAACTCCTTAAAGTTAACATGGAACAAATCCACCCCCTTCCTCTTCGTCCTCAACTCTTCAATATTCTCTTGAATAGCTACACCACACATGTTAGCCCCCATAACCATAATCAGCATCAATCAAGCTCTCATCAACTCACCTCCCGGCCTCCCCTTAGCCTCAACATGCGCCTCCTTGCTAACCCACCCAATAACCATCCTCACACTCTTCTCCCCATCCCCATCCCCATCAACCTTCACCTCCCCTCCATAATCCGCCCCCTCATACCCCTCCGGCTTATCTCCCTCTACAGCACTCACAAACCGTCCAACCTGCTCCTCAAACCCCTCCTCCGTCTCAAAAGCAGTAAAGACCTCGGTGCATGGCGCCTTCAACACGGCCGTGTCAAACTGGTAGGCAAGTGTCTCTTTAGCCTGGACATGGTCTTTGGTGCTGGCGATGTACTTGTTTGCTGCAGAAGGGGATAGCCATTCTGCAAATCTAATGTCAGCACCTCGTGGCTTAGGGAAAAGACGACCGAGGAGAAAAGGGGCAGGCAGACCAGTCGCCAGCACCCAAGTGCCTGGGTCTTCGAGCTTTTGACCAAAGAAGCCTTGCTGGAAACCAGACTGGGCCTTCATTTCGTTCACGACATCCCCTGGGAGTTGCTTGTCAGAGTCGAGAGACTCGACGTTGAGGGTCTGGAAGAGTGTGACGGTGGCGGACGATGGCATTGTTGGGGAGTGGACGGCTACAGGTTTTGGGGTTGACGATGGTAGGTTGAATGGTGTTGGGGAAACTGGCTAGATACTCAGGGAACATGATGACGTATTAATTCAAATAGATTGCCAACATCCTTCACGTTCTGCAAGATCAGCCACACAGAGCAGACATGGTAAGCAAAGAGCAAGGCACAATGGGAGAGATGGCAAGCCTGTATTTAAGAGTGTTCTATGAAAAGCTAAACACAAATCCACAGCCCGAAACTCCCGATTGTCAGTATGCGTATGATCAGTGAGGAGGTGCGACAGACGAGAAGGCACGGGCTTTGCGGACAACAACGACAAGTAGCGCGTTGCCCGCTGGGAGACGCGACCAGCCCAGCCCAAGCCACCAATTGGCCCTTGCCCTAATGAGAGTGTGGATAGTCGAACCAGAGCGGGAACGAACATATCAGTGAATCTTCCTCGGCCGAGTCCGAGATGCTGGCTCCGGAGCAAAGTAGCTTCTGCACGAGTAGTTCCCCCCGCCTTGAACTTGGCGTGTGGCGGGGAAAGACACCGGCATATTGCCCTTACTATCGCGCTTGTCTCCTTCAGAAAAGATTCCACTCCCAAAAGGGTGCTGGAGTTAAGTAGGCGACATTCAGACGAGACATCAGTCATCCTAGTTACTCCCGAATACGCATGCCTAAACACGCGCAGTCGTTGCAATAACATACCCTCTCGACAACCGTCCTCAGAACCAACGCAAATGCCCTGTAAACACTGAACGGACTTATATCGTTTGAATGCCGTGATAATCCTCAAAATAAACCTAAGAATTTCGGCGGTAGAGTACCGATCCCAACAGAGCATATCGAGCAATCTCTGATGGGGCTTGCGCCGATGGGGCCTTTTATCAAGGTCATGCCCAGGACGACGCTCAAAGCCTTGCTGCATCCTCCGCACAAAGGAAGCCGCACATCAAGGCCGCCAAAAGGGCTAAGCGTTCTCAAAGAACTCAAACGTCAGTCGAGCTGACGGCAACTCATATCGGGACGAAGCCCAGCGCCAGTTGATCCAACCAGACTGGCAGTTTCAAGTCATGCCTAGGACATCGCTTGTGTCACCGTGACAACGGTGTCCCGAAATGGACACACTCTAGGGTACGCCAACACCTAGAATGGACAAGGGCAGTTTATTAGTCATGCCCAGGACCACCTGCTAGCCTGTCGTTCGCTGCAGAAACGATGCATCGATGGCAATCGGGGCCTTTTAGAGTCCTGCCCAGGACACATGTAGGGTCGTATCGAGGTCGAAGATGAGCGGCGACGAGGGCGCCTTCAGGGCTGACATAGCTGCCGAGGTGTGTTTAGGGCGAGGCCAACTCTGTGCGAAGACTGACGACACCCCGGCCCACAGTACGCTGACTGCCGGACATCCATATTGCTGACATGGGGACTTGAATCGACGGGGGCGTGTGTGTGCGGAATGGCTGAAAGCCTCGAGGGTCAATGTTGAACAGGGGCGCAAAGGCGCTTCAAGTGAATAAAGCGGTAGCCATGATCTAAATCGAACAATTTGTTAGCATAAGCCGACAGTAAACCGATCGACCAAATGACCTACCAAGTTGACAATGAGATCATGTCAATGATCTTGATGACCTGGAACTGCGGGACAGCATGTTGACTGGGAGGTGCAACAGCTGGTGGTGGTGGTGGGTATTCATATGAACTGGAGAGAAACGGGCTGCAGTCGGAGGAGGACAGGAGGGGCTTAATATAAGTGTACCCCTCTATGGCAGCCTGAGCATTCAGGCAGGACACGTGCGTGCTTTGTCGGGTAAGGGGAGCCGTCTCCACCAAGACACAATCATCTGTCCAATTAGACTACTTTCTCCTGTCGATAGTTTGGCGGAGTGGGGAGGATTGCCCGGATGTGCAACGACAGCTGGGCAAACAGGAATGGTGTCCTGGGAGTTTCTTTTTGCGGTGTGTGTGCTTTGAATTCTATGGATGAGGCAGGGACCGAGGCGATGAGATGGCGTGGATGGCCTCTAGGTTGAACAAACAGATATTCTGGTGACCTACTAACATCACAAACGACTCTTACACCCACGTATCAGGCCAAAATTGCTCAAACGGCTCAACGCGATTCAGTTCATCCATCACAATGGCCACTACTCGGACTTCCTTTGGACCGGTGCATATCATTCCGTCGAGAAGCGCGGACCACACTCATACAGCCATCATGTTGCATGGCCGAGGAAGCGACGGTCCCGAATTCGCAGAAGAGCTTTCTGAGACAACTCTCGCCGGTCAGGAGGACCTCATGCAAAGGTTCCCCGGATGGCGGTGGGTGTTTCTGTCGTCGCAGCATCTCTGGAGCACCGCTTTTGAGGAGGAACTTCCAGCCTGGTTCGAAGCCCATTCCTTAACCGACACAACATCCAGGCAGGATCTCCAGGTTGATGGTATCCGAGAGTCCACATCGTACATCAAATCCGTCATGGACGAAGAGCTTGAGTTGTTGAAGGGTCACTCCGACAGGCTGGTGTTGGCGGGAATCAGCCAGGGTGGTGCCATCGCCATGTGGTCATTGCTGTGCCAAACAAGGCTTGACAGAAGGCTGGGAGCGTTGGTAGCGACTAACACATGGCTTCCGTTCGCCAAGAACATCGAAAAGATTCTTGGTGGTAGAAGGAATGCTTCGCAGGACGACAGATCTGATTCGGATGTTTTTGTGGAGAGCATGACATCGGCATGGACCACGGTGCCCAGTCCCTCTCTCCTGTCAACACCTGTCTTTCTAGGCCACGGAACCGACGATGCTATGGTTGATGTACAGCTCGGACGCGATGCCAGAGATGTGTTGGCCAAAGTAGGGTTCCAGGTTGAGTGGAAGGAGTACTCGGGCGCTGAATTGGAAGGTCACTGGATTAAGGTGCCAGAGGAGGTCGATGATATCACCGCGTTTCTGAAAAAGTCAACTGGCACTGATTAATAATAGGAAGTAGATACTAGGTGCAATAACATAGACCAGTTGCTCTTTCCAACAACAGAGAGTGGTTGTAAGTGAGCGCCTTCCTTGACTACTGCCTCGGACCAGAGAGGCTCCTTCCACTTGACAGTCCTGCCTTGCCCTGTGTCGGACACATGTTAAAATTCCAGGCAACATTTTGTGCGGTGCAAATTTCTTATTTTCCACACAATATCAAGCACTCTTGGGGACGAACACCAATAGCCCCCCAATATGGAGTGTACCAACGACACCACCCCGGACGCAGGTTCAGACCCGCTTCAACAATCCGTTGCCACCGGCTGGGCTGCCTTTCTCGCCGCCCAGCATTGTACCCGGGAAGTAGATGCCCTCAGAAGGTCTCTCAACGAACACATCAAGCAGACGAGCACACAGCATGAGCTCTTATCAGTTGCCGTTGTGCAGTACAAATCAAACACGAATCCGCTCGTGACTCCCGTTACTGAAGCCGGCCTTGGAAACCACCTCAAATCGTTGCGGCAGGAGATGACGGAGAGTATGTCTCAGCTCTCGCAGACCTTTACATCTCGCCTTGAAAACCACCTCGAATCGTTGCGGCAGGAGATGACAGAGAGCATGTCTGAGCTCTCGCAAAGGGTTACATCTCACGAGGAGAGAGCTGAGCATCTCCGGTCTCTCACATCCGACGACATCAAGACCGTGCAAGAGAAATACTTATCCGCGCTCGGCATGGTTGAATATCTGCAGGGGGAGTTGCGAGATATGAGATCGGACAAGACTGACATTGAAAACAAACTCACAACATTGGAGCGCCAGATTGCTGCTCTGCCACAGCCTCCAACACCCTTGCCTGACGAGACTGTCGGATTCATCAACCAGCTTACCTCTCACCGTGCTGACCTGATGAGAATCCTCAACCTCCCCTACCATGAAGGACCCACACCACTGCATCAAAACCAAGGTGAGACATCACCATGGTCAAATTTTGATGAGGCCTCTACTCATCTCTTTTAGTTACCAGAACCACTTTTAACCCTGAACATGCTACCACGGCAACAAACCCGCTTGGTCTCGATGATAGAAGCACCGCATTCAATTCAACATCTTCTACCGCAGACACTCAAGTCAATGTACCCGTTAGAAGGCAGAGTCCAAAAACAGTGTCCACACAGAATCAATCTCACATTGCGGTAATCACAAGAAAGCAGCCCAAACGGAAGGCCGCAGAGCCTCCGCAGACACAACCCAACCCCAAACGGACCATTCATATCACAACACAACCAAGGACATCGACAACCAAAATCAAGCTCAAGAACACGCCAAAGACGGCTGTTACTGACGTCCAAGATACCAAAGAACTCTACGGCCGGTTCCGGAACCGGTACGACACCAACCCACCCCGCGATCAAGTAAGGGGCATCTGGAGATTCATTAACCAGATAAAGAATCCCGACGTCGCAAAGCACCTTCAGCAGTCCCTTGTCATCTCCTTGCCCGAGTACGTGAAGTTGGGTTCAAAAGGTCGAATGACGACACAGATCAACGGGGTCCAGAGGATTTTTATTACGATATCTGGGAAGGTGACCTGGAAGATGTTCTCTGAGGCGTTTGACAAGTATGCTGCTTCGCATTTGAAGGAGTGAAGATGTCTCGACTTGTGACCAGAAAGTTGATGATGATAACGATAACAATTGTAATGGATGGAGTCATATGAAGTATGAGCGAAACGAAAACTGGCTGGAAATTTGCTTCACATAAGGCTATGTAGCTTAGAAGATATTGCTGACCAAGGGGTGGGCTTTGATATATAAAATGGCGATGATGTGTGGGGAGGTTCTGTGGTACATGTATATTACAGACGAACATTTACTTATTCCGCCGCTTGCAGAAGCTTTCTCATTCCAAGTAGTATCATAACACTTTCAACAAGCAGTCCATTTCTGAAGTATGGGATGTATTATTTTTGAAACTATGCAATGTGTATGTACCGTTTTCCAGTTGCCATCTAAATACCCTATGCAGACCATGCCCGTTTTCCACCCTTGAATTCCTCGTCTTATCTTCAAATCCCGCACCTTGACCAACTTCCTCCACTCTCTTCAGTCGGCAGACCTCAGCCCATTCACCCCCACAAAATTGGTGTACTCGCACTTGCACCCTCCCGTGCCGCCATCCATCCCCCCGAAACTCGGGTTGAAAAGCGCGCCCGGGTTGACCAGATCCCCCGTGTTGTTCATCTGGTTGAGAAACAGCTTCGCCTCGCTCATGTCCACCCTCTGGTTCCCGTCCACCCCCCTCACAAACACAAACTTGTTCTCCGGGATGCCCCCGTGCGTGTCCAGCGTGACCGTGATCGGGTAAGGGAACGTCCCCGGCTGCTGCGTCTCGTTGGCGTTTGCCTCCCTGCCACCAAACCCACCGATCAGTTTGGTGGTGTTTTCCTTTCTGGTCCAGATGTCGACTTTATATCTGACCGACAGCCAGGTGACGATGAACTTTGCTTCTTTGAGAGTGGAGCCGCCGTTGCGGTCGATGAGGGGTGGGCTGCGCTCGTTGAGGGAGGAGACGTAGATTGTCTTGTTGTAGTAGGAGTAGAAGCTGTAGCGTTCGGTGGGGAGGCCGCGGTCGTAGAGGCGGAGGGGTTGCTGGGTGGGGAAGTGGAGGTGGTTGGCCGGGGCGGCGGTGCCGTCTTTGTTGAGGAGGGGTGGGGGGACGAGGTTGGAGATGTTGAGCGGGGGGGAGAGGTTTCCTGAGGCTTGACGGGGTTGGAGGTGGTGGTGGTGGTGGTCGTCGTCGTCGTCGCGGCGGGTGAGGAGGTTGGGGCCGACGGTGGAGTTTACCGAGCGGAGGATGGAGATGTAAAAGGGGGTGGGCTCGCCGGCTTTGTCGTCCGAGACGACGCCGTCGGTGGTGTTGCCTAGGAAGAACATGTCCTGGAAGGAGGGGGGGTCGGGGACGGGTTTGAGAACGACAGATTGGCGGGGGGTGACGGTGAACAGGCGGCGGAGGAGGGTTGAGAAGGTTATGCCGTTGCTGCGGATGGAGACGGAGCGGGTGGTGCGGTTGCGGCCGAAGGTGCGGTTGAGTTCATCCAGGGGTCTTCCGGTTCCAAGGTCTATGGGGGTAGGCCGGGGGGGTTCTTGACCGGTGACGTTCCATGTCTGTCTGGTGTTGTTGTCGAACTGGATTTGGAGGATGAAGCTTGGTTGGTCGGCGTTGAAAGGGGCCACGGAATCGGCTTCTTCTTTTGGCAGCGAGCAACTCCAAAGTGTTGCTGGTTGGATGCAGACTGTGCTTGACTCTGACTGAGTTCCGATCACTGTCGAGATACCGGTGGGCATCGGTGGGAAGTCGGTGAGGTTGAGGAAGCGGGAGGGAATGCTTGCTTCAGTCACCGTGCGCCGTGATAGAACCACTCCAAGGACAACGCCCAAAATGATCATAGATATGACCGCAGCAAGGATGCCAAAGCACACTCGCCTCCGTTTCCGGCCCTCGGGTCCTGGCTTTCCAAGAGCACCGCAGCATGGGAGGCATCCACGCCCTACTTTCCTCGCCACAAAGTCTTCTTTTTCGTGCCTCCTTCGCTTTCGTTCGGCCGCCAAGTTGGGCAAATAATTTGCTGGGAGAAAAGAGCCTATCGGCCGGTCTGGCAACCGCATCTGTGTTGGAGGTGGTGTAAGAGGAACATTTTGGAGACCGATGGCGCCTTGGGATGTCATTGTCTGTGATAAGCCAACAGGGACTGGCCCTGGTGATGGGGGAAACATTGTGGTCGCGGCATGGCCTGGGGGAAGAACTGCCTGATAGCGAACATTCTCCTCCCTATGTGGAGGTGAATACGGTGGCGGCAACTCGGGTGTTCGCGACTCTTCAACCAGGATGCGTGCCTTCTCTGTTTGAGTTTCGGTTTCAGGTACTACTGATGGCGCTGGGATAGGTGCCGGTACTGGTGCTGGTGCTGGCACTGCGCTTGGTACCATTATGGGTGCCAGTCTTGGTACAGGTGCTGATGCTGGCTGGGTTGGAGTTGGCTGACTGGGTTCGACAGGTGAAAAGTCCTGGATAATGATACGTGGTGGAGGTTGCTGTGGAATAGGCTCAATCTTTGAACTTGCTGGCTGGCCAAAGTTTGATCTCGTGAGAACCGGAGAAAGGCCCGTCTTCTTGTTTGTCGTTTCCCACCATTCAGGATTCCCTCTTGGCTCGGCAGCTTCTCCTACAGTGGGGAGTCTGGGTGTGGCTGGTGTTGGCACAAATGGAGAAGTGACTTGGTCCCACCATCCTTGTGACCGCGTGCTCCCGCCAGTGTTTGACCTCTGCCTGTTGTTGTGGTTGTAAGACTTCCTGGTGGCTACTGGACTGCCATCTTCCTCAAAGAGCGTCACGGGTGTGTCCATATCACTGTCGTCGTCACTGACATAAATCGCAGTTGTTGTCGTGTCCCGTCTACTGTTGCCCTCTTTGCTCATACCAAAGTCATCCACGCGGCCACTGGTGGTGTTGGGAGAGAACTCTTGGCCTCTGTAGCTTGAAGGGATGGATGGAACGGCTGGGACATAAGCCGTCTGCGGAAGGATCATGCCATCAAGACCTCGGGGTGAGAAGTCGTCGTCAGTGTCCGGTGACCATGCGGATACCGGCTGCTTTGATGGCGGTGATGTTGATTGTTGGCGAAAATAAGGGGGCAAGTCCACTGGAGTCTCAACCACGGCTGTGTGAGGGCTGATGACAACATCCGAGTCTGTGGGCATCTCGAACCCGATCATAATAGGACCGGCACTGGGTGAGAGATCAACATGCGGCGAAGACTCGGCAACCAGCCTATCAATCCTTTTGCCTTTTGTCGGCTTCCTTTTTAGCCAGCCAAAAGTACTGCTAGATTCACCGTTCTGTTGCCCTTCCAGGGCCAACAAAGCAGCGGCATCCACGAATTTTCCTGTTCGACTCTCACGGTTTGCTGAGTTGAGCTTCATCTGATTGGCGATGTGTTGCTGCTTTTGCTGGCGAAATTTGGACATGTCGGTGACGAGTTTGATGCCTGCCCTTGCGTTCTGTGCCTTTTGTCTATGTCGAGATTTCAACCTCTTGACCTTCTGTACAGACAGGCGTGGTGCTAAAGAAGCGGTTGTTGTCTGATCTGGCTGTCCATACGGCAATGGGTCTGTGTTGATGTCCACCAAGGGGCCGTTCATGGAGGCAGCTGTCATGGGGGTCAACACTTCGTCATCCTCCCATTCCTCCCAGTCCTCTTTGGTCCTGCCAGTGAGGTGGCTGCTGGGACGATAGTGAGGGGTCCGTAAGTCGTTCATGTTGTTCATGCTGGGTGCTTGTGTATCGATTATATCGTGCTTGATTAGGTAGTGGTGGTTGGTGTGTGGTGGGCTCTTGTCAGAATATTATTGAGAAGTGAAAGTTTTCTGAAAGTCGAGTTGGAACCAGGCCATTTGGCAACAAGACCTTTGTGGAAGACTGCAATATGGCCACAGGTGACTGGCAGTGTGGTTGAATCGTGTCCCAGTGATTATAATCCTCCCGGTCAGTAGACAATAGAAAAGAAAGGAACACTCTGAGGAAGAATAGGCATTCTTCGGTGCGGGTGGCCGTGTGAAAGAAAGCCAACAATAAAAGTCCACCAGGAACAATAGAGCCAGGACAATGAGAACAATGGACAGAGAGAAAAGAGAGGCAAGTGAATAATTTGCAGGAAGAAACCAAACACAGTCACCAGCCACCCAGACATCTGATTCATGGATCCATTCGTCGTGGCTCATCTTGGCTAGGTAGGTTTAAGATCGCGGATGTCTGAATGGTTCGCCTCTGCCCGGACTCCATCTACCCATGTTTGCGAAGAAGGGTTCGTCGTCAAGCAGAGCGCTCTCTGTGGACAGAAGGAAATGCCCCATCTGCTGGCGCACGATAACTGTGTGGAATAAGCGCTGCGAGGTTGCTTCGCGCTGAGGGATTGGCCACGGCGAAGCGCCCATAGTCTTGGACCTGATGCTGATTGGCTCCTTGTCGCGGCTGCATTCGAACCCGTCCATCCAATTGTCCTCGTCGTGTCGCTTCGCAGCGCAACACGGAGATTGAAGCTCCACACCCACACAGCTAATGAAGAGTCTGAAAACAACAGACTGTCGCGTCATGTATCATGGCATTTGATGAACCCGAAGCAACCCGAAAAGATGAACACTGGTTTCCAGTGGATTTGTTTTCACTCACTCGTCAAGGAACCGTGGGGAAGTGGGGTGGGCAGACGGGTATGGCCCGTGCGTCCCGTCCAGAACCCACCACAACACAGGCAGATTCGTGATCCTTGGAAGGACTCGCCGCCTAGATATTCCAGCTAACGGTTCGTCAAGCTGTTCACTGAATGGATACTAAATAGATATGCTCTAGTTCTCTAGAACACTAACTTTTACTCTCACCAAAGCCCGCAGGAGGCTTCTCTGCTGAGATCTCAGGCAAGCGCTGCCAAGTCCGCCAAGCGACCAGATCTTGCCAAGCTTTAATGCCAAGCCGTCAAGGGATGCAAGAAAGACGTCACTCAGGCCCCCTGCGACTTAAATCGGTGTTGGCTGCAACATCTCTTGATCGAAAATCTCGACGACATTTCAATGAATATAGGGCAATAATATGCTATCTTGACAACCACATCTTTGTTTCCAAAAAAAACAAAAAAATCGCTTCCGCTGCCTCCTCTCGCTTCCTGAACATATCTAGCAGCAAACACATTCCTCGCCGCAGCAACAGCAATCGCACTCTTCGACAAATCCACCACGCATGCCCACTTCAGGTTGAGGTTCCGCACTCTGTTCGTAGGCTGAGTCAGGCATGTGAAGCATATCTAACAACGTCTCAAGAGACTCACGGGTTGTTCCGTTACCAAACCGTCGAGAGGAATGGCCTCCATGGGCTGTTGCTGCTGGGGGGCGTTGTCGGAGGGCATCATCTCGGTGTTGAAAGGGGACTGATTTCAAGAGTTTCAGGTATGAAGATGTGGAATCCGAGTCCTGAATTGTCGAAACTGATTACTATGAACTGAAGACGACAGAGTGCACGCGAGACCCCATTTATCATATTTTAGCAGGCCTACTGGGAGACTCCAACGGGCCAAAAGCTAACAAACCGATGAAGCCCAGACTGCCGCGGTTTCCGTCCTGCGTCGTCCCTTAGCTGGACACCTTCTAACAGCCCAAGGATACTATTTCTGGTCATGGAAATAACCGGAAATGCTCAAACACAGACAAAAGCCTGTGTGTGAGCGAATTTTCATAGGGTGGGTGACCACAGCATCGGAGCTGGTTGTGCGTTTTATGCATGGCTTACTGAGATCAATCACGAGGGTTGATATGTCCAATCACTTTGAGGGCTCGATTACCAGTGGTACTCGGGTATGTTATGGTGTTGACCAGTATACGGTTATTGTTTCCACCTGGCTATTGAATTCATCACAGATAACGCCGTTACGAGCTGCTGGGTCCGGTCTGGCGCTATTATCCAGGCCATATTGGTAGGCTTTTAGAACGGCGTGACAACGGAAAACGGTCTCCAGCGTCTGGTCCTGATTATGCCGTGATGGACTGGCTAGCACAAGAAACGGAACACTGAAGCTAACACATGCTCGGCATGAGAGCCGCACCTCTGAATAAGCTAGTGGGCTGAAGGATAGATCACAGGCCTCCCAAGATCGTCAACATATCATTCAAGCGGTTCAACAGATTTTGAAGATATAAATTGTTTCTATGTGCTGAGTAACCTTGCTGCATTCAGTTTGATCCATAACATATGTAGTTTAGTATAGTCATCATGAACATTCTCCCTGAAAACGTGGCAATATTTCTAAAAAGGACATCCGTGTAGTAGAAGTTGCACCATGATATCTTGATGCCAAGTGAAACAATGTTTCACAGATAGAAGAGGAAACATTCTGCTTTCTTGCATTCACCAATCCCGCCAACATCGTCATGCCGTCCTAGAAACGCCTCCAAGCATAACTGCTTCTAGAAGCGCCGGCAAACGTTCTACCACAGGTGCCAGAACCCAGGAAACCATCTGCTTGGCGAGACCCTGTTCGTTCATGTTTCATTGTTCCAGCATCCCGGTATTTGGCACTCAAAGATTGGATGTCAGATGTTGGTAGGCGGCTCAGCACAACTCAAAATCTGGTGTCAAGACGATGTCCATGTCTAGAGACATGAACACCATTGCTGTGCTAGATGTGACGCTTTTTAGTTAATCCAGGTATCTTACCGGCAGGCAGTATCACGGCCGTGTTTGTCTTTTAAGTTCTGATGCAGCAGGGCGCCACCGAAGAACCATTTGCAATTGGGGCGTTGAGAGTTCATGGCGGGTAAGATTAACAGTCTTGGCACCTTTCAAACAACGACTTGAAGAGCGTCGAGAGAAAAGGGGGATGCGAAGGAACGACGGCCCAATATTCAGATCCGAACCTCCGTCGGCCTACAGACGAGAAGAGAGGTTGTCGGGTGTACAGGTGGATGATCTGCAGGGCGAAACAACAAACATCTCGCCCTATCCCGGCTTTCGTATCTCGAGATCCGCACGCTGCCGCTGATCCGATTCGGCGTCTGAATTTGTCGGATCGATAGGGAAACACGCGTCAACGTGGCCCGGAATCGCGTCACCTGCAACTGTTCAGGGGATTGTCGTGGATTTTAGGACTACATAGTACTCTGTATGAATCAAGAAATTGGTGATGGCGTTTGTGAACGTTGGGGGGCCCTTACCCCCCCTGAAATTGAACGGTTCTGGAGAGATAAGGTGGACGCTACCCGACGTTTAGCGTGTTGCAGATGGGTTGATCTCCGGCAATGATTTACCTTGTCCCATTGTTTCCCGCTGTGTTCTTCTGTGACCTTGGGAATCTTGCGAACCTCGTTCGATGCTGCAGATTGAGAGACAGTGATGGAAACATATACGAAATCAAGGACAAAAAGTCACCGACATCTCGTCTATTCACCTGAGCTCTGATTCAGAGTCTCATCACCAAGCCTGGCAAGCATCGGGGTTTTACCTCAGCCCAGGGGAGTTGAAGAAGCTGGAAACAGGGGGCCCTCCGCAGGCCAAGAGCGAGGACCCTGCTGAACAACAAGGGGGGGACGAAAAGCTGGCTGACCGCTGCCGAAAAAGTCTTGGCTTCACAATGTCCACTCTGGCCAAATCCTCAACAACAATTGTTTGATAATTTCGAACAAACTCGACATCCACCGCCCCTCAAAGCATACCTATGAATCCCAATCCCGCTCCTTCATTTGCACCGACGACCCAAACCCCGCATCGTCGCCCCGCGTGGATCGAACCGCGCACAGGGCATTGAGAGAGACGACACCTCAGTCTTACAGCACCACCGCATCACTGAATCTGCCGTTTCGGTAGGCGGTACAGCAGACGCCTCGTCGTTTATTCGGCTGCAACTGCGAGTTTCACCAGCTGCAATCGCAAACAAGACTGGAATAAACTCCCCCACAAATCGAAGGCTTGGTGAGGTGGCTCCCGTCCCTCCCATTCAACCGCCCGATCGCCAGCGCCCCATCTCCGTGCGACGTTGAAGAAAAACCCACAAGCTGGCGTCCTCCCAGAACGGCGGAGCGTCGTCGTCGTCGTTCAGCGACCGACCGGTACGGTCCCATCACCGCAGACGCTCATCGGCCGCCGCACCCAATCCAGGCCCTCTGCGATTGGACAACAGACGCTCTCCTTCGGCCTACTTGACCGTTCAGCCTCAACATCAGCCTCAAGGACCTCTCTCGCCGATTCCTGGTATGTGTCTAATATCCTCATAATCCTTCGTGTTCCCCCATCGGCAGCCAGCAGCTACGGATGACAAGCACATCTGTGTTTGCACAAACCCTTGTGTGCTTGTGTTTTATTGCAACCGTGTGCAATGTATATCTCGAAGCATCAAGCTAATTCCTCCTCTTCCGATTTCTAGGCACTCCCAGTTTCCCAATGTCCTTGTCTCGCAGTCCATCTCCCGTACCTGGCGGCGGTTGGGCCAGTCCAGGCCTCAACATCGGCAGCGGTCGATCGAGTCCAACGAGGGGATACACAGGGGGATCGAGCAGCGCAACGCCTGTCATGTGGGAATCGTCGAGACTAAAAAAGGCTGGCGGGTCGGGATACCCTTCCTTTGCGACACAGAACTCGGGCTTCCTGTCGAAACACATGCGCAAGATATCGAGCAGTCTCCCCCGCTTCAACAGCTCTAGTAGCTCGCCCTATTCCGAGAAAGAGAAGCTTGGCCGTGGTAGATGGTCGGCTCAAAATGTACCGTTGCTGGGGAGATTACGGGCCCTTATGGGACGCATGGGCCGGAAGATGAAGATACGATTACTCATTTTGTTTATGCTTTTATTCTGCATCATCATATTTTACAATACTCGTAAGTGGATATGTACAAACAGGACATTCGGATGAATGGCAGCTAACGATAGACCAGCTTTGGTATACCATTGGAGAAGAACGTCATGGCTTGGCGGCGGTCAAAAGTTTGTGATAATATTGGCAGCCAACATTGGTGGTGGTGTCATGGAATGGAAGGGGGCACGAGAATGGGCGATCGAGCGAGACTCGGTCAGGAATAAGAAGAAATACGTCGCCAGATGGGGATACGAGCTCGAGATCGTCGATATGAGCACCAAGAAACGGTATGCCCACGAGTGGCGCGAGAGCTGGGAGAAGGTGGATTTCATACGCACAGCGCTTAGAAAGTACCCCAAGGCGGAATGGTATGTCTGGTTGCTGCCCTTTATCCACTCGTCTGATGGTAACTAACACATCTGCTAGGATCTGGTGGCTCGATCTGAACACCTTTATCATGGAACCAAGCTACTCGCTTCAGGACCACATCTTCAACAGCCTTCAGAACCATGTCTACCGGGACATCAACGAATACAATCCTCTCAACATCACGCACCCCATGACGGAGGAATACCTAGACCCTGACTCGCGAAGCCCTGTGGGCGACGGAAACGTCAACTCGGTGAACCTGATTTTGCCCCAGGATTGCTCTGGGTTCAACCTTGGCTCTTTCTTTGTTCGTCGGAGCCCATGGACCGACCGGCTGCTGGACGTCTGGTGGGATCCTGTGGCGTATGAACAGAAGCACATGGAATGGGAACACAAGGAGCAGGATGCCTTGGAGCAGCTGTACACTACCCAGCCCTGGATCCGAAAGCACACTGGCTTCCTTCCGCAGCGCATGATCAACAGTTTCCCGCCAGGGGCGTGCTCAGAGAATGGCAATGATACCCGGATTCACTACGATCAAAAGGACCGGGACTTTTTGGTCAACATGGCCGGTTGCGAGTGGGGTCGCGACTGCTGGGGCGAGATGTACAACTACCGTGAGCTCAGCTATTGGCTCAACCGGAACCCTTGGGAGCTCTTCAAGGAGGAGTTTGTGGCCGTCATTTGGTACAAAATCACGGGCCAAAAGGTCAAACTTTAAGAAGGCTGGTTTGGAGGCCCTCTACGAAGACACGATCACGATATTCAGGATCTACGAGCTTCCGTTTCTACACTGTCCCTTGTCGAACATTGATAAGCGAAAGGGACGTTACATAATCTTTTCACAAATAGAAGCAAGAGGGCTTTTGTCCCCCTCTCTGCGTTGTTTTTAGTATATTCACACCATCCTTGTTTGCATAGCCGTCGCAATCAGTTGAAAGGGGATTGCAGGCACTCATCTCTTTTTCAAATGTCATCTTTCTCTCTCTCCTCTGCGAGGGATGTTCACATTTGAGCGGCTGTAGCAGGCAACAGCGTTTCGAGTTTCTTTCTCTGTGCGAGTACATCTGTTACATGCGGTGCCGTATTGCTTGTGACAGAGGAGGCCATTTGATTCTTTGGAGGGGGGTTATTTTCTGTTATGGACTGACAATTAAAAGGCGGGCAATGGAGGGCCGGGGGGGGAAGGGGGGGAAGGGGTAGTCCGGGTGGATATGGAGTACCAGGTTTTGGATAGGGTTGTACATAACATTACACACTACACACAACATATAGGGACTTTTACATGGTGCATTTTTATGTATGGAGTATATTTTGCTGCTACTACGACATGACATACATGGGACATGGTTGTTACTTTGGTTTATTGTCGTGGTTTTTCTTTTTTTTTTTTGTGTGGTCCTGGGGAACATCAACCGAGCAGGAGATGGGAGAAGAGCCAAAAGTTTTGTGAGGGGAGTGTTAGGTAAGACCTGAGTTGAGTTAGGTACGGGTGTGAGCGTGGCCATGGACACCCGGGTCCTTGCATCTTGGGTTCAGCATGATGGAGGATGTGGAACGCCAGATCACGCAGCCTGTCGAGATTTGCATGTTGTGTAATGGACGCATTTTTGTGTCTCTGATGGACGGGAGTGATTGTTTTGAAGACATGCCGAGGTTCGGCGGTATTTTTCTGTTGCTACGATACCTAGACTGTGGAACCTTGATGTTATGAGGGTTGGAGTCTCGGCCGAGTGGGAAGAAAAGGGACAATATATTATTTTTGTTGTGTGAACGATGGGGTTCGAAATCCTGGCCAAGTGAAGGTGAGGGGAAAAGGAGAGGGAAACGTAACATGAAACTGGATAGACTTGACTCGGGGAAATATTTTAGACGAGAGGATGTGACAATGGTAGAGGTGAGGAATGCATCATATACGTGACTGAAGTTGAGGGGTCTCATGAGGCTGAAAACGACAACAAAGATGCCGGGTGAGCTTTCTCCAAGGGGTGGGTGATGGTGACCAGATGAGGAAGGCGCACAGACCAAACCGTGTAAGTCGTTCCTGGCGGCGCACCGAACCGCATTGACCAGAGTCTGAGCGCTGATTGGTCAGGTTTCAAGCGCCAGATCCTGGACCACTCGATTGGCGTGGGCTTCTTCAACCTGGTGCAGAGAAGCAAGTCTTGGAAAGCAGACCAAAACCAGCGTCAGGTTTTGCTCTGGGTGGTAATTCTTCACATGACTGGTTCCTGGCTGCCGGAACTGCAATCTTCCAAGACTTTTTGGCGGGGGGAGTTCTTGACCGTCTCAGCCTCCCATCCATGTGATGCTTTGTGTCTGTCGTGGGAAAGCAACGTTTCGCTCGCAGGTACTGCCACCTAGTAGCTATTACCCGCGCTCCGATTTCAAGGGGTCCATGGTTTTACCTGGGTGTGCTCTATTTTGAGCGGCTGGTACCTGAGAGAGAAGGGGCATTGGGGGTAGCTCTGACAGCCGCGCGTCGTGGTGTATGGCAGTTCGGGTTGCATGGGCCCCCTTGTTGCTGGTAGTCTAAGTTTCTGGAAAACCTTACAGTTTGAGGTCCTTCTTCAGCTTGGCAAGTAACCTTCTTCTTTTCTTGACTGACTGACTGGGTAGAGACACGCTTAAATCAAGCGTTGATTCTGTAATTAGGCGTCGCCGGGGGGTGGTTCCCTGTCTGTCTGGTCCATCGCTGGACTCAGGCAGGACTGCCAAGTGGCCGAGATGGAGGAGAATAATCCAATGTTTTGGGTGCGAGTGGCACTTTGGCCCTGTCAGGGCTGGACGGAGGGAATGGATCGCGGGCTTCTTGAGAGACCCGAATGAGTGGGATGGTGCGTACATGCAGAAGTCTGCATTGGTGCCGAGGGGGTATTTGATCAGACTGTATCTCCTGCTTTTGGGGCGACCTTCTTTTGGGACCATGGTAGAATTCATCCGGTCTTTACTCGACTTGCAGACACAGCTGCTACATTCTCTTATTTTTACCTTTTGAGGGGCCATTCATTATCTCACTCTGTGGTTGTTTTGTCAAGATACTGCAGGTGGCTGTCTAACTTGTTGTCGTTGGTTCTCCTATTGTCTATTGTTGGTTGCTCTACACAAAGGGACCACATCTTCGGGACAACAATACCCATTGTTCATTCAGAATACATTATTGTCCTCAACAGTTCTTCAGTAACATCACTCTCGGGGGATCACAATCATTTTCGAATTTCTATTTTCAACATCTACACCTGAAGACAACCTCGACACTATCCGAGAAACACACAACAAACCCGAGAAGCAGGTCTTCATCACCAAACAGTTTCACACCACAATATATCAACAGATCAGAGTTTAGAGAGAAGCCTTCACGACGGAACTGAAATGGTTAAACCAACACTTTTTTCGCAAGGAGCCCTCCTGGCGTCTCTCGCCCAGGCCGCAACAGCAGCATCTTCCTCAAAATACACACTCACCCAGGTCTTCAACGCCACCAACTTCTTCTCCGAATTTACCTTCTTCAACGAGCCCGACCCAACCCATGGATTCGTGGAGTACGTGGATGCACCCACCGCCAACCGCCTCTCCCTTGCCGGCTACAGCCAAAATGGTGTCTACCTCGGTGTTGACTACACAAACACCACTACAACCGGCCGCAAGTCTACCCGTGTCACCTCCAACCAGTCCTTCACCAAGGGTCTCTTCATCGCAGACATAGCCCACATGCCCGCCTCGGCATCCTCCTCCTGTGGTCTCTGGCCAGCCTACTGGATGTTTGGTCCTGACTGGCCCAACTCTGGCGAGATCGACATCTTGGAAGGCGTCAACACCCAAAAGTCGAATTCGATAACATTGCATACGGCCAAGGGGTGCGAGATGGCCAACACCGGCTCACTGGGGAGCACCAAGTTGTCGAATGGAAACTGCGAGGGCAATACCGGATGCGGTCAGACAACATCGGCTACCAATAACTACGGTTCTGGTTTCAACGACATCGGCGGCGGTATTTATGCCTTGGAGTGGACGGATGACCACATTGCTGTGTGGTTCTTCCCGAGGACCTCCAACACTTGCAAGTCGCTTGTTTCTGCGTCGCCATCGTCGGTGCCGAATACGAACAACTTCGGGACGCCCCTCGCAAAGTTTGTCGGGAATGAAGCGGGGAACTGTTCTATCCCAAGCCACTTCAAGGATCACAACATTGTCTTTGACACGACGTTTTGCGGTGATTGGGCCGGGCAAGTCTGGGGTCAGGATGATACCTGCAAGAGCCTGGCGGATACCTGTGAGGACTGGGTCGGGCAGAATCCAAAGGGCTTTCAGGAGGCGTATTGGTTGGTGAATGACATCAAGGTTTATCAGCAGGTGGAACAGGGACCGGCTGCTGGGCAGACGAATGGGGGGTTGGGGGTTCAGAGGAAGCCGGATGAGGAGAGGAGGAGGGCGAGGAGTTTTGAGGCCTGATTTTTCTTTTCTTTACTGGGGGCGGAAGGGAGTTTGGAGACGGGTGGGTTTGCATTTATAGATGGATATAGGTTTTGGGGAATAAAAAGACATATAGACGGGTAGCTCATGGGGTTGGATATATGGGTGTGTTGTGGCTTTTTTGTTTTTGGTCGTGTATTATTTGGAGTTTATGAGAACACCCTTTTCATTATTTATGTTTAAACTCTTGGATCACTATCTCCTCATCATTCCATCTCTGTTGCCTCGTTGCATAGGTAGGTATGAAGGTGTAAGTGAGTTGAAAAGAACGGCCCGCTGACAGCTGGCAGAAGCTGGCAGATGGTCAAAAAGTTGTCCCATTCAACTTGTGCACCTTGATGGTTTCACTCATTGGCACTGCATTGCCATCCGGTTCGATATTTTTGAAGGGTGAGTATGCCTCATATAGCGATTATTTCGAAGTGCTAACAAACTTGCCAGGCAACATAAACGAGCTTCTCCCTCTTTTTATTTTCGACCAACAAGTTAAAACCAAAATATGAGATCAAAGTCAACATGAGATTTTCCATTGCCCTATCAAGTGGGCCACTGAGATATACCGTGAGAACGAGACGACAGCCAGTATCATTCAATAGATACTGTCGATACTCGGCTAGCGGAATTCACCACAAATCTCTTCTCACTCTCGCCATAGAGACATCATGTGATGATACTTGTGTCGCCATCCTCGAAAAAGCTGGCCCAGCGGCCCGTCTACATTTTAACAAGAGGATACCATCAAATCACGTCGAATTCAAGGGGATACATCCCGCAGTAGCCTCCAACTCACATGAGGTTCAGCTGGCCAAACTAGTCAACGAAGCTTTACAATCACTTCCCGAACAAACCAGCCACTCCCCAGAAGCCAGAAGCCTTCCTGTCCGCGATCCCCAGACAGGCAAACTAACCCCTCGACGACTCCCCGACTTTGTCTCCGTGACAAGAGGCCCAGGTTTCCCAAAATGCTTAGACGTCGGCCTCGGAGTAGCCAAAGGCCTCTCGGTCGCCTGGCAAGTTCCCTTTCTAGGGGTCCACCACATGCAAGGCCACGCCCTAACCCCCCGACTCGACCACGCCCTACAACAACCCTTCCCCCCTTCCTCCCCCTCATCATCATCACCATCAGAAAACCTCTCCCCCAAATTCCCCTTCCTAACCCTGCTCGCCTCCGGAGGGCACACCCAACTCCTCCTCTCCACATCCCTAACAACCCACCGCATCCTCGCAACCGTAACCAACATCTCCCTAGGCGACATGCTCGACAAGGCCGCCCGCTCCCTCCTTCCCCCCTCCCTCCTCTCTTCCCTCCCAAACATAGCCTACGCCGCCGCCCTGGAAGAATTCGCCTTCCCCACCACCACCACCGCCTCCTCCTCCTCCCCCTCCCCAGAATACAACTACCACCCCCCTCCCACCCGCCAGCACGAAACCCTCCCTCACCCCCTCCCCTCCCCCCCTTTCGCCCCCGGCTGGTCCCTCACCCCCCCGCTCCAGCTCACCAGAGAAATGACGTTTGACTTCTCCGGCTTCGGCGGCCAGGTCCAAGAGCTGGCCCAGCACTACCCCAACTCCAAGCCCGCCCGTGCAAAAGCAACTCAGACGACGCCGTCCCCAACAACAACAACAGACAACCTCACCCTCGAGCAGCGCAAGATCCTCGCCAGGGAAACGATGACCCTGGCCTTTGAGCACCTCGCCTCGAGGATCATCTTCGCCCTGAGGGAGCTCCAGCCCGCGAGCGAGGCTGACAAGAGGCACGGCACGGGCAGGGAGGACCTAGCTCACTTGTCCGGGTTGCTGGGGGAGGGGCAAAGGATAGAAACGCTCGTGCTGTCGGGGGGCGTGGCGTCGAACAAATTCCTGAGGCACGTCCTGAGGAGTGTGCTCGACCGGAGGGGGTGGCCGGATGTACGGCTGGCTGCTCCGCCTGTGAGTCTCTGTACCGACAACGCGGCCATGATTGCCTGGGCGGGGATGGAGATGTTCGAGACGGAGGGGGTGGAGACTGATTTGGGGGTGAGGTCGATTAGGAGCTGGTCGCTGGATGAGAGCCTGGGGGAGGAGGGGACGAGGGGGGTGATGGGGGTTGATGGGTGGATCAAGAGGAAGAAGAAGGTGTAAGATATTGCTGTATATACGACAAGTTGGAAGTTTGTAAAGTATGGGTCTCAAGGGACCAAACCAATGCCACATGCTGGTAAAAGCGCTGTGGTTATCATACACACCTCGTCTTTATTTAATGTCTGGATTGCTTTAATTCATCGTCATGCATTACCTCTGCCCCAATTTACCCATTTCTTACAAGTAAAATCAGAACGCCCCTCCCCTACTACTCTACACCTCCTCCGAGAAATCGCTCGTAACGTTGCTAAACTCGCCCTTCTCCAACTTTGTCTTCCAAAACACCGGATTCGTGTCCGTAAACCCGTGCTTCTCCCACCCGCTCTCCTTGACATGATACAAGTTGATAAAACCGCCCGAGTACGCATCCCTGTGCGTGGCAGCCAAGATACTCCTGCTCCCCAGCTCCAGCGCCTCCTCGACCGTCAAGTCATACCTATACTCGGCATCCAGCACGCCATACGCAAACGTCTGACCGGACCCGACACAAAACAGGTTCCCCGCCAGCCGTGTGCCGTCGCTGTCAATGTAGTACAGCGCCGGCCCTTCCTCCTTGGTGACGCCGGCGCACATGGTGCCCATCGACAGGCCCTTGCCCTTGTACTGATACACCAGGTTGGCGAGGATCTTGCTCGCCGCCGCGACCGAGATCCTTCGCTTGTGGCGGAGCTCGTGGAGGCGGCACTGCATGCCGAGCCAGGCGAGCCAGTACTGGCAGTCGGCGGCGCCGCCGGCCATGGTGCCGAGGAGGTCAGAGTTGATCTCGATCACCTTCTTGACCGTCTGGGAGGCGATCCAGTTGCCGGCCGTGGCGCGGGAGTCGGTCGCAACAATAATACCGCCTTGGAAGCGGAAGGCGAGGGTGGTGGTGCCGTGGGCGATCTTGATGGGGCAGTGGGGGTTGGAGCGGTCGTCGGTTGCTGCGCGGAGCCAGGCTGAGGGCTGGATAACAAGGGGATAATTAATATTTACCGAATGCTATAAGAAAAAAAACAAGGGAAAACATACCTGAGCTACAGGGGGCATGGCAAACTTCAGCGACAGGTTGGGGATAGAACCAGCGGCGAACTCGTCCTGCTCCTGCTCTGTGAACAGCTCATTCTGGGCGTAGGTCGGGCGGCTGTACCGCGCAACGAGGGTGTCCATCTTTGCGTTCTCTGTGTTTTGAATCGACTGTTATATTCGGGGGTAGTCAATCGAAGCTGTAGTTCTGTCGATTGTTGTCGTCGATGAAGGTGGGGTTGGCGGGAAGTTGATGGAGGTTGCGAGTGCTGGAAGTTGGCTTGTCGGGTCGGAGCTCAAGGCAGCTCCCGATGCAACGCGTTCAGCCCACAGCCTTGGAGGTCTGAGCTTCCACTCACTCACTCAGGTCGCTACTGCCCCTTCAAAGGGCTTGGCATATGGATTCCGCGCCTTCCCCAGGTTTTCGAGAAGTCCTCATCCTGGTTGGACGACATTGACACATGTCACATCCCACGTATAGCCAGCTCACTTGAATCTGGCGATACCATAGGTAAGGTATTGCTGTTTTGATTATTATTATTATTACCATTAAAACGGCCTGTTAAGTAAACCCGTGTTCAACCAACCAAGTAATAATCATGCTGCATGTCCGTCGCCCCTTCCCGCACGCTCAACCCAAACCCTGTCAGCTCATTCATGATGTAAATGCACATTCCCAACACCAAAACCCGATATCGCAAAGACAGCAGCGAAGCACACAGCCCAGTCATCAAGACACAAAAAGACGCTTTGCACGCAGTCAAAAAATCACACCGAAACACAAACACTCCACGCTGAAGCAGCCGTAACATCATAAAAATCAAGAGACTCGATTAGGTGTCTCAAAAAGTATTTTGTGGCCTCCCATATTCCTTTTGTCTTCCCTATACTCCCGCGTTGGGCAGATGACCCAATCCCAAGACCGCCCAAATTAGATATATAGTGCCTTGGAGGGTGTGAAGCTTCCATCTTCCCACCAGGTGGCGAAGCAAAGTCCGCAGCTCGCACACCCCCAAGCCAAATTCACAAGACGGTCTGAGCGATTTGCTTCTCTTTCCTGTCCTATCGAGAGCCCATTGCTGAGTAGGTCGTCTAGCAAAACCTCTTTTTTTCTCCCTATTCCAGCCGGCTCAATCAAAGTGAGCAACCGGCATCAAGGAGGACTAACTGCCTCCTTGATGTAAAAAAGCAAAATGGTCTCGAAACACCCCAGCCAATGCATATTTCGTTGTCGTGATTAACCCCGCGAAGCCAAAATTTTTAATAACCCTTCCCCATGCGAATACAAAATGGCCTTGCCGTGTCTTTTTTTTTGCGGGATAATGGTGACGGTGATGAAGATAATGAGGGGTAAAGGTCCGTTTGTGTGTCGCAACGTGACCTTGTCAATCGTCATCCGAAAACCAAAAACAGGGCAAAATGGCCCGACGCGCCGCAATCAATGTCTTTATCGTACATCTTCAAAACTTCTTCAGACTGGGGCGAAATCGATGGGTATTAAGCGCAACCTCCTTCTGGAAAACACACGATTGGTTAGAAAGAAAGGTCTCGCCACAAAGAATATTATTTCCTCCACCCAACATTCCAGATAACGTGGGCAATGTCCCGGGCTGTATTTACCGTGTCAATAACCCGACCGATGAGGCCGGTTCCGCTCGATGATTCCGAATCTCCTTCTTCGTAAGGCATGAACATCCCAGACGACGTTCGTCGCATCCCGGCTGGTTCTGCCGAAAGACTGGATGTCGAGGTCGACCGACGCAACCCAGAGCCACCTTCACCAAAACTAGCCCCTAGACCGGTGCTGGTGCTGCTGGCAGTGCTCTTGCTGCTAAACCGGACGGGCTCGTCTTCGTCGTCGTCATCACTGTCGTCATCATCACTCGCAAAGAAGAGCTTGCCCGACTTTTTGGATGGCCGCAGCGTCTCCTGAGAAGAGGATGGAGATACCGGCGAGTTCCTGTACATCCCCGTGCTGTGCTTCATGGCTGTTTCCGTCGGCTCGGGCGTATCATCCCGATATTTCAGTGTAGTTGACGGCAGCATAGCGATTGTCTTGCTTTCCATGTTGCCCGTGTGGCTCGCGGCCCGCCTCATGGTCGGTCTTCTCTTTTTGATGGTCGATCGTTTCATCATGATGGCGCCGTCGTCCGAGTCACTGTCATAGCGAGCAGGCTCGTCGTCCTCGTCGTCATCGCCCTTGATCTCAACCGCAATGCATTGTTCCACTTGCTCGTTGAAATGGATATGCTTCTTCTCATTGAATGGAGAAGTGATGCCCGACGATCTCGCCGAAGGGAAGAGGCTGGTGCCGTCATGGCTGACGCCTCGTGAGGAGAAGGGAAATGTGACAAAGTCCGTGGTGGCTCGCTCAAGTCCTGGTCGTCGACCAGCTCGCTTCAAACCACCCTTTTGCTGCGCCTGCACTGCTGCCGCGGCCTGCTTGACCAGTGACGACGTTGACAGCGACCGCTGAAGCATGATTTCTGACATGGTTCTCTTTTTCAAAATGGGCTTCTTTTTCTCTTGAGGGCCCGATTTTGACAACCGCGAGCTGGAGTTCTTTAGGCGCGGGTTGGACATGGACGCGCCGGACTGTAATGGGCCATAAAGCCATGTGACATCGCAGTCTTTGAGCCTGTTTTGTGTTAGGATTTACAAGCAGAAAAAAAACCAATGTCATTTGTACGTACCAGTTAAGCGTCTCGGGCGAGACTGTGCTCAGCTTGTTTTTCGCCTTCATCCATGTTCGCCACGAAGCGTTTTCTAACCGCGCAGAGTCGGTGTAGTCGCCTCTTCTTGAGACGATCAACTTCCACGACGACCAGATATCCTCTTCCCGCCAGTTATGCGAGAGGTAATCCACATGCCGAGAGGGTCGGACTTTCAACGAGATGTCGTCCTCGGCTCTCTCTGATACGTCGGGGGTCCCCGGCCGCGAGGTGGCTGCTGAGTTCTCATCGTCGTTTGGTGACGAAGTATACGAGTAACCTGCCTGTGGGCTCGGTGCAGGCTCAGACACCTCAATGCGGCCGAAATAACCGCCCCTCTCCTCGTATTGCGGGAAAATGATGTCGTCCTCCGAGGTTACCGACTCGGCGTTTCTGACTTCTTCACAATCGGGCACCAGAGAGAATTTTGTCCCAGACTTGGTTGATCGCAGCTGGTCTGATGAGTCAATGCGGACAATCCGGGGCGAGGATGGCGTCGAAGACACGCTCGAGCTCGAATAACTTCTTGTTGACTCTGGATAGAGATCTGCTAACCGTGAGGTGGAAGATGAGGTGTGGAACCCTGAATTTTTCGTGACAAATTTTGGTTGCGAGTGAGAGCGGCGCAACGTTGAAGCAGAGAAATAGTTATTCTCTTCGGATGAAATAACCACGGCCATGTTGAAAACCGGAACCCTGATGATCAATGGAGCGCCGTCCAGAGTCACCTTCTATCCTTCAACAAGCAACCCAGAGGGCCTCTCATGGAGCAGTTAAACGTCGAAAACCGTCTAGGCTGCGGCCGAAGATGACGCGATGTGTGGAGTGAGTGGTAAGGGACAATGCCGGCAGGTTCTTTCTGTTATGCTGATCGAGAAATCGTCCCGGTGGCTGATAGGGTTTCCGAGAACAAAGGCGGCGGCCGGGTTGAAGGGCTGCGCGGTTCCTTGACGTCGGGACAGGTCGCGTTCGGCGAAACGAGACGGCGTTTTTCTCGGTAGGCTGCAGAGATCACGATTAGACGAGGTCCCAACAACGGAAATTATGCTTGAAGATCTTTGGGGTGGTGGGCTGAGCGAAAGCGGAATTCTGACTTTGTGAAGCGGGAGGTTCACTTCGTGTGGTGTACCCGAGGTGAAGAGAGAAGAATGCGCCTGGAGGTCTGGAAGAGCGAGAAGGTGTACGGATAAGGGTGCGATCGGCTGCTCCTGAACACCTATGAAATTAAGCAAACAGGCTATGATAAACTGTGCGATTGGCAAACGGTGAATCTTTTTAGCACTGAAATTAGCAACGCTACGGATTTAAACTAGGTCGGCTCTATTTTTCTATATCTTCTAATCAAAACTGTCATTGCCCTCCTGAAACCTTTTAAGTACTTTTTTTTAAGTGAAAATTATTAACCGGTACTAAAACTATAGTAAAACCCTAGCTTTTTCTTAAAAGACCTTTTTTCTGCTATAAAGGCTGTAATTCTACTATTTAAAAGCAGGTTTTACTATTAAAAACTATACCTCCGCTTATCCTTATTTACTATTAACGCCGCTGAAAGAAGGCTATTTGGCTATTTATTGTGATAAATTTACTAAAGTTTAAATTCAGGGTACTAATAGTACCGAAGAATCTTAACCCTACAAAAGGCGCCTTTATTATTAACAAACTATTAAATGGTTATAGCGAGCGGCTTAGGGAGCTTATCTATATAAAGGTACTTACCTTTAGAGCGCTTGTTTTTTAATTTAATATTAATACTACTTTAAATAATAGTAACGTTTTATAGATTAACGAAAAGGTATTAATATATTTAATAATAATAACAAATAGGTTAAACCATTATATAGTTATATTTTAATTCGGTTATAGTGTCGCTATTATTTATAAGTTAGTATTTTAGATTTTAATATATATAGAAAATAATAATTTACCTATATAAAAAAAGTATTCTATAATATTAATTAAGCCTTATAGTACCTTATTAAACATATAATTCGACTTTTACCTTTTAACCTCTTTATAAAAATCCTATTAAACTTGAAGTTTAACTTTTTCTTTTTATTTTACTTAGGTACTATTAACGGTATTTATATCTCTATTAAAGTACTAAATAATAAGAAGTAAGCTGTTTAGAGGAATCGAAAGAGTTATATTTTTATTAACATATTGTTTATTTATAACTTCGAGGGTAAAATTATATATTTATTATTAAGTTAAGAGGGGTTTTTAAATAATAGGAGGATATTTATTAACGTAATTATAAGAGGTTTTAATATCTTTAAAGACTTTATTTATTTAGTTAATAGCGGGTATAGTAGTGTTTAGCGATTATTTATACTATATTAAGGCGTGAGATATTATTTATAAAAGTTGGCTAGAATTAAGTTGCGACTTTCTAATAAAAAAGAGTTATAGAATCTCTATTATAGTTAGTTTAGAACTGTTATTAAGAGAGTAATTAGGAGGTTTAAATGTATTTTTTCTATTTACATTAAAGTCTTTAGTTTTAGTATTAAGGTTTAAATTAATTTATTATATACTATAGCGGCGATTTATAATTAAATGTTAAAGTACGGTAATATCGAATCTCTTTTTAAAGTAGATTTACTATATAATTTTAATTAGATTACTATTAAAGAGATAAATAATAATAACTTTATTAAAGAGGAATTATTTAGCGGGATTACCGGAGTTATAAGTAAGAGGCGCGAGATCTTTATTAATGAGATATAGGCGTAGTATTAAGTAGTACTTAAAGAGAGAGGAGAGTTGTAATTAAAATAATAGTAATCGAAAAGCTTTAAATACATACGAAAACCTTTAAAAATATACGAAAGTAATAGAATTATAAAAGAGAAGGTCGAAGTTGTAAGGTATTTGGTAGGTTATTTAATTAAATATAGTTACTTATTTAGGGAGTTTGAATTTTTAAGTATTATTAAAAAGCTAAATTGCCGCGAGAATAACAGATTTTAACGAAATCTATAAAATTAATTGCTTAATAACGAAAATAAAGTTAATCGGAATAAAAAAATATCTATTAAAAAGCTTTTAATTAAGCGAAAAAGAATATTTATTTTATAGTATAAAAATATATTATTATTTTATTAGATATAGCCGTTAAAAAGTAATAAAATATATTTAAAACCCTAACCCCTCTTTTAAAATTTCCCCTAAATTACGCTCCCTAAAATCCAATCACTTACTTTAATTTTCCTAAGCAGAGATATAAATCCTATACTTACCCTCTTTATCTTTTACTTTATTACTTTTCTTTTACTTTTTATTTACTTTAAAACCTAACTACTTAAAATATCGTAAACGTTACTTATACTTTATTAAATAAAACCGCTTTATTAATAAATCCGAACTCTTTTATTTTTTTATAACTTTTTTAACGATACGCTTATTAATAACGTCAGCCTAATCTTTATTAAATACCTTTATCGCTTTTTTTAATTAAACGTTAAGTATATTATAATCGAGGTAATAAAATAAACGGTTAAACCTATCCTTTATTTTTTCCTTACTATTAAGCTTTCTTTATTTTCTTTTTTTCTTAAGTTTCTTCGGATCGATCCTATCTTTAACCGCCAACGACTTTTTCCCAGTATAAATAACCTTTTTAATAAAAGAAAAAGGATTATTATTATCGGTATTAATATTAATAACTTTAAATAGTTAGGTATTTTAATAAAAAGACTTTAATTTAGAGCCGGTAGCGTTATGATTATTAATAAAGATAATCTTTATAAGATAACGGTAGAGAAGAGTCTTACTTTAGTATTGCTTTAACTTAGGATAATTCTATATTTTAGTTAGTATAAGAATATTATATTAAAGAAGATAATAATTAATTAAAAGAAAAGACGTTTAGATTAATTCTAGAACCGTAAATAAACCGGTTTCTTTATAAAATTTAAAGCCCGAAGTATTTATAAGATTTTTTTAAGGCTATTATTTATATTGTAAATAACTATACTTATTTTTTATTTACTTAACCTTTACTATAAAGCCTAGTTTATTTTTAAACTTATTTATATAATGCCTTTAAGCTTAAGCTTTAAAGCTATTATTAGCTTTTATACTACGCTTATTATAGAACTAAAGTATAAAGAGTAAATAAGCTTTGGCTTTATAAGTTTAAATTAAAGCAGGAATTTTACTTTATTAAACTTAAGTTAAAGCCACTACTTTCTCTTAGGTTTAAGGATCTTTAGGATCGATCGGTTAAATATTAGAAGGGGGTATTTAGAAAGACTAAAAGTTCTATGATTAAAGTGTTAGATCGGGTTATTAAAAGTTAGGTTAGTTAGTGTAACTAGTGGTATATTAGATAATACTTATAATAAAGAAGAGATATTTTCTTTATTATAGGGTTTGGCTAGGAGAAAAAATATAGAGACTTTAGCTTTAATCGTAAGACCTAGGTATATAAGTCTATATTTATATATATTTAAATAAGCCCTTAAGGTCCTAGTTTAACCGCCTCCTTAAGTATAGTTTGAATGGTAAGATCTTACGTTTATATAACCTCTATACTTTAAAGCGTTTGACTAAACGAAGATTCACTGTTTTATCGAATTAATAGTAAAAAATTACGAAAAGTACGCGTTTAGTTTAAAGCTTAAGCGTTTGGTTATTGTAATAATATTCTATTTATTTTTAGAGCCTCCTAAAGCAATAGTTTTATAGGGATTTGTATGGGAAATCGGCTTATAGCCGTTTGATATGGAGGCCGGCAGTGTGCTTTGGCCGGCTTGGTAATGTCTTCAGCCTTTGAATAATATTGAACAAACCGATCACCTAGTTGACTTGACCTACCTGACAAACGGCCTTGGCAACGGGATCTTGCGCTTCAGAGGTGGCCTGAGCGTGGCTTACTTTTCTCAGTTCAGGAGGTAAGAAAACTGGGTGCCGATCGCACCCTAAGTCACCGGCTCTTCGAGGTCTGGGCACCTTGTGCAGACTGAGCGGAAGTGGGTTTTGCAATATCGACCAGCCAGCTCCTACCCTGACCCCCCTGCCGGTGTGCCGTCAAAACGTGGGATGCGTGACCCGAAGAGGGGGGATTTGATGCTCAAACGGGGGTGTGGGGATTGGGGGTTCGGTTTGGCAATCATGGGGGTTCCACAAGGCTTTTGCCCTCGCGCCCCCGGCAGGTATCAAAAGGTGAGCGTGAGCAGGTGTGAGGTGGAGGGATTGGAATTCGGCGATGCACTCGTGTACCCCGTCGTCATGTGCCCCCGTCCTGTTCAATGCATTTCGTCCCAGCTTTTTTCTGCCCGCCAGGGGGAGGGGACGGAAGCGGTAGGTATGTACCTTGGAGTGAGAGGCAAACAGCCCAGGCTGTGGAATGGCAATTGGAAACTCTTGAAATGGAAAAAAAAATGGTCACGTACCCTTTTTTTGTTATGGAGTTTTGTTTGTGATTCCGAGAGTTGCTGCCGGTAGGCTGACGGGGATGTGAATTTGGATTTGTTCGTGGTTGACCCCCGCGCCCCTCGTTCCTGGGGAATTGCGTAGGGCGTTCGTTGTTGGTTTTGGAGTATGGTAGGTGAAGCAAGGGATGGATCGAGGCGTTCGTCGCAACACTCGATGTCGTCGTGAGGGGGGAAAAGGGCGATCGTCAAAGTCGGGGGGCCATGGTGGTCATGCCGTCGAAAATTGAGTCTGTGTCGAGGGGGGGGGAAGGGACAAGACAAGACAATGGATTTTCTCTGCAGATGTCCAGGGGCGGGCGGACGGGATGGAAAAAACAAGGTGGTAAAAATGCAAGTTGGGGTTCTGTGCGACGATGCCGAGAATTTGGAGCTGGACTGGATGGGCACTGGAGGCGGTCTGTCTGGGGGGGGGGGGGGGTGTGCCCGGGGAGCATTGACTGCAGAGTGCAGGCGCTGCAGGTCACCAGGGAGCCAAACCAGGGTGGGCGTGGGAGGGAAGGACGGACGCGGGCGAGGCGGGCAGACGGGGGGCAGACGAATCGCTGGGCTGGAATGGACGACCGGGGATGCGCTTGTGACCTCGTCCGGCGCCTCTCCTTGGTCGGTGACGGTTCCTGTTAGTCAAGCCGTTCAGTCTTCGAATTGGCAATGGCACTCGAGGGAGCAGAGCGACAGAGGCACGAGAGCCCGCAGGATGATTCAAAAACAGCCCGAACAGTCCCTTCGAATAGCACCGGGTCCTCCGGCAACTCAGCAAACACCGACGTCTTTTCTCTCTGTCTTCCACTGATCTACATTTTATGGACACTACCTACACTACAGACAGTGGATAGTGGACACTCCCAGGCCCGAGTTAAAACAACACGGGGAAATGGAGAGAGTGGCCCATGGATCTACCGGAAAGTCTGATTCAGGTCCCTCTCCTGCAGGCGGCGCCGCGAGAGGTACCTTTGCACTACCTCAGCGCCCCGTGCACCGGTTGCTCTCATCAGCGGCCCAGAACACTCTGATGCTGTCAGAATCCCACTGTCCCATTGCGTTATTATCCCCAAGGTCTGGTTGCTGAACGTGCTGAACAAGACGCCATCGAAGCCCATCTTGTCTTCCAGTCCTGTGCTCCACCGCAGCCTTCGCCTCTCACGCGGGGTTGTCTCTGGGCGTTCTTCCACTCTCCACTGACAAGGCCGGAGCCTTCGATCTTCGAGAGTTACCCCCGTTCGGGGCGAATTCGTCTCTCATCAGACACTCACTCACAGAATCATCAACAAAAGGGCAGTTCGGATCGGCAACTGGCTCAATCCAGGCACTTGCAACGCTATGATGGCTTCGACGCACACTGTTCCGGAACATACTCGATTCAGCGGCTCCTCCGGCTTCTCCCGCGTTTCTGCAAACGACAAACAGCGTCAAAGCCAAGTGTTCCATTGTTTCGTCCTCACCTTCCAGACGCTCAACAGCCTGGCTAGCTCGGTGCTGGGAAGTGGGACCTCATCAGTCAAGCCGAGGCGAGTGCGACGGCTTATTCCCTTCACACCGGTGCACAATCTTTGGCACAGACTCTCATCAATGCGTGGAAGCGTCCATTCCCGGGATCAGAAGTTGGGACGTTTGATGAAAGGCCCAAAGTCGAGTGGCTTTGGTATCAACCATCACACCGTGGCATTGTTTCTCAAAAATAGCCCGTCTTCCCCAGCGGACATTACCGCACATATTCTGCAACACTAGCCTGTCCCAATGCCATTTCGATCCCGGCCTGCCAAAATCTTTTTGTGGTTTTTTTTTTGCAAAAGCCACCAGCAGCCACGTCAGTTCTTCAACGTCAACAGCAAATGCTGCCCTAGGAAAAAGCCGGAACGCCCTCATCATCAACGCTTTGTTAGCAATGCAGGGACTTTGGACATGGAACGGCCGCATGGTTTGGCAGATACGAGTCTTTTCAAACTTTAACTGAAGAAACGGGTCCCGGACAACTATTCACATGGTTCTCAACGGCCACCTGGAGATATTCTTGGGTTTATCCGTAACCGTTATAGCTGTTACACACGAATACTACTAGTGTAGTATTTTCAGCCCGATCGATCTACGAACTCATAGCCGATCACAAGATTTCTAGCTGGCTTGTGGATATTTCAATGATATCAACTTGCAAAACTCAATTCGAGTCTCTGCATGCATGGCCCAGATTGGTTGCCGATGCCCTCCAATAGAGTCCTATTATCTGGAAACGTTGAAGCGGCTATTGGGTAAACAACTCTTGAGAGCACAACATGCAACCCAACGATCCGGAACCATCTTCCCGGCGCACTCGAGAGAGCTCCAGCAGCAATGTCACCTGCGGCCTGCCGTCGACAGCTATTGTTGGCTGCCGGCGCTGCAACTATCTTCACGATCCGAGCTTGGCAGCCCACATCGGAAGCTGTCTCGTTGCTATCTCGCATCTTGCCAAGCATGCCGCCGACGAATTCCACACACAGGACGGGCTGAGGCGTGGCCGGAGATATGTCCGGGGAGCACCGGACAATTCCCGGGGAGGAGGTACTATGGAATGCCAATTGCTCGCTGAATACACGGTCAAATACAATAGTTCTAGACCTTGTGAAGGATATCTCGGCATTGAACGTTGAAAGCGGGTCAATTGGGCGTCGTGTAAGTGGATGTTGTTTTATCAAGCATTTTCCTTTCACCTGTCTACATTCCAACCCAACAAGGACAATTTTACCCGTCTTGTTGATGAGTAGGCAAGTTTTTCTCTACCATTCAGTGTCTTCGAGCCGAACCGAGAATAGCCATTGATTTCCGCATTCCCACGATATCTCAAACCATCCATCCATCCCTATCTCTCTTTCACCTTCCCTATCGTGATGAAGTTGCATACCTTAAAAATCCGGGTCAGTACCCATCCCACGTACCTACTGGGTACCTAAACAATTCGCACTACGACCGGTTAAATCGGTGGCGTCCTGTCGTGTGCCCAGTTTTTCCTCCCCTTCTCTTGCATTCACCGTTGTTGCAGCAAAGAGCTGCAAGAACAAGGCATGGCAGTGTAGCTATGACAGCTTATCTCCCCGCCCCTCTGTCCCCCCGCTCCCCGCCTGTCGGGAAGCTCTCTGATAAGGCCAACGACTACACCTAGCGAAAAAAGCCCATCCCGGGCGACCGGTGAGGGAAAAGAGAACAAGGAATTGAATTAGTATGCTTTACCATTTTACGACTAGGATGGTCCGGAACCGGATGTGGGTTGAATACTTAGAGAGAAAAAAAAAAGTTTTGCAATTGGGAGGGCGGAGGGGGCGGTTGGTTCGTTGTCATCTTCTTCCGATCAGGTTATAATTTCATTAGCTGTTTATACGATAACACGCCATACATGACAAAGTTTGCAAGAAGATCCAGAACCTTTTATCATCATCATCATCATCATCACGATGATAGGGAACGAACTTGGGAAACAAAGACATGAAATGCCGGGAAGGAGGAAACCCCCCTCCCCCCCCCCCCCCCCAAGCGAGTCGTTGACCGAGTCCCCAGCCATGTCTCTTCGGACCGAAAATGGTTGCCGGTTTGGTTGTCTTCATGGGAACGTGGGGGGTAATGAAAGAGACAAGACACCACGGGAAGAGTAACCCCTCCCTCTCTGAGGAGGGGAGCTATGGGTAGCTTGTGTGAGCTTTGTGTGTTTCGTGTCACCGCACCAGAAAAAAAAAACGTCACCCAATTTTCAAGCTTGTTCACCGATTGGGATATAACTTGGTAGCTCTGGAACTCGCAATGCGGGAACAGATTGCGTAGCGTAGCAGTACAGCTTGTCTTGTCTTTGTCGGTCTGTAACATCCCTGGTGTGTGTGTGTGTGTGTGTGCCCTCATCCGACGGAGAGAGACAAAACTTTTGAACAACAATGGTGGTGGTGACGGATCGGACGATGTGCTGCCATGCCATGCCATGCCACCACCACCCCCTGGAACTGACAGCTCGGTCCCCGCCCGCTTTCGTTTAAGCAGAGTGTCTCGATCCGATGGATGGGGATCAAGATAGGCTAGATGTCAATCATAGTGCCGTCATTTTGTAAGAAACATAAATTGCATGGGGAGGGGATTTCCCGATGGGATCGTCAAAAGCATGGTAGAGCTGTAGAGATATGTGCGTTGTTATATGTGCGTTGTATGGTGTGAGTTACATCGGGTGGGCCTCCCGTGCAGCCCCGGGGAAGGGGGGAAGGGGGGAAGGAGGGGGGGTTGTAGAGGTCCAGCGTGTGGTAGGGTGTGTGATCTTTGATCTTTGCCTGCCGGGTAGGGAGATGGGATGGAGATACACTGGGTGTGGGGGTTGTTTTGAGGTGTTGATGGGTTGTTGTGTACAGACTTTGGGTTTTTCTTGCGTCTGGCTCCTCGGCAGACGTGTTACGAGGTTGGAGATGGCACTGATGATGATAAGACCGTAAATGTCGCCGTTTGATACCATCACCATTTGGGGAGTCCTAGGCTAGACGATATCATGATGCCAGGTGAACATGAACATGATCTGAGTAGCTGAAATCCCATTGATAGACTTTCCCCCTGCAACCCGCGCCCCATATGCCCCTGAACACCATGCTTCCCTCCTGTATCGCCAATGTCCAAAAGAACCCATCATGATCGTGAACAGCCATCCTAATCCCTTGCCGCAAAAGCAACCGCAGCCGGAAGACGGAACGTAGCGCAGTACATGCTCTTGGCCGGCGCAACATCTCTCACATTGTGAATAGCCACCTCGCCCTCCCCATTGAGATTGTAGTCCTCGTTACCTGGCTTCATCGTAAAGCCAAGGTACTTGGTAAGCCTTTCGCAGATGTCAATCAACGGCCTCTCGTCATCCGCCTTGAGCGCAAAGCAGTGGACGTGAACAAGAGGCAGGGGAGTCTCCGTGTTGGGCGCGAAGAGGTTTTCCTGCCATTGGTAGATTCCCTTGAATGAGCCAACAAACTCGATTGCCGAGGCGGGCAGGTTCATGACGAAGTGCGAGATCGTGGGAGGGATAGGATATGTTTCCGTGGTCCTGGGCTTCAGCGGCTCCGGTACAAAGCCAGGCGTGGCAGAGTTCTCTGCCTTTTTGGACTTTGATCTCGGTGCAGGTTTTGTGATCACGACCTTCTCACCCTTGGAGGATGCCGCCAGGACTTCATCAGTCGCTTGACGGATGAAGTCAAGCCCATCCTCGCAGAAGGGACGGACAAAATCTTGGACTTTGTTCTTTTGGATGTTGGCCTTGAGACACTTGTAGCTTTCGGGGTTCTTGTCGTTGGCCCAGACAAACACACGCTTTTTGCCGGCTGGAAGGGCAAAGGGGCCAATGCCTGCCATCACGTCGCATACCACCTCTCCTGGCTTGAAGAAGCTGATGATGCGGGTGTGTTCGTACTCGAGCTTGCTGTTCCAATAAACTTTGGCATAGTCGAAGGTGAAACTGCAGTTGTTCTCGGTGCAGGAGACATTGAGATCATCTTTGCCGGCCAAGACTTCGTACTGGAAGGTGCGAAACTCGGATTCGGCTCCAACATTGTCGACCTTGTTGATGACGGTCTTGATGCTGGGGTTCTTGTCGAGGATAATCTCTGCCACTACTTGTTTGTAGGGAAGGTAGCTATCTCGGAGGTTCAGGTGGGCGACATGGCCTGCTACGTTGAAACCAGATGGAATCTCATCATGAAGCTCAGGAGGGAGGACCGATTCCATGGTGTCGCCTAGTTTGATTCAAAGGTGTGAGATTGTCATGCGTATAACGGTATATAGGATTAGATATCTCTTACGTGCGGTCCAATAGTCATACTCGAGTGTGAGCTCATATGGAATGACTGTCAAGTCCTCTTTCTGAATTCCTTCCTGAATAACAGGACCCCATGTCTTCGGTTCTGAAATTGTGAGCGGAAGTTAGTATCTGTTCCCTCAAAATAGTTTTGAGTGTGAGCACTATTCACCTTCAGCCTTGACACTTGGGTTCAGTAAGATACATTTGCGACCCTGCGCACCGAGCTCCTTATCTGGGTGAGACGCAATGGGAGATATCCTATCGACCTTGAGTATCTCCTGGCTAGTTTGAAGAGCCTTCCTGTAGTGAGAAATGACCTTTGGGTTTTGAATTGCAGCGGCAGCCAAGTTGACCTTCTTGGTGAACAAGGCGCGGTTCAGTGCTGCGCCGGCGCCCAAACGAACAACGGGGGGCCGAAGAAAACTCATTTCCACGTTTTCGTCTTGTCCTTTCACAGCATCGACGCTCGGTGAGTTTCCACTTTGAACTTCCATTTTCTCTCGGAGTCAGCAGATGAATGGTATGAAAATCCAAACTTGGGCCTCAACTTACCTCCCAAAGTTCAGTAGCGAATGGAGCCTTCTTCATGTGGGTGTAGACCTGGGGCACAAGGCTGAGTGACTCGGAGGGGTGAAATTTTGAGGGGGTCCACAGCATCTTTCCAATCAACCAATCATATGAGACATATCACGCCACTGTAATTGAGCCCTTCAGCCTTGCCAGCTGGTGATGTCACTTCAGCCTCTTGGGACGGACGCGATAATTCGGGCCTTTTTAGTGCACGTTTGCTTTTCTCGCCTGGAGATCCTGAACAAGTTCATCCCGTCTGCGGAAAGAAAAAGACGTTCGATCGCGATCCAGGACGGGACTCTTCCGAGGTCACATGCCGCTGCTGCCACTGTGGAAGCCACTGACATCGCCATTTGCTAGAGCCGTTGAAATCAGAGCACCTTTTTGGCTGAGAACCCAGAAAACCCGTCAGAGAGACATCCCGACTTATTCCTTTGACAATATGGCGCAGAAAAGGACCATCCATTCATTCTTCACTCCAGACCCAAAGAAACAGCGAACCTCAACGACCGGACAAGATGAGGTAAGAATGAGTTTCCTTCAGCCCGATGAGAAACTCATCACTAACATCAAGTTAGACACCCACTTACTCCACACATAATACGTACCCGTTCCCCATTCGGGATCTCTCCAAGTCCATCACCAAAGAACTCGCTTCCCTCCCAGCCAGGCCAGGAAAGCCCATAAACGACCAACCAGAGCTAGACCTCATCTATTTTGAGCCATTCATCCCCTCATACCTCGCCAAAGATCTCTTCCGCTTCCTCCGCTCCGAGCTCCCCTTCTACAGGGTAGAGTACTCCATCAAACGATTCGGCGTTGAAACTCAAATCCGCACCCCCAGATACACCACGGTCTTCGGACTCGACCACACCTCTCTCTTTGACGACGACGACCCCAATGTCATCCTCGACGCCAAAACCCATACCCGAATCAACACAGCTGAAGCCTACCCACGGTACTCGCCCCGCCCAATACCCCAATGCCTCGACGCCCTCCGCAAATCAACCGAAGCAGCCACCAACTGCAAGTTCAACTTTTGCCTGGTAAACTACTACGCCACAGGGTCAGACAGCATATCCTTCCACAGCGACGACGAACGCTTCCTCGGTCCAGAGCCAGCCATTGCCTCCTTCAGTCTTGGAGCGGCAAGGGACTTTCTCATGAAGCATAAATCAGTCCCGCCACCTCCTGATGGCCAGACAGCGCCAGTCTTTAAGCAACTCAAGTTGCCCCTTGCCAGCGGTGACATGGTTCTCATGAAAGGCAAAACCCAAGCCAACTGGCTTCACTCTATCCCGAAAAGAGCTGGCAAAAGCAGCCAGTATGACGGCGGCAGGATCAACATCACCTTTCGAAAAGCTATGGTCAAAGGCGGGACTGATAATTATTACAATTACAATGTTGGCAAGGGGCCTGTTTTCCGATGGGACGACACGGCCCGGGAAATGAAGGAGTGGAAGCCAACACCCAAAGACAGCCCTGGATCCAAACCCATCACATATCTTGCACCAGACAAGGAAGAACCGGAAAAGGCCGATTGATTTTGGTTTTGATTTTTCCCAAAAGTCTATTCACGGTATCTAATATGCTCCCGCTGGCTTGAATGATAATGGCAAGACAAGATTAAGAAAAACGAAAAAAAAAGAAAAAAAAAACCACCGCCCTACCGCCCAATATCGCCCTCACCTGGCCTTGTCCTTTTTACCAAAACCCAAGCAGAAAAAAGAAAAGAAAAGAGAACTATCCCGCCCTACCTCCCCATTCTCATCTGCGCCTTGGCAAACTTGCACAACGCCCGATAGAAAACCTGGTACCCCACCCCTTGGTTATCCGGCACGTGGAAAATCTCCGTCAGCCGAATCTGCCAAGGTGGGTAGCCAGCAAGCTCAACATAGGGGCTGAACAGCACAAGCAGGTCAGGCTCCTCCATGACGCTCTCGCTCAGCTCGGCGTCGACTAACTCGGTGGTAATATCGGCGGGCTGGAGCTTCTTGCGCTGGGACATCTCGGCGAGGGTCTTTGTCAGGTCGACGATCGAGTCTCTGCCATCCTCGGCAGAGACGAGGAGGATGTTGATGTTCTTGCGGTTCTCATTGTTGGGGCTGTTGCTGAGGGGCAGGATACCGGATTGGATTGGCGGGATGTGAGGGGCACCGAGCGACACCGAGGGGAAGGAGGGGCCGAAGTAGGTTTGGAGACGCTGGGATATGGTCTGGTGGGTTTCTTTGACGTAACCTTTGAGGATGCCGGTTTTCTCGTAGATGGAGAGCTGAGTGATACCGGCGCTGGCGCACCAGGCGGCAATGTCGGCTGCTTCGTTCACGAGCTTCTCGAGGCCGGCTCCGCTGCGCCCTTGGTCTTCGAGGGTCAAGATAACGCTGAGGTGTTTAGGAAGGCGGCTGAGGTCTTTGATGTCACGCTGTATTAACTCGGGGGAGTGGTGGTGGTGGTGGTACACGGTGTAGAAGCGGTTGCCAATGGCATGGTAAGCCTGACGGAGGCGGACGTAGATGGAGAAGTAGAGGTGGATGAGGGCGTAGATAAAGATGTGGAAGTGACGGCGGAGGAAGCGACGCAGGCCCAGTTTGCCCTTTCGTTCTTCTCGTGAAACTTGGGATAGGGAGGTTCGTCGGGCGCTGTCGCGTGGTGGGGGTGAGGGGAGGTATGGCTGTTTGATGGGAGGGTCAGCGTTGATCGGATCACATGCTTTTTTGGCTTGGGCGCAACCCGGAAGCGCGTACCTTGAGGAGGTTTATCCTCTCCTCTGGTGTCAGAAGCCTGTGACTGAACTTTTCATCCTTACGGTACCGTTGCAGGTCTTTGGCGCTGAAGGGCATGGCGTATAACAGTTTATCTTCGGCGCTGGAAAAGTCGGTTGGGGTTTGGTTTTGTGGTGGTTTCCGGAAGCGTGGCTCCTTTATGGTAGAGAGGTGGGTTAGACGCAAGAATTATAGACTAATCTCCAAGACTGCTGCTTCCAAGAGCCAGTGTTGCCTAGACGGAATGTTCGGCATCACTTTTTGGGTTTGCTGCGGTGCTGTGGTGAGAAACAAGAGGAAAGGGGGTTGCATACCTCGCCCAGCCTGGCGTCTCCCTTGGAAAAGTTGGTCTCCATTGCAGCTTCCCCGAGTGCTGCAGGATCCGTATGTGTTGCTGCTGCAGACCACCCTTGCTCCGGGTGGGAATACCTGCTGATACGGCGAATCGTGTGAGGTGAGTCTCGGTCAGCCACGTAACTTCGTCGCGGTCTGCCAGTGACATCCGAGGCCAAGCATCTGGGTCCAGGGCATGACGGAATGTGGCTGACGTTTTTTTTCTCTGGAGCTTTTGGCAGCTGAGCGAGAGCCCAGCCCAAGTCATGCACGGGCCACACCTACCCGGCACCTCAGCCCACAGGGGTACGTACCTACCGCCTGCTGTAACGGGACCCTTGGCGGAAGCTCCCCCGCGGCAGCACCAACCTAAAGGGCCATTGACATTCCGTCCGGGCATTGAACCACAAGCGCACTCGTTCCCCAAGAACACCACAGTGACAGTCATATCCAACGTGCTACCAACTCTAAGAAGACGACAACGACGCATTGGGGGGCCATCACACTAGCCCTCCCCCGGCTCGCACCAGACACTCCATGCGCTCTCCCTGCCGGGCCTTCACGAGGTGACAATCGCCGCTGCCGCTATGGAACGCGGCGGGTCCAGTGCCTCGCGCTCGCTGTTCCCGACAGGGCCCAGCTTCACCCTCGAGGACTTCTCCAACAAGGACTTTATTGTTAGGGATTTTGTCGACTCTCTTGCCGAGACTGCTGCCCCAGCAAGCCGCCGCTCGGGTCCGGCGAACCAGGCTTTCGACCCGAAGCCATTGATTCGGACATTTGAAAGTGAGAAACCTACGTGTCATCTTTCCATGGTTGTTTTTGTCAACATATACTAATAGATATGTCACTTGATAGACGCCTTGTCACAACTGGGCGCCTTGGGAGAAGAGCTACAGGAGAAGGAATCGGAATTACTATCACAGGTCCGCCGCGCCGAGATACAACATGACCAGACACTCGAGACACTCGGTCGAAAGCTTGACCAGTCCATGTCCCAGTTTGAGGCACTGGATTTGACGCTGAATAACAATGCGAATTCAAACGAAAGCATACGTGGCGGTGGCAGTGGCAGTGATGGAGGTGGTAACATTGCCGTACAGATCGGTGAGAAGCTAGAGGAGTTGGACAGGAAGAGAAGGAAAGCGCAGGACGCCAACTTCCTGATACAGTGTTGGACAGAGGTTTCGGAAACGGGGCAGGTGACTTCGTTGGAAGAGATACAACGCCAGGGAGGCGCTGAGAACAAGATTCGATGTGCCGTAATCGCACGGCAACTAATGCGCATCAGCCAACGTCTGGATCCGGCGTCATGGGGCCAGCAAACAAATGGGTTTCGAGGAAACGGCGTCACAAATGGAGTTACCGGGACAAACCGAAGGCATAATACGAGGGAGGCACTGGAGAAGTTCTCGGAGCTTTTGGAGCAGGATCTCTTGAAGCAGTTCAACAACAGCTACCGACGCCAAAACTTTGACGACATGATGGAGTGCGCAAAGGTTCTTTTGGATTTCAACGGCGGTGCCAGCGTTATTGCTGCGTTTGTCAACCAGCATCAGTTCTTTATCGACCGGGACCAGCTCATAACGGACGAGGTTACTGCTGATGGTGATACATGGGATCAGCTGGCAGATCCTGATTCAGAACCGCCTGGAGTTGAGCCGAGTCTGCAGTCTCTTATTGACGAAGTCAAGATTGTGATGCAGGAGGAGTCTTTCATCATCAAGCGGGCTTTCCCGTACTACGAAACTGTTCTTATAAAGTTCATCCAGCGCGTTTTCCAACAGTCTATCCAGCAAAGGCTTGAAATGGTGCTGGATAAGGCCACTACAATCTCTGCGCTGGCATTTCTCAGGTGCCTGCACTCATCACGAGCTTATATCGGGGCACTTGTTGAAGATCTCAAAACACACGGTCTTACCGAACATCCCGAACCATGTTCTGCTCAAATAGCACAAACACTAGACCAACAACTGGAGGAGCTTTTTATCCCATACTTGGTTGGTAATGGTTACATCGACCGCGAGAAGAAGAGCTTGGAAGAAATGTACAACTCTCTGCTCTTCAAGTTTACGCTTTATCACTCTCGACGAAAGAAGGTGCCAACCGGATTCATGGCATCTCTTGCTCAGCAGGGCACTCAACTAATATCCTCGGCCAAAGACGCATATATGGAACGTTTGGAGTCCTCCGACCTTACACCCACTCAAAAGCGAACCATGCTTCGTGTGGCCGGTATCCGCGATGACAGTAGCAACAAGAACGACATCGAGGTTTCGGAACAGGACGGCGTCCTCAGTGTAGCCTACGCCAAGCGCATGATTGGCTGGCTTGCTGAATCTGTCCGTCGTACCCTCGAGATGGGCTCCTCGAGTGAGACTCCCAAGGACGTCAACATCTTGCTCAACCTGCTATTGACGAGCATGGGCCAGGTTTACGTCGAGACCGCCCTCGACGCGGCTCTTGACCTGGCCACCTCGCAGGAGAACACTAAGACAGAACCAGATCTGTCGTACCTCCCTAACATCCGCCCGGCAGTGACAATCACAAACCTCATGTCCAGATTCATCACCACGGTCTTGATCCGCCTGGCAGAATCAAACACCACCATCCGCCGCAGCATGGAGGCACAGACCAAGCTCGCCATCGACGCCACCGAGCGGAAAACCAACGCGGTGATGAAGTCGACCATGGACGTTGTGCTGAATTACATTCCTAAACTCCTCTCCCAGCAGAAGAAGATGGACTTCAGACCCAAGGACGACGACCTGGAAGGGTTGGTGGACACCCTCCAAACGGCCCCCTGCCAGCTGATCTGCAGCTTCCTCTCCCAAAAGGTCGCTACGTTGGCTCGCCAAGCGGTGGACGGGCACAACTTGGAGATGTTCTGCTCCGAGCTCGCGCTGGCGGTTCACAGGCTGCTGTTTGAGCACTTTAAGAAGTTCCAGGTGAATGCGACGGGAGGGTTGATGGTGACGAAGGATATTGCAAAGTATGTTAGCACGTTGAGGGAGTGGCCGTTGACGAGGGAGGTGGAGCAGATTGTGGAGGTGCTGACGGAGGTTGGGTATTTGTTTATTATTCAGCCGGAGGCGCTGAAGGAGAGGTCGAGGAATCTGGCGAGTGGGCCGGGGGATGGGAGGGGAGGGGGGGTCGGGTTCGGGCTTGGGGGCGGGGGGAATAATGGGGGTGGCGCGGTGGGTAAGAGGTTGAATAAGGCGGATTTTAAGCAGTTTGTGTTGAAGAGGGAGGATGCGGGGAGTGCGGGGGTGCAGAGTGTTTTGGCTGGATTGTGAGGGCGGGTATAATCTATGGAGGTTCAAGAGAAGGGGGGTTATATAAAGTAGGTGGAATTTGAAAGAGGTGGGAGTGATGAGTTGGGGTTTGTTTCTTTTCGGGGTGTTGCTTATACATTAAACGGCTTCAAAGAGTTGATGTGGCGATTCCGAGTCTGATAGGTGCAATGATACCAGTAAGAAACGAACTTTTTGCCGGCTTTGGTCATGAAAGAGTCCATGTTCTATCTTCGTTGTCATTCTTGTACATGTCCCACTCACTACCAATATGTTTTTCGAGTTTCCATACATGCAATGTTACATCTTCATATCTATACAAGCACAACAGCCTTTTTCCTCTCCCGCTGCTACCACCCACGTCTCATGACAAGGCTTCTCTCTACTCAGCCTCAGGCAGGCTATACCTCCTCACCGGCTTCACCATAATCTTCTTGTGGTAGACATTGATATCAACCAGCTCCACATCCAACACCTCGCCCACCTTGAACTCCTCAATCAGCCCGAAGCCATCCACGTGGTCCACATTCACCGTGGCCTCCAGGTCAAAATAGTTGAGCTTCCCCTCCAGATCACGCTTCGGGTTGATCGTCACAACGGTAAACTTGAACGTCTGCGGCAGCTGGTTCGGGTTGTCACCAAGCTTCCAGGCGCGCAGCATAGCCTGCAGGATCCACCTCATATTACCGGCATTGTTCCCGAGCGCGCTGGCGTGCACCTCCCGCAGGCGGACGCGAGGAAGAACAGTTTCCTCCAAGGCTTCCTTGGAGAACGGAAGGAACTTGTGGTCCACCCTCCAGTCGGACCCGTCTTTGTCGCCGAGGGGCCGGCCGAGACGGTGTTCCTCCAGCAGGGCCGCCTCGATTTGCCAGTGGGCGATCAAATCGGCGTACCGTCGCAGGGGAGAGGTCACCTTGGAGTAGGCGTCGAGGCCCATGGAGAAGATGGGGCCCGGGGTGGCTTTCAAAGCCATGTGGCCGCGCAGGTTGTTGAGCTTGTCGAGGTCGGGGCCGACTATGCGCTCTCCGGCGAGGAGTTTGGGGTTGATGACCTTTTCGGTGAATTCTTTGAGGAGTTCCAGGTTCTCCTTCTTGGTGACCTGGGTGCGGTAGGGGATGGGTATGTGCCGGTCCGAACACCACCTGGCGGCAACCTCGCCGGCGAGCACCATGAGCGGGCCGACAAGTTCGTTGCCTGCTGTGGTTGAACCCTCGTAGGCCACTCGAATCCAGGGGTCACCGTAGCATTGGATTTGATCCTCGATTTTGACCGTTTGAACACCATCGAGTGACACCTTGGCTTTCGGGCGAGGTGTGAAGGCTGGCTGAGCCCCCTTGGAGAGCCGCTGCTTATGAACAGCCTGACCAAGTTGATGCAAGGTCTTGAGGTCAGATCGCTGATTCTTTGAAAGACCGCTCGCCGTCACGAGGTTGCGGCTGGGAGTGGACCGGGCTGGGCGAGAGCCAACCTCCAAAACCTCATTTGACGGCGTTGGTGGTTTGATGATAGGCTCATCGAGGATCAAGGTGACCTCCTCGGGGGTTATGTACACTACATCTCGTAGAATACCAGGTGTGATTTTGTAATCCTTCAGGGTGCCGTCGGTCTTTACCAGAGCGCTAAAGGTCAAACTTGGTTGATTTGCACCTAGAGAAAACGCCTCCCGAACAGCTTCGCCATCGAACATATCCTCCTGGAATCCAGGAAGATATACCGTTTCAGCTCGCAGCGACGCTGCCGTGGCCCGAGCACTGTCGGGTCGGACACGCGAGGCAGGGTCGGCAACATGCAGATGAACCCAATACTCCTCATCATTGACCTTCTCGAGCGATATGCCGTCATCGACATCGAGCGTCTCCTCCGAATCGATGCAATAGACTGTGGAAAGTGCGAAGTCTTGACGGAGATGCTCCAGCTGATCAGGCGCAAGTGGTTCTGGCTCCTCTGGAGATTTGGGCTTCTTCAGGTTCAAGCCCGCGTCTCGGTCAATCTCAAGTCCTGGAAGACGAAGTGAATAGCGCGGGCTGATGTCCCACGGAGAGATGTGGCCAATCTCCTGGAGGAATGTCCAGGCGGTGCCGCGATCAAGCAGGGCATCTTGGTAACGTCCAACGGCGCGCAAGATAGCGGCACCAACCCAGTGATGTTGCGAAGCAGGTTGGAACCAGTCGTTGGCTGCCCACATCTCCATGAACTGGATGATGGAGGCATCGAGGCCCTTCCACTGGACAGGCTCAGCATCAACAATGGGGACAGCAGCGCGCTGGGCCAGTCCTATTGTGCCGTGAGGTGTCCATGGGCGGAGACGCCGGTTTTGGTCAATGATCTTCCGTACCTTGATCGCAAAGTCTCGAAACTTCATGGCATCCTGCGCAACTTGACGGGGAATTCTTTTAGATGAATTGCCCAGGATTTCGTAGAAGTTACGGACCACCTCAGCAACCTGGTGGAGGTTACCTTGCTTATCAGCCGAGTTCACCGTAAACATACGGCCTTCATGGTGACGTTCACCCAAAAGAGCTGCGCGGAAAGCTGTGTCATCCACCGACACAACGGAGTGAACAGCATAGAGCGCCTCAGGTGGGAACGATGCCTTACCACGCTTCAGAGTCATGGGGAGCAGGGCATCGGCAATCTCGTGGAGACTTAGAAGCTTTTCTTCATCACCAAGCTTTATTCCTGCATTATTCAGCCTTTCGACATAGGTCTGATGCAGCAAGCGCGCCTCAGTCTGAAATTTGTACATCCTTTTTATCAGACCAGAAGCGATATCCCGAGACGGGCCTGCGTTAATATCCTGGAGTTCGTCAAGAAGAAGGTCGTCCCCAGACAGAGACGGGATAGCATTGATCACGGCTTTCAGCTCGGCCGGATCCTGCACAAAGTTCTTGATAACGAAGGAGCTGCGAAATACGCGACTGGTAAACCACTTGCCAGTGTTGGTGTAGAAGTGGTTTTGGCCATTGAAATTGCCCAAACAGACAGCAAGAAGCCGCACTCTCCAGCCAGAAGAACTGTAGTGATATATCAGCACCGAGTTCTTCTCTGGGTCGGGTGTGGGGGTGAAACTCATACCTGACTTCCACAAGATCTCCTGGCTCCAGCTGGGTACTTGTGTACCCCAGGCTAGAGATATCACCGCTGTCAAAATCAAAGCCAGCGGTTCTGTTATTTGTTTGATCGAGCCTGAAGCTCGAATCACTGACGGCCCGTGTCGCAGAGTTCAGGATGGCGGTGGGGGGTGGAGTCGCGTCATCGTGCTGGTGAGGCGTGAGGTCTGGATTTTGTTCCTCCCATAGTCGAAGCTGTGATTTAATGTATGGTTCCCTCGCGAGTCTAAAGCCGTCTGGTAGTTCTGGCAAAGGGGGAAGCCTTCCCGGGGTCTGTGCAGAGGTGGTCACCAAGCGGCTTGATAATGGATGAGATAGCGATAACGGTGCGCATGGTTGCGATATCCGTCCCAATGGACGTTGGACTGGGTTCTTCTGAAATGCCTGACACCTCCAGCAGACGTAATGCCGTCCGGTCGATGAGCGCAACATGTCTGTGGTTTGGCGCGGGGCTGTAAGTGACGACACAACGTGGGGTTGAGCCAGGTGAAGTCAGCCCTGCCAGCAAACAACTTGACGTCCCTGAAATTTTTGGGTGCGCGTTGCGACGCAAAAACTGGCAGGTGGCGGACACGCGAAGTCAGCTGATTGCTCAGGGTTGTTTAAAGTGGGTGTGAGTGTCCAGCAATAACCCTAACCCTCTTCTCATTGACAAATTCTGATCACATTTTTCCAGTTTTCTCCTCTTCCTTCCCCCCGTACGGAGCAGCACCACGATGTCGCCCGTCTCCGATGTCGATACGATCAGGAACCTTGCCGGGCTTCCAGGGCCAACTCCACCTCATGTCCTTGAAGAGGAATTTTGCTCGGGGCCAGAACAGTCAAATCGACGGAGAATGGGCCACGTCGCTCTTGGCTTCCACGCTTCACAAGCAGCAATCCATTTTGGTGGCCTTTGACCGACGATCAGCATTTTTATCATCACCGCCTCGAGGAGCCCAGAAAATCCAAGACGGTTTCCCCGGCGCGGGCTCTGACGGTTGTTGGACGGATTGATTGCAGGGCCGTTTTTTTGTTTCCAGGATTTGCCCTGCCCCCGTTACACCGTTCCTGAATTGGGTTGCGCGCATCCATGCAAGGTACGAGACTTGACCCCACCACCATCACGGCGTTTGCCAGGTTGGCACTTCATGATCTCGCTCTCTTTTAAAGCTCTTTGATGGGATGTTTGCTGTTAATTATGCCCTATGTCAAGTGTTATTAGGGATCATACACGTTTAGGTGCTGATGAGATTGGATAGATAGGCACTTTGTCCGAAGCCAGCATGCTCTGCTTCTACGCAGTTGTCTGCCAAGTCAGGGGCTTGCCAACCAACACGTTGCCCATTACCACGCAGCCAATATACCCGGTTCTTGGGCCGGCGTGCATGTCGAACAATATCGTCAAAAAAGATGTTTCGACGTGCGGAATAATTTACATATGGCGACGATTTGTTCCAGAAGACTTCACTAATAAATAATACATAATGCAGACATCTCGAAAATAGAGAACAGGGCCAAAAACCTGAAACACACAATCCGCTGTTCGTTAATGCGGTCCATCTCCTCCCTGGCTTTTAGATGGCTTCGACCAATCAGGGCTCCCGCTCCACATTAAATCTACACGGTCCTTAAAAATCGTTAAACTACCACATCCAACAGCCAATTTTCACGCAAATAAATCGATATTTATCAATCTGAAAAGCGCTTTTACACTATACGCGCAACTCCCAGATTTTAAACCGCTTTTTTGCGTGTAATATTGGTAAAGTTGTGGTTTTTTGGTGGCCTTTTGCGTGCAGAGTGTTTGATGACTTTGGAAGTGGGGCGTGGACCGCATTAACGACCACCCACAATCCCCCGATGGAGCACGATGGGGTGGGAAGGGTGGCCCGGCTGGCAGTTCTCACAGATTTAATGTCGCTTAAGTCATTTCCCTCGACGGCGCATCAGCCACTCAGGAGTCGGTCTTTTTTGCCGTGCCTGACCACACGCGCTAGTCGCCCAATGGGGCTTGGATCTTCTTGGGTTTTTCTTGGGACGTGCTGGGCGTGATGGAGGTGCCGCAATCTGCTGCAAAGCTGCAACCTCCTTTTTCTTTTCTGGGAGGTGGTCATCTCGTGCTAATTTACCGCCCTCACTGCCAGAAACCCCAATGCCACATCTGAATCTCAAACCCCGGGTCTCTCCTTCACCCAGAGGCGGGAAAAAGAAATCAGAGAGAAACACGCCAACGCCGTCCGGCCGCCGCTGCATCTCAACAGCCACGGGATTCACGGGAACCGTTGATGGTGTTGATGATGATGATGATGATGCTGATGATGACGACCGTCCCCCGGACCCATGGCTTGGGAGGATCATGATCAATTATTGTTCGAGACACCACAGGCCAGGCCCATCCATACCTATCAACAGAGGATCGAGTGATCCCCCACAGGGTCAATGGCCTCATGGCTGGTCCTTTCTCCTTTTCATCTCTGCGTCTCGTCTGCGATACCCACCCTCCTCGGATCTCCCAGAGCGAACGGCGTTGCTCGGCAAAGCGACCTTTGCTAATGAAAGGTCCACCACGAAGGGGAGGGCATCCACCAGTCAGCGCGGCCGGCACACCGACACGGTCTGTCAGGGTATCTGTCCAGGATTAGGGGACTGAGCATCCACGCAAAGGCATCCATTCAGAGTGGGCTCTGGCCCCTTCCCGATGGAACCTCCTCCATGGCGCCAAGTGGCTGTCCACCCCCAGTCATCACTGGTACTAATTACCGCTGTCCCCCGTTTTGCCCACTCTGACTTTGCTTCTCCCCCTTTACCGACCTGGTCTGTCCATGTTGATATAGTCAACATCGAGAGCATCGTTTCTGCTTTCGTCGTTCGTTACCTCTCTTTCTCACACCACCGCTTCACTCCTTTAGCGGGCATTCGTTTCTTGGGAACGCGATCACGAAGAGTCAAAAAGAAAAAAACTCACTCGAAAATCTCTGTTTAATTCGATCGTCTGGAGTATTGTCAGGGTTTAGGATTTTCATCATCATGAAGGCAGCCGTTGTAGCAGCGGCCGCGGCCGTCCTCGCCGGCGGTGCGAGCGCCCACAGTCACCGTCACGCTCACAAGGGACTGTTCCAAAAGAGATCGCACAACGACACCGAGGTGTGCGTCCCTACCTGCACCACCATCTACAGCACCATCTACGGCGAGGAGACCTGGATCCAGCCCCCTCCCAAGTCGACTGAGGCTCCCGTCCCCGTCCCGGTCATCACCACCACTCCCGAGCCCGAGCCAGTTGTTGTCCCAACCACCACAACAACCGAGCCGGCGATCGTTCCCACACCCATCCCGCAGATTTGCCCGACCCCGGGCACCTACACCTTCCCCGCGACGACCATCGTGGTGACCGAGACGACCACCGTCTGCGCCGCCTCCACCACCGAGGTCCCCGTCGGCACCCACACCCTCGGCGGTGTCACCACCGTCGTCGAGACCGCCACCGAGGTTGTCTGCCCCTACGCCACCACCGAAGTTGAGAACGGCGTTGTCACCAGCGTCATCAAGACCACCACCTTTGTCTGTCCCTCGGCTGGCACCTACACCATTGCCCCCATCACCACCGTCGTCCCAAGCGTCACCACTGTTGTCGTGCCTGTCGTGACCACTTACTGCCCAGGCACCTACACCGCTCCTGCCGTTGTCACCACCATCACCGAGACCAACGTTGTTGTCTACTGCCCCTTCACCTCCTCCGGGATCCCTGCCCCCACTCCTCAGGCCATCACCCCCAAGCCCCAGGCTGCGCCCGAGCCCGCCCCGGCTCCCGCTCCCGCTCCTGCCCCCGCTCCTGAGAAGCCCAAGGCCGTCGCCCCCCCTCCTGCCAGCACTCCCTCCAAGGGCAGCGTTGGTGGTGGCAAGCTCGGCGGAAAGGGCAAGCACTGGGCCATGACCTACACCCCCTTCCGCCCCGATGGCCACTGCAAGACCTACAACGAGGTTGATGCCGATGTCAAGATCATCGCCAGCAAGAACTTCGAGGCCCTCCGCATCTACTCCACCGACTGCGACACCCTCCCCAACGTTGGTGCTGCCGCCGAGAAGTACGGCCTCCGCCTGATTATTGGTCTCTTCGTCGGCAGCCCCGGCTGCGACAACGGCAACCCTACCATTGCCCAGCAGATCTCTGCTCTCAAGGAGTGGAAGAAGTGGCACCTTGTCGATCTCTGCGTCGTCGGTAACGAGGCTCTCTTCAACGGCTACTGCTCCGTCCAGCAGCTCGCCGACCTCATTGTCCACACCAAGAAGGAGCTCGGCTCTGCCGGTTACACCGGTCCCTACACCACCACCGATGTCCTCTCTGCCTTTGAGGCTGGTGACATGTCCCCCGTCTGCAACGTCATCGACGTTGTTTCTGCCAACGTCCATGCCTACTTCAACTACCAGACCACCCCCGGTCAGGCCGGCAAGTTCGTCCGCAGTCAGCTCGACGCTGTCTCCAAGATCTGCGGCGGCAAGCCTTCCTACTGCATGGAGACCGGGTGGCCCACCTCTGGTGTCTGCAACGGTGCCGCTTGCGCCGGTGTTCCCCAGCAGAAGGAGGCCATTGCCTCCATCGAGCAGGAGATCGGCCAGTCGGTCGTCTTCTTCTCCTTCCGTGACGACCCCTGGAAGAACCCCGGTGCTTGCAACTGCGAGCGGTCGTGGGGCTCTGACAAGGCTTTCGGCTACTAAGCAAGTCATTTCTGAAGCGGATCGTGGCTCATCACGCGTTGAGTCATGAGCCAGCTCGTCCGGAGAATCCATCACAATCAAGTTTTTGAATATAAAAAAAGTTTCAACTGGCAGTTTTTATGGGTCTCTGTTTCTTGTCGTTTCCCTCCCCTCATCTTGTGTATATATATTTTGTGGCGATTTGTTCAAAGCGTTCGTCCCCCCGCCACTACGCAACAGTACATTATCCATCCTTTTTTGGACACAAAGAGACATGAATAGAGCAGCGCAAAAAGCTACAGTTGGAACAAAATCAAGAACGAACGAGAAATGGGATGTCAAGTGTCGAAGATGCGTGGGGTTGCTGTTGACGAAGTATTGATAGTCTTTTCCTTTGTGGTTTTTTCCTTGTGGGTTGGTGGGATAAACATTGTGGTATAAAAGGGGGGCGGGCTGTAACAAGCCTGCCAGAGTGTGATTTCCTTTTCCTCTAATTGTATGTACAAAGTTTAACTTGTATATGTAGTGTCTAACGTCTCCTTTGTCAAGCACTCGAGCAGTAGCCTTTTTGCATATCAACTATTTATCGACCTGACCTGTTCCTGTCTCTCTCTCTTGACCAGCCAAAACACTCTCCAATCGCGGAACACGGCCTCTGCACTATATATCCTTCATGTCAAGGTAAGCTGGCACTAGAGTAAAACATTAGACCGCTCTTCTTGCTGAGACAATTATATTCTTTTCTCTTTGCTGCCATTCTATCAAGCATTTTTATCATCTCCTGGTTGATATCATCATCCCTCGTCACCATGGAACACAGTAAAAAGCAACATTTTCCCCAAGCCTTTCTTGAGACAGACATGCTGTTTAACAGTAAAGCCAGAACAATGTAAGCCATCTGGACATTCCCAGAAACACACAAGCAATCTTGCATGGACAAAATAAAAAGACAGGCGACGACCTAAACAATATTTCTGCTCACCAGGAAACACTTTCTAATGCATACAGTACTTGACCCATAAACTCTTTAATACATACATGTCAGGAAAAGACAAGCTAGCCAGTCCACCATTGTCTTGACAAAAGCAGCAGGTCTGAAATAATCTTTATATCACAACCCCAACAGGCAAAGTCACCAAAGCACAAACGCACGCAAACATAACCTCAAGTCCTTCTTTCTTTTCTGCGTATTTTGCAAAAGGCCATGTGTCGAGAAACGCCCCTATATTGAAATGCTCAAATGTCTTTCTCTGTGACTGGTAAGAAGAGAAGGTGTGTGTGTGTGTGTGCTTGTGTGTGATATATATGCAAACGTGTCGTTGGAATATGTAATGTAGTGTGTGTGATGTAAAGAGAGAGAGCAAAGTGGGTATCCAAAACCGCGCTTTCGGTCAAGACTTTCAAAAAGAGAAAGAAAAAAAAAGACAAAATCAAACAAGACAATGATCAATCAACCCCCCTTCCCCCAAGGTTTGTGCAAGAAAAGAACACAGAATATTATCACCCTTCCCCCCTTTCTCTTTTCTGTCTCTCTCGCTCCCCTCATGCGTTCAAAAATACGAAAACCACAAAGAGACAAATACCATGCTACAAAAGCACCCACTCTTCTATCCTCGACAATTACCCCCTTTTTGTTCCTCCAATTTTTCACCACAAAACAGCCCCTGCCATAGATCAAAAAAAGAGGCTTGTGTGGGTATGTGTGTGTGTGTGTGTGTGTGGCTTTATTTCCCACACGTATTAAGTTCATTAACAAACGTCTCCCCTCCTCGTTCCAACCACTAAGCAACGGAATATGTATCTCTCCCCCCCCCCCCCCCCCAATCTCGTACCTGTCGTTGACGTCCCTCTTCATCTGTCGAGTTGTGTGTGCAAAAAACAGAAAAAGGAAAGTCCAACTCCTTTTTGTGCGTGTTTGGTGTGCGTATGTCCCTCCTCATCATACGTTTGTACTTTTCTCTTTGGCCGCTTGCTCCAACGTCCATTCCTCTCTCACATTACAATACACTCCTTGTCGTTCTCCCCGTTCTTCTTGATCTTACCATTCCGAGGAGGAGCAACTTCCATCGGAGTACCACCAGAGACCGCCGCCCGAATGGCAGCCAAACGGACCTTTGCGCGCTCGTCGCCCGCGTCGGCTGCCTTGACATACCAAACGTTTGCTTCAAGAATATCTCGCCTGCATCCGATGCCCATTTCGGTGAAATAGCCAACCGCATACTGCGCTTTTACATAGCCTGATCATAAAAAGGTTAGAAGACTGCGACTCTCGCGAAGAGAAGAGAAGGCAACTTACCAAGGTCTGCCGACCTCCTCGCCCATTCATAAGCTTCTTCCTCGTCCTTTTCCAGGACTGGCTCTGCTCCAACCATATACCAAGCACAAAGACCCATCATGGCAGCCGCGTGACCCCTTTCTGCAGCGCCCGTGTAGAAATGTACGCTCAAAGCCGGATCCCTAGGACAGCTGAGCTTCCCATGCTCGTAAGCATCTCCCATCCTGTAGTTCGCTTCGGGGTGCCCAAGATCGGCCGCCTGGGTGAATAGTTCGGCCGCATAGCTCTCATCCAGGAAGATGTCGTCTCCGTATCCAGTCTCGTAGAGGCAGCCGAGGTGGTACGGGGCGGCATTGTAAATGTTGTCAGCTGCCTCGGCTGCCAGCTTCAACCACTTGATGCCTTCCCTGTACCGCTTTTCGCCCAAGTCGCCCGACAAACACGCTTTGCCCAACCTCGTCATGGCGCCTGGATGCCTCTTGGAAGCAGCTGTGCGGAGAAATTGGACAGCCTTTGCGGGGTCCTTGCGACAGCCCCAGCCAAACTCGTAACACAAGGCGGTGCGGTACGCCGATTCTGCGTGGCCGTGCTTGGCAGCGAGTACAAACAGCGGAAACGCCGAATTGTAGTCCTCCTTCCCCTTGCTGAACAGACCCGACGCGTAACCATCAGCCAGGTAGTATTGCGCAAAGGGGTAGCCGTTGTTGGACAGCTTCTGGAGAATTGCTCGCGCTTCCCGAACCAAGTCTTGCGGTGAGGACGGTGAAGGCTGCCCATCGGGTGTGCTCACCTTGGGGCTCTTGGTCCGTTTGACGTCCTCAAAGTCGATGCCTTCTTCTTGGGCGGTTGCGATCAGGAAAACGGCAAACGAGTACAGGATGGAGTAGTCGTTCGTCTTCTTGACGTTTTGCCGGTACATCTCCAGCGTTTTTTGAGCGCTGAGAAGAGACGCATTGTTTCCAACCGCAGAGCGCAGCTGTGAATTGTCAAATGTGATGGGCGCTGGCGCAGGTTGCGGATACGGCACATTGAGCAGTTCGGCAAAAGAGGAAGGCCTCGCTTCTGGGGATTTCCTCATAGAATGAGCAGATGGTGCACGATTTCCACTTCCCAGCAGCCCAGGAGACCGCCCTCTCGCTCCATAGTCCGAGTACACAGAGTAGGAAGACTGCGGCCGAGGGAGCGAACTCCTCCTGTAGCCATTTGTCGTCGGTGTCAGGTGGCGATTGATAGCGGCACCGCTCTCGGCAAGATTTGGGTTTGACTGCGCTCTCGGATCTTGGTCAATGTTCATGCTCGTCGGTCGTGGGAGGAAGGCGGAATGGTGATAGTGCAGTTGCGGCACAGGTTCTGGCGGAGTGGCGCCATCTTCAATGACGGAGCTGTCGGTTGATGCATCTGCTGAGATGTCCTGGCAGTCGGACGGGTCAAGAACACCAGATACCGAACTCGCGCTCGTCGTGGCCGAAATGTCAGCCGAGTTTGGCTGCTGGGATGTGCTGGCAGTCGTGTCCGACTCCCTACTGTTCCGATTCATGCCTTGCCTCGTCGAAGTGTCGCTCAAGCTCAGGTCGTCAAAGTCGGAGCTCAAAAGATGGCTATTGCTTGCTTGGCTAGAGTGAGCTGGACCGGAAGCCGGCAGAGACAACGGCATTCTGGTGCCATTTGTTATGTTCCGAAGGCCCAGCGCATCGGGAGTCGAGCTTTGCTGGAGACCGTGCTCGCGCTGGTGCACTGGGGTGTGCGGTGGGGGGGTTGGGGCATCGGGTGTTTTGGGTAAAGCACGGTCGAGGCCTGCGGAGACAGCTGGGGCACCAGAAGCACCACCGGCGGGGCTGCCTGAGGAGAGATGTGTCTCGATGTTCCCCGTCGAGGGCCGGGCCCAGTCGTTGGGTTGAAAATTAACTTTGACGGGCGAGACAGGAGATTGTCGTAACCTCGGCGAATCGGACACGGCGGGGACGCCAGGCAACGGCTTTGTGTTCTCTCCCCAGCCGTACTGGTCAGCGGGCGACACGCCGTGTGATGGAACAGGCTTTCGGCGACTGGGGCTGCTTGTCGAGGGCGATGGAGTCGCACGCGGCGGAGAAGAAGGGGTGGTGAGGGCTGCCATATCCCGGACTGAAGTCGTCCGACGAACTTTCACCGGGCACCCAGGGGGGGGGGGGGGAGACGAGAGCAGCTGGACGTGGGTCTTGGAACCGATGGTTATGCTCTCCCCGCGAATCACTTATTTGCTGGCCGTTATTCTTTGGATGGCGCCGGTTCCCAGTGGTGAGGAGGTAGGCTTCTTTAAGGCCGGGGGTGGCGGACGTTCAAACGGTCAGGTTGCAGACGGGCGCCGGCCGATGTGTGCGGGTGTTTGCTAGACAGAACGGGAACTGATGAACAGGTGGGACGATGCGATGGCGTTTCCAAGACGGCAGGACATATATATGCTGGTGAGGGAGGCGTGACAAGTAACGAGTGATAGCGACAGACAAACAGAAAATAGCGAGGGGATGACGTTTAAAAAAAGGGAACTTTGTCGGAAGGGTCTCAGCGAGCGTTGGGATGATGAAGCCGGAAGCGAACGACTGGATCCAAAGGAGGGAATTAAGTCTATTCAGCGGACGCCTTGGTATTCAGGGACTGGGGTGATCAGCAACCAAGCAAAAAGCGGCCCCAAATGGCGGGCTATGGGTGGCTCTGCAGGCCCGACAGACGCTGTGCATCCTTCCCCCGTCAACCCCCCCGTCATTGCAAGTCTGCTGAACTGGACTGGACTGGACTGTCTGCAGCCGGACATAAACCCACCGCTCATCAAAACGCGAGGTTGGAAGACTTCAGTCTAAATTATCTGCAAGCGTCTGATCTGAGATCTCCTCCCTCAGACAAGTCAAGTCATCGGCCGGCTGAGGTCAACGACCTGCCCGGAGCATTCCTTAGACGGCAAGCACCGCGCGTCAGCGTCTGCACGCCTCACTCAGCATACCTAATACATACATCTAGACCCAGCCACTTCTCCCACCACCCTCCAGCCTCGTCACGCAATTCCGTGGGAGAGGGGAGTCAACAGTCGTCGGCAGCACAACCGGTCCCAGCGCTCGCACAAGCGAGGAGCCATCAAGCCATTGTGTCTTGAACTATGACACCAACACCGGAAACTTGGAAACATGGACGGTATCCGAGCAGGGCATATGAATAGCAACCCGCAGTCTCAGACATGGGCAACATCATATGCTGCGCCGTGTCCACGGGTGTCCCATTGAAGAGAGCGCTACCTCTGGGGCTTGATACGATGCATGCGTGATTTGTTGAGGCACTGATGAGGGGCAAGTCCAACCTGGAAATACGGCAGCGTCAAAAAGTAAAACTGCTGCTAGCGCAGACCCCTATTTCTCCGCTGGGATCGCACCTCAAACCCAGAACCAACGAGATCAAGTCGAGCCTCTTTCAAAAGGTCCACCGACGCCTCTCAAACGCAGGGTCCTCAACGTGGCACAATATGGCGTAGATGGTTGGTTGGAATGTGAATTTTGAGCGCCAGCAGAAGAAACATGGAAGCTGCTCGCTGCAAATGCGTCATGCCCCTCGATTTGGCTATAATTCTACCTATGATATAAGGGCATTCCAGTGTCAGTTGTAGACCTGCACTGGCTGTGACTTCATCCCCCTCCTCAAGTCTCAAGGGCATATTGGTACGCAATACGAAAGCAGGACCTGTGTGTCTCGATATCCCGCTCGTGTTTCTATGGATGCTGACAATTTCAAGGTCCCTATCCAGGAAATGCCGGAATCATGCTGCCTACAATCTCGAAGATCTCATTGCTCAGCAGACTTTGCAGTGTTTTCTTTGACACTAATAAGAAGTCGTAAGGCTGGGCCGACATACACTACGGCCCTTGGCACAGATGCACTGCATCGGGTGGTCGACATCTCTTGCGCGGCAGTGGTGATCGCTGGCGGTTCCACCGCATCGTGGTCCATGAACGACGAACCGGACAGCCGGACAAATTGTTTGCTGACCGCAGCATTTGAACGGTATCACCAATATTATGGCCGGGGAAAGACGCCCGCGATACGGGGCCACCCAATCTCTCCTTTTCTGGTCGCTGACAGCGGCGGCGATTTTTGAAAAGAGCATTCTCTTCAACCCCGCAAATAGGCTCGAGTACGACATGTGAGCATTCTCTAGTAAAATGTAACTCTGCACAATCGATACGAAGTTGCAAGTGTCAAGTGTGGATAACTATTGGACAGGCTTCCCCGGATTTACCGCGAGAATGAACACTGCGGGTATGCCACCAACCAGTCTCTATCTTTTCTTTTTTGAACGCAAAAAAAAAACGTCTCGCCGTCGGAATGCGGACAGAACAGCCACAACCTGTTTCTACCGAGACCATCGGACAACCGAGCGACCGGGAAACGGCCATGGGCTGCAGATCGTCGGAGGCATAGACGTCGACTGGATTCCAGTTGTAAGCTGGCGCATTTCGCTACTCGGGGCTCCCTCAAGGGCCAAAGCGATACTTGAGTCCTTAAAACCTGATATAGCCTCATACTCCGAAACTTGGAAGCGGCAGCAAGCCTGGAAGCGGGGGATTGATTCCGGGAAGAGGCCGCCCCTGCATCACACCGACGGCAAGTCCAGACCTAGATGACGGGAGCATGAAGAAAGTCATCTTGGCCCAGTCTCGTAGATGGAGGAAACGTCTCATGGGAAAGAGGCCAGAGGTTGTGTTTGGCTCAAAGCGGTTTTTACCCCGCGTGTCTCTAACAGGAGGTCGGGGTTGGGGCGGGAGTCACCAGCCACCGGCACTCATTGCATCAACACCAAAGAAAAGCGTCGCAAGAAGAATTGCTGCTTTCAGTTGGGCTTCATATAGCAGTTGGTCTATGTAGATAAGTGCTTGCATGATGAGATCGCATTCTTCCAACATCACGCTGCCGAGGGGCACAAGCATGGATGATGCTGCTGATGTCACCCAGGGTTTTTTTTTTTAGTGCGACACCGTGACTGGTGGATTCCAATTAGACAAGCATTGCCGGACTTCATTGGTTGATCAGATCATGTGGGGGTGGGGATCAATTGCCCAGCACCCATAGGCTTGGCGCCGCTTCTGCTGCAATCAAACATTAAAGTTGCCAAAAATGCCAACACGAGAAGTGAGAGTGCCTCCGAAGCCCAGCAGACAAACAACAACAACAACAAGCAGGTTTTTGGCTGTCGACGCCTTTCTTGTTTTTTTTGAGAGGTTGCTACCATGGCAACCCCTCTTCGCGGAGTAATGTACACAGATAACAGAAGCTGATTGTTGTCCACCACGCTGGCTGCCTGTCGGCCAGCTTACTGATTCGATCTTGATCGTGACTTCTCCACAGCCCCTCTCATTTGACAGAAGCGAGAATTGAGGGTTCGCGCAATTTCCCCTGGTCATCCAGCTAGTGTAGTGTAGCCGTGCATCTGCATTCTGCTAGTCTAACCCTAACCCCTCGACGATCTGAATTCGGCGTGCCTTAGCAGTAGCAAGGGCTACCTTACAAGCCAGCAAGGGCAGCCACAGTAAGAAAACATACGAGCTCGACTGGGATGCACGGTGCTGGGCATTCCCCTGGCCTGAAAGAGCAAGCAAAAGGAAATCAATCGCAGCTCCCTGCACTGGAACTCTCCTCCAGTTTCTCGTCAAGCCCTCAGAAGGCTCCTCAGAAGGCTGCTGCTTCCTGTCGCTGTCGCCATCGCTGTCGCTTCTCTCGACTGCCAACCGCCGGACCACACCAGTCACCAACATTAGCACCAGTCCGAGCTGCAGGGCCCAGCATTGCCATCCGATCCGCCTGCATCGAATTTTCCCACTTGCCATAGATCGATCCGACGAGCTTTCGAAACGCCCGGTATTGGCGTCGGTTGTTTATCCTGCCGTTGCCCTGCGCTTTGAAACCTCAGCTGGATTCTACCGGACCGTCGTCGAGCTCTTCGTGCCTGTGTCCGTCTCTTTTTAGGGGGCCCCCTTTCCACAGCCTTGGGAAGCTTGGGAGCAACAAGTCTGCGCCGCTTACATCCTTTTACGGAGTGCGGCAATAGCCTGGGCAACTCTCCGAAGGAACTCTTTCAATTCGCCTGTTGCTGTGCATTTCTTGGCATCCCGGGTGGTTTTTTGGTGGCCAGCTGGCGCCCGCCATCTCCGTCTCCTGAGAAACCCAGCGCCTCCCCGCCCGCTGCAGTAGCAACCAGTGGACACTGGCCAGAAGCTGGGCCGCCAATATAACCAATCCTGCCGGGTTTTCAACAACAACCTGAAAGTCTTGTGTAAGTTTTTGTTTTCAATCGCAATGCAAGCACTTTTGCAGTCCTGAGCAACATCGATTCGTCCCATTGTCCACAAGTCGCGATTCCTCCCCCCCCCAAACGCGCCGGACAGCAGAACCCTTCTTGCATTGGGTGAAGTCCCCCGTCTGACCGCGCATTGCGTCTCGCGAGTCCACAATGATGGAATGCTTTGCTAACACGGTTTTGCGTCTGCCAGGACCATGTCCCTCCCCGAACGGCCGGGTGCGAAGCCCTCTTATGAGGAGCGTCACAGCTACCGGCAGACGCCCGCGCGGCGCCAACGGCCGGCAGACATCGAGGCCGGGTACGCCCCGGTCGCCGGCCAGTCACACCATCAACGTGGGCCATCAGCATCCTCCTTCGCCGAGACTATACGGTCTCCTAATCCAGAGATAGAGAGAACCCCCCTATCGCCGACCGGCGACGCGCCACCCGTCCCCGAGTCCCCCTTTCAACGCAAACGCAGTCTTATCCGACCCGAACGAAACAGAATAGGCAAAGACCACCCAAACTACCACTACCGCAAACATGCTGCCAACATGGCCACCCTGCCGTCCTCGACAGGCAATGACCCGATCGCCGAAGATTTGGAGGGAACCACCGACTTGTCCAACACTGGTTCCAGGAACGAGGAGACGCCATCAGACGATTCGCCGCCGAGAAGAAAACGGGCTTCGAAACACCACCACGACGTAGAGGCCGTCGCGGAAAAAACGAACCGATCAAGGCGGAGGTCGAGTGGGGCGAAGCACGGCAAGATCACCAAGGACGGGAAAGGGCACAAGAAGAAGAAGCATGTTGAGCAGATGAGCCCACCAAGTCTCTGGAACATTTACTGTGCCATCATCACGTTTTGGTGCCCAGGCTTCATCTTGAAATGCTTTGGAATGCCAGCCAAGGCCCAGCAGAGGGCCTGGAGGGAGAAGATGGGCCTGATCAGCATCATCTTGTTTATCATGGGAGTTGTCGGTTTTCTCACTTTCGGCTTTACGCAGGTTGTCTGTGGCAAACCACCCCTCCGATTACGTGTGAACGAAGTTGGCGGGGGTTACATGATTTTCCATGGCTCCGCCTACGACCTTGCGTCCTCTCATCACCCTCCCGCCGAGGGTATCCCCCGCCGTCTTGATGGAAACGGCGCGAACGTCCTCTTCGACCTCCCTGAGAAGCACGGCGGACAAGATGGTAGCTTCTTGTTCCAAAACGTCAACGGGAAATGTAAAGGACTGATCAAGGCCGCTCCGGGGTCTGATGTCCCTGCGGAGGGAGACAATCTAGCCTGGTATTTCCCCTGCACAACTTTCAACCAGGATGGATCATCAAGGCCAAACAAGACAATTCCGTACTATCTCGGCTACGCCTGCCACACCACTGTGCGCTCGAGAGATGATTTCTACCTGAAGCTGTCTGGCGCCGCCGATGTGTACTTTACCTGGGACGATATCAAGAATAGCTCTCGCAACCTTGTGGTCTACTCTGGCAATGTCCTGGATCTGGATCTACTCTACTGGTTCAACGATACGCAGGTCACCTACCCTGATCGCTTCAAGGAGCTCAGAAACCGTGATTCGGCTGCCAACAGGGCGATTCGTGGCCGTGATATCACCCGTGCTTTCCAGTCGTCCGGTGACAAGCAGAATGCTGAATGCTTCGAGGAGCTCATCAAGGTCGGAACGGTTGATACGGATACTGTCGGATGCATTGCGTCCAAGGTTGTTCTGTACTGTTCGCTCGTCTTGATTCTCTCGGTCGTCGTCGCAAGGTTCGTGCTTGCTATTATTTTCCAGTGGTTTATAAGCAAAACCTATGCGGCCAGCAAGACCTCGCAGACCTCCGACCCTCGCAAACGGCAACAACAAATCGAAGACTGGACCGAGGACATCTATCGCGCTCCACCACGGTTCCCTGGCGAGGCTGGAAGTAGTGTTAATGGCTCTTCAGACCGGCAGAGCAAACGCAGCAGCACCTTTTTGCCCACCACCTCTCGTTTCTCGGCCGTGTATAGCGTAGACCGCTCCCAGCGCAAGTCCCAGGTCCCCACTACCATGGGAGTGCAGAGTGCCGCTGGTCAGCTCCTCAGCCCGAACGCTGTGTATCGGCATGGTAACGACAGCCGGTCCAGCTTCTTGAAATCTGACCCTTACACGTCCAATGGCACTCCCAGTGACCAAGGTTTTGGCCCTGGTGGATTCCAGGAAGGGTTCATCCACGAGCGTGTGGTTCCTCAACCACCGTCCGACTGGATGCCCAATGGGTTCCCGCTGGCACATGCGATCTGCTTGGTTACGGCCTATTCAGAGGGCGAACTTGGTATCCGCACAACTTTGGACTCGATCGCCATGACCGATTATCCCAACAGCCACAAGGTGATTCTGGTCATTTGCGACGGCATCATCAAGGGCAAGGGTGAAGAATATTCAACCCCCGAAATTGTCTTGCGTATGATGAAAGACCAAGTCATGCCTCCTGAGGAGGTCCAGGCCTTCTCGTACGTGGCAGTAGCCAGCGGTGCCAAGCGACACAACATGGCCAAGATCTATTCCGGATTCTACGACTATGGCGCCGATTCGATCATCCCTCGTGACAAGCAACAGCGTGTCCCCATGATGGTTGTGGTCAAGTGCGGTACCCCTGACGAAGCCGTGAAGTCGAAGCCTGGCAACCGCGGCAAGCGTGACAGTCAGATCATCTTGATGTCCTTCCTCCAAAAGGTCATGTTCGATGAGCGCATGACGGAACTGGAATACGAGATGTTCAACGGCCTGTGGAGGGTCACGGGCATCTCCCCCGACTTCTATGAAATCGTACTGATGGTGGACGCCGATACCAATGTTTTCCCCGACAGTCTGACCCACATGATTTCTGCCATGGTCAAGGATCCCGATATCATGGGCTTGTGCGGTGAAACCAAGATCGCCAACAAGCGGGCAAGCTGGGTATCAGCCATCCAGGTTTTCGAGTACTTCATCTCTCATCATCTTGCCAAGTCGTTCGAATCGGTCTTTGGTGGTGTCACCTGTCTTCCCGGTTGTTTCTGCATGTACCGCATCAAGGCTCCCAAGGGTGCCCAGAACTACTGGGTTCCCATCCTGGCCAACCCTGACGTTGTTGAGCACTACTCGGAAAACGTCGTGGATACACTGCACAAGAAGAACCTTCTGTTGCTCGGTGAAGATCGTTATCTCTCTACCCTCATGCTGCGTACCTTCCCCAAGCGCAAGCAAGTCTTCGTCCCACAGGCTGTCTGCAAAACCACTGTTCCTGACGAGTTCATGGTCTTGCTCTCTCAGCGCCGTCGTTGGATCAACTCGACCATTCACAACTTGATGGAACTTGTACTTGTCAGAGATTTGTGCGGAACATTCTGCTTCAGCATGCAGTTCGTCGTCTTTATCGAACTCATCGGTACCCTCGTGTTGCCTGCGGCCATTGCCTTTACCTTTTATGTTGGTAAGTTAAAAAAAGAAGTAGTTGTTTGTGTTCATTGTGCTCTTATGCTAATGTTGTCGCTCAGTTATCATCTCGATTGTCAACTCGCCGCCTCAAATTATCCCCCTTATTCTTCTCGGTCTCATTCTCGGTTTGCCGGCTATCCTCATTGTTGTGACCGCCCATAGCTGGTCATATGTTGTCTGGATGATCATTTATCTCTTCTCGCTCCCCGTCTGGAACTTTGTACTCCCAACGTACGCATTCTGGAAGTTTGACGACTTCTCGTGGGGTGACACTCGAAAGACGGCTGGCGAAAAGACGAAGAAGGCTGGTATCGAGTACGAGGGTGAATTCGACAGCAGCAAGATTACCATGAAGAGGTGGGCCGAGTTTGAGCGCGACCGGAGGATGAGAAACAACTACTGGGCATCGAACGAGAACATTGCGGGGGGGAGCCAACAACAACCGCTCCACGGGCATCCGCACGGACATGGCCCATACGACGACTATTATTCGGATGCGTAAGCATCTCTGTTATGTACTTGCATCGGGGTTGTCGTGTGTTGATTGGACATGATTTTCATTTCAGCGAGAAGAAGACTTATTGATATTTACAAAAAACGGTTGGGCTGTTTTAGCGTTGCGTCGGAGCAGCGGGACGGGGCTGTGTGATTTGCTTCTTCTTTTTGTTTGTTTGGGGTTGGAGAGGAGAGCCCGATTGGGGAGGCTTGGTGTTGTTGTGTGTTGTTTTCCTATTGATTGAACTCTACCCACTAATCATCAACAACCGGATTCGCCGCACTTTTCTTCCATGCTTCCCTTATTCTTCTTTTCTTTTTTTTTCTTTCGCCTTTTTCTTTGTATCGTCCCATGGTATCAAATTATTAGAGATGGGATATATAAGGGTGTTCTTCTGTCTTACTTTTCAACGAGAGAAGGCTTGAGATATCCGGTGGTTACGGCGTATGCTTTGAATGGTTCCCCCATTTTTGAGGGGGGGGGGGGTTGAAGCCATGATGACAGAAGAGAGAGAGAGAATAAGAGAGCTTTTACAAGTGTGATGTTTGTATATAGGGAGGTAGAGTGGGGGGGAGGCTTTATGATGATGACGGTTTGATTCTTTTTACCAAGAGGGTTGGCCGTTGTTTGTAATTCAGAACTTAGACCATTTTGTTTCCACTTGCTGAGTGAAGATGAAAATGTGAGAAAACATGGTGATGGTTTGTAATGAGCACTCGACCACGATGAATGAGATCTGCCCTTTTTGGTTATCAAAATGGCAGTGTTGCTTTTATTGAAAAAAGGTTAAGACTACAACATGGACGTTATAATTGGGGCACAACAGCGCAGTGAACAACATTGTTGAAGAACAAGTGGAGGAGCATAGACTGGAATAATAATTAGGCAGTAGTTGGACGGCACAACAAGACACCAACTAATTACCTAGCCAACACTCTTTGTTCTCTCCTACACCCACTTCGGTGGGATCTTGTACCGAAAATTTCTGACAGGTGAGAAATGCTCACGGGGCATATAAATTCCGGTGAACCGAATCCTTTTACCTACTTTGGAGGAATATGAACGCAAGTTCAAAATCCTTCCCGGGGGGGAGGGGGGGGGGCTGCGCAACAGCGGCGCCGGGGCAACGACAAAAGGTCAGACGGACCTTTTTTCTTTTTGTTGTTGTTACTCGGTTTGTTCCCCATTACGGGGGGTTGTCGGACGGGTGGGATGTGTTATTAGTACAGAGGGTTTGGTTGGTGGCGGGCAAGGTGAGAGAGATGTACGTGTGTGTGTGTGTGTGGGTGTATGTGGTACAGATAGGGAGTAAGAAGGGAGGTGAGGGGGGGAAAGGGGGGGAGGGGGTTGCTGGTGTAACGTTGGTCAAGGTGTAGGTAGTCAGCTCCTTTTTTTGAATACGATCGATAGGTGATTTGTACCTTGGTGGCTGTTTTGGAAACTATTTTACCTGCCTGACTTGGATTGGGGGTGGGTGGTTAGGTGGATGGATGGATGGATGGATAGGCTGTGTTAGTTCGCGGTCCAAGGTTTGAGTTGATCAGAGTTGTGTAAGGCTGGCAGCCTTCTGAGCTCATGAATAGAGAGTATGGTTGCAATGGTTGGCTTACGGGGAAATGGTGTGTGTTGCTCGGCTGTTCCGTTGGGTTGGATCAGTCAGCCATTACAGCGAGTGTGTGTGAGTGTGTGAGTGTGTGTCTGATATATCGATTTCTGATTGAGCGAGAGACGAGAGATGTCCCTTCTTTTTTGAGTGCTAAGCGAGTCCGAGACAGGTCGTCGGTACATGAAATAGGTAGATGGAAAATCAATGTTCACGCAATCGAAGCCGGGATGGAAAGAGGGTGGTCGCAGTTCCCGCACCGGTGAAGATTTCCGTCATGTTTTATGAACTCTTGCAGAGGTGAGATATGACAGCTCAGCTTTCTCGGGATTCGAGGAGGAGGATGGGGGGATGGGTGCATGACCAGGCTCGATTAGGGTGAGCAGTAGTGGCAGTGTGCGGTGCCGAATCTTGAATCAGGAAGTTGGCGCATGGAGAAGACGGGGAGGCGAATCTGGAGAGTGGAAGGGAACGATGCAAAGAAGCATGCACGACGACGAGTTAGGCGAGAGATGCTGTCAGGAAATACATGAGATGGGGGGGATAGAAACACGCCCCTCTCTCGAAGTCCCTTAAAGATGAGGCATGGTGAGGATGAGCTCGAGCGCGCACCCCGCATGCAGCTCTTTCGTTGCCCAAACCCAGATGGGAGGAGAGCTGGGTCCTGCGGGCGAACCAGATTCCATATCCTGACTCGAGGGTGGCTGGCGACATGGCCCAGCAGGGGATGATGATGCAGCGAGCCGAGGGTGCACACTACCTATAAGGTAGGTATACGGGCGGGGACTTATTAGCATCTCCAGTTTCTCTGTTTCTTGTTTTCTTTTGCTTTGGCAGGCAGGAGTTGAATGTTGACTGACAGGTGTAGCGTGACAGGCTGCAGGGCTAAAACAACGAGGTGGAGGTGTACCTAATAACCTGAAGTTTCCTTTGTCTAGGTAAGTGGACCTACTACCCTGTTGCTTGACCAACCTATTGCGTGATGTCCCGCCTTGGCATTAACACCTAATACATGTAAAACAACCTAACCACCTGTTTTTTATTTAGGTTTTTCCCTATTTTATTTTCTTTCAATTCCACTTTTATTTATACCGTTCGAATCGTTAAAAGCTAGAGATTATCGCTATACCCAGATATACTAAAGAAGACCTTTAAAATACTATTAAATCCTATATATTTAATAGTATTTTATATATTAAGGCAAAAGTAATATAAAGTATCTCTACCTTTATTATTTAAAGCCGTATAATAAATAAAAGGGAGCCGTAAAGTATATATTATACCTAGGTTTAATAAAAGCTTTCTATTATTTAAAAAAAATACTTAATTAATTAAATTATTACTTAAAAAAACCTTAAAGTCTCAGTAACTTACTTCTATATTTAATATATAATTAATTAGATTTTAATTAAAGGGGGAGGTACTTTTAAACCTATTAGAATTACTTAATTAAGTTATTTTTTAATATAGAATTTTAAAATTAAAATTAAAAGAATTAAACGGATCGATATTAAACAAATTAACGACGCCTTTAAAAAAATAATTAAGGCTTAATTTAAACGCTTTACCTTCCTTATTATTAAAAATATTAAACTTTAATATTAAACAAATATAAATAAAGTAAATATAATAAAAAGTTAAAGTATTAACGGTATATATATAGGAAGATTTAAAACTAATATAATTATTATTAAATACCTAAAAAGCTATATATAGATTATAATTATCGAGTATATTATTATAACTAATTAGTCCCTACTTCTCTTTATTATATATAAAGAAGTCTTTATTTAATAATAATAGTTTAATTTTAAAGATTTATTAAATATTAAAACTTAAAAATTTATTACTTTTTCTTTAAAATAAACTAATAATAACCTTACTTTAAAATAATTAACTAAAGTCTATATCCTTAATATTATTATTTTAAAAAAAAGGCTTTTAATATTTAACGGTTATAACTTTTATAAAATTAATAAATTTATATAAAATTACTATATTAATAATATCTTCTTATTTTTTTTTCCGGTTTACTACTTATATATATTTTAATTATTAAACTTAACTATCTTTTCCCCTTTAAAAAATAAATACTAATAATTTCTTAATAATATTATTTATTGCCGGAGACCTAATAGTATTTTTAATAAAAAAGATTTTATTAAAGTATATAATTAAATTAAAAAAGTAACGTTTTATATAAAGAATATTAGGTTTAAGTAAATAGTAATAAATCTTTAACCAATAAATATTAATAAGCCGTTATTAAATCCTTTTATTATTTTTAAAAACTATAACTCTCTTAAAAAACTACCTTTTTTATAAATATTATTTTCTATACCTTCCTTTTTTTTTTAGCCTTTATATAAAACCGTAATAATACTTAAAAAGTTTTAAAATATATATAAACTTCTATATAAAGCTAATTTTACTTTAAAGGCTTTTATTAAAGAGAATTTACTATTAAAGATTAATTTTAATAAAGTAATAAAGGTTTTAAATAATAAAGCCGTCGAAGTAATTTAATTAAAAGTTAAAGTAAAAAGTTTAAAGGTATAAATTAAACAAAAAGGTTAAAAAAAAAAAAAGAAGGTTAAAATAAATTTAAACGATAAGTTTATTATTATTAAAAATATCGTTAAGGCTAAAGCCGAAGCTAGTAAAGACTTTAATAAATTAAAGAAATATATAGATCTTTAACTTCTTATAGCTCTTAAAGGCTTTACTAAGTTAGATTTAAAAGACTAAATATCTAGAATATAAAGTAGTGGTGTTAACGGCTCACACATAGAAAAAAGTGGACCTTGTGGCGCAAAAGCACGGTTATGCAAAAGCCCAGTCGACCCACTTATGGAAGTGTGTCAAGAGACCTGAGATATCCCCAAAATGCATAACCCGACCCCCGCAGTGCGGCCACTCAGTGCGCATCCCGCTCTCTCCCGCCCCGCCCCATCCTTCCCACCCCCCACCCCACTGCCTGTGTGTTGTTTTAGCGGCAACCCAACTGGTCAGGGGAGACAGGGCCCCGGCACCTGCAACCTGCAACCTGCAACCCGCAACCTGCAACCTGAACCTGTGAACCCGAACCTCACTCTCACTTACTCACTGACTTCGCTCACAACTCACACGCCGCACCTCACTTACAACGAACACCTCACAAGTTACTGAGAAGCAGCCCGGGACGCCCATCGACGACTTGCTCGACGCATACATGCAGCCGCCATCGGTCTAGGGTGCCAATCGAAGCCAGCAAAAGCACCCAACGCCCCCCACCTCGGTGAGCGTGAATCTTGAGCCCATCTTGCGCCGGGAACCTTCACTGGACGCTAAGGTCCTGGTCTGCCGCTGGACCCGCCCAGGGCTGTCCCCAATCCCCCCCAGTTGGCGTTGGCCGAAAAAGCAACAACAGTTGCAGCAGTGAGAAAGCGAGAAAGCGAGAAAGTGAGATCAGAAAAGACAAAGAAACAACTCGGCAGAAGCAAAGGCGAAGCCAGCCTGTGTCCGATGCACCCCAGGTGACAACGCCTTCCTCCCAACACACAAAACCCAACACCACGCGCCTTTCGCTCTGGCAGCCATGCGGCCTCGAAAATCCATTTTGGGCACTGCTTCCTCACCTACCCAACCCCGCAGACTTGGAAGTCTCATCAACCAGACCTTTGTCTCTCTTGCCCAGTCCACCGAGCCTTTCCAGGCCACTATTGCTTTCCCATCAACCGGTCACTATGGCGCCCGCCCGGAGTTGACCACCACATACGTCCCTGACGAGGCAGACGACGAGGGAGAGGACGACTCGTCTTATGATCTAGACGAGGAAGACGACGACAACGACGACGGCATCTATCTTGATGAGGAAGACGACGACGACGACGACGAGGACCACAGCTCGGACAACTACCTGAACGAAAACACATGTTATGACGATCCATATAGCTTTCCTGTTCATAACCACCCACCACGGCCTTCAGACGTCCCACCCCATCCCGACCTCTATCTGTCTGAAGAGAGTGACTTTTCAGATGGTGCCGGAACCCCCTTGGTGAATCACTACTCAGACGTTTTGAACCTGCTCTCTCACGACATGGATATTGAAAGCGCCAGCGACACCGACGCCGGGATTGAGTATTCGAGCCATGAGGAAGATGCCGTGATCAACAGCAATCAGCCTGGCGCCACCAACGGCCCCGAACCACCGCTTCAGAGTGGCGATGATGTCTTCTATGACGCCCAGCCACCGGTAGTAACAACGATGGCTGATTATATGACTGCCGCTCCATTCCACCCAATACCTCCACCAGTTCCCAACCCGCCCATGATGCACCATTCCATGACAAATTGGTTCGAGGGTACCCATCCTGTTGCTCTCTCCAACCCGAATCCAGCAACTTTGGGGCCCAGCAATTACGGCCTGACCGACTTCTTGTTCAACTGGGCACGACAGAGCAATATGTTGCAAGGCTTGGTCCGCGGGCGAGCCCCATGGCCAGACAAAATCAAGGAACTTGTCGCCGAGGAGCCGACATGTATCAAACGGGATGACCTTCAGGGCGACCTTTACGACTTCCAGGGTGTCGACTGGGACGATATGGGGGTGCAAAGGAAAGATGCGCGGGAACGCCGGTTGCTCACTTATAACAACTACGTTAACATACCAGGCTCAGACAAGTGGACAGTGAGTACCCCGTTGCTGCCGTTTCGTACTGATGAGCCCAAAACTTACCTGGTGACCACAGCCTGATCTACCCGATGTTATGCTCCCACAAAGCGAAAGCTTCTTTCGGTTCCGCCGCATGGATATAAGGCGCAACGTGCACCTAGCCCATTTTCAGCTTCGCTATCTCTTAGGAAGCACTTCACGCTCACGCGTCTTTTACCCGAGCGTCAACTCCATACAGCAACTGAATCCCATCTCGGGTGAATCTCGCTCGATCGTGAAACTGAGCAACACCCCCGGATCACAGATATCAACTCTCATTGCTGACCACGGAGTTCTGGTGGCGGGTAGCTTTAATGGAGAGTATATACTCCGCCATCTTGATTCGGATGAGCCGGAGAGCAAGGCTTGCCACACCGGAACCATCACCACTCATCTGAGCGGCATCACGAATCATGTCCAAATCCACCAGGCCCGGTCATCCTCGGCACCGCTGGCAGCCTTTGCCTCGAACGACATGGCATTCCGGACGCTGGACATTGCCACCGAGACTTGGCTGTCTCACGAGAAGTTCGACTTTCCGTTGAACTGCACAGCGCTGTCGCCAGATAAGCGACTGCGTGTTATGGTTGGCGATACCTTGAATGTGACCATCACAGCAGCCGAATCAACCCTTCCAGACGGCAAGCCCGAGGTTCTCCGTGAGCTTTCGGGCCACCACGATTACGGCTTTGCCTGTGACTGGGCGGACGACGGCTGGACCATTGCCACGGCGTTCCAAGACAAGTCTGTCAAGATATGGGATGCCCGCTACTTGACCGACAGCTCAGGCGCCTCGGTCCCCCTCTGCACTATTCGAACGCAAATGGCCGGGGCGAGAAACTTGAAATTCTCGCCAGTAGGAAGCGGCAAGAGAGTCCTCGTGGTAGCGGAGGAGGCCGACTTTATCAACATCATCGATGCCCAGACCTTCCGTTCCAAGCAGACACTGGATGTGTTTAGCGAAATCGGCGGTGTGACGTTTGAAAACGGCGGTCAGGATCTCATGGTTCTGTGCTGCGACCGTGACCGTGGAGGGCTGCTGCAGCTGGAACGGTGTGTGCTCGGAGAGGAGTCGGTCTTGGAGGCAGAGGATGACAACTGTAAGCCAGTCCGTCTTGGAGAGCACCCTCTCCGGCACCACAGAGGCGGTAGCTATGACTGGCCTGACTCCATCTTCACGGATGATAGGAGAAGAAAAGAGAGCGCGACAAAGAGGTACAGGAAAGCGGCGGCGCAGTTCGATATTGAACCGTTCTAATTGCATGGTTAAAGTGGGCGTTTGAAGGAACTAGCTTTTGGATAAATGATACCTTGGGCATTGACGGACGGTTGGATGGTCTTTTGAGGACCCCTCGGCATTTGCATTCGTGGGAAGAATGAGGGTGGTATGACGCAACCAAGTCTTGTGTCGATGCTGTCTGAGCGTTCAAGGATCATTTGCGTATGCAAGTGAGTAAGCGGAATCATGTGGATGGATGTGGACATGTAATGATAACAAGTAACTTATACTATACGGAAAGGTGGTTCAGAATTCAGAGAGCGGAACAAGGGAATACCAAGGCATAGCATATCGTCATCTATATTTCTTACTCGTGTGTGTCTCGTCTCTATCACTTCCATGTTGTCTTTTCTTCTCTCTTGGCTTAAAGATTCATCGGACAATACCATCTTTGTTATTTCCCGGTTCATCTATACCTTCATCGAGACAGGTTCAAGAAGTCTAGAGTTCAGGCGGCCGGCTTCGCCGAGTGATTTAAACAGACTCTCACGTTCTTTCCAGAACTACTCATCTTTGACAGCAGAGAAGTGGCACAAGTATGATGATGTACAAGTCTGTGTGTCTTGTTTCATATGCAAATGCCCTATAGCAAGATTACAAAGAGATATCTTCTCAAGCGAGAATGAAGAGAAAAACCCAACGATCAACCACCAACAACCCCTCCTCTCGCCAGTCATAACAGTAAGAAAAATATGCTATATATATATATGGATTTCAACCAACCAACCCCCAAAGTCAAACGCCGACGCTCGTGATAATCTATACCCGAATGCCCTTTTTTCCCCTCCCCTTCGAAACGAAAAAAACAACCTTCATCAACCTCCCCCACTTCCTTCCCCCTCTTGTTACACACCAACAACAGCCTGTTATACATACCTCAGCTTCTTGGTCACCACCGCCGCCACCAACGACCCCAACGCCCCCAAAAACATCGTCACCGCGATCGCGTTCGGCCCCGTCGGGTCGGCCGTCTCGCTGGGGTGCGCCTCGTGCGCCAGCTCGGGGCTCTTCCCCGGCTCCAGCATCGCAAACACAACCCCGCTCATCAAGGTGCTCAGGAACTGGGGGATCGTGACGTAAATGTTCAAGATGCCAAAATACACCCCGCTCAGACCACCCGAAGAAGAGTTGCTCTCCTCGTCCGGCTTGCCCATCTCCAGCACCGAGACGTCCCGCATCTCAATGCTCCTTGCCGGGTCCGGCTGCCCGCTGAGCTTGTTCACTTCGATCCCGAGGAACGTCGTGGGCGCCCAGCCGGCCACGCTCCAGGGGATGCCGCAGAGGGCCACGATGGCGGTGGCGAAGCGGAACGAGGTCGCGAACGGGGTGATGAACATGGCGCCGGCGAACATGACATTTCCCGCGATCCAGGCGGTCAGCAGGTCGGGCTTGTACTGGTTGAAGGTGTTGATCAAGGGGGCGATGCTGGCCGGGGGGCGGTGGGTGAAGCTTTTGTCTTCGGGGGCTTGGATCAGCGCCGGGAGGACCCAGGCGCTGATGAACGAGACGGTCGAGTAGACGGTGAGAGCGGTGCTGCCGATGCGGCCCATGTCGCCGAGGGCGTCGTCCGAGTTGCGGGCGTCGGCCGAGACGTCGTAGCGGAAGTAGGTCTCGCCTACCCAGGTGCTGCTGTAGACGATGAAGGGGAACCAGCCGATCCAGGACCAGAAGACGGCGTTGCAGATGGCCTGGATGCGCGGTGGGAGGGTGAGGACGGTGGAGTAGATCTGGCGGACGACTTTGAAGCGCACGTTGGTCTGTCGGGGGTCGTGGCGGACAGAGAGGAGGATTCTTTCTGACACTGCCCAGCATGTTATGAAGGAGGTGGCAAGCATTCCCAGGGCGGCGATGACGGTGAGCTGTTTGAACTGGGTGTCTCCGAGTGTTGTTCCAAAGATACCGACCAGGTCGATTGCGCCCATGGCATAACCAATAATATGGCCAAGGGAACCCATTCGACTTGCTAAACAATGCTGTGTTAGTGTTTGTGTGAATTTTGACATGGAAATAATCAGGCTTACCCCAGGCAGCACCAGTTTGCTGTTTAGATATTGGCAGAGTATCAACAACCAGACTCCTGCCGCAAGACATGACGGCATTGATGGAGAAATCGACCGAGTACAGGGAGAGGACCGCAAGCACAATAGTCATCAGCTGCGCAGTGTCCTTGTCACTAATGAAGAAGTCCACAATCTCCTTGGTGAAGCCCAACGCAAGTAAACTCCCGGCCACAATGAAAGACCCTATGACGATGATGGGCCGCCGCCTCCCCCATTTCGATGTCGACTCATCGGCCACGACCCCAATAATCGGCTGAACTATCAGCCCTGATAATGGCCCCGCGACCCAAACCAGAGACGTCTGTCCCTTTGATAGTCCGAGTGAGAGGAGATACGGAGTGCAGTCTGGGAAAGTGGGTTGTTAGTACGCCATTGTATGAAAACTGATATAGGTATCTCTCACATGTCATTTCCACTCCCCATGTGAAGCTGTAGGTTGTTTATCAGTAACTGCGCTCCTGACCCAGTGGTGGATAGATTGTCTACGAACGTGATGCCAATGGATACGCATGTCAGTAAGAACATGCGCATCGTCTCGGTGTTCCCCTTCACGCTCGGTTTCCCACTCCATGTCGACATTTTCCGTGCGGATATGAACTGGCGTAGCTCACGATATAGCGTGTATGTTCGGTCCCCTATCCCAACGCCCTCGTTGACAGCCACAAACGGTCGGCGAGCGTCGTGGAATCGTCGCGCCGGCGTGCGCTATCCCTGTGCTCGTCGCCTGGCAAGAATTGGATGTGATTATCGGATATGCTGTTTGAGAAGAGCGCCCTGGGTTAACATTCTTTGTCCGCTTGTTCTGCCTGAGACCTCGGTGGTTCGGTCGTGTTTGCGCCGAAGCAACGAGGCGGTGTCTATCTTCCCCAGACCGCGATAGGAATATCTCTCACCATCGAGTATCAATCAAGCCTCGCAAATGTTGCACGAGCTTGAAGAAGAAGAAGAAGAAGGCTCGGTATCGATTCGCACTTCGGATCAGGGTCGCACAATGTGTCTCGTTTCGGGCTGGCACAGTTGGAATTCGCGGCGGGCAATGGCTCCGTGGATTATCAGGGAGGTGGTTGATCAACTTTCACAGAGAATAGGGTAAGAATTGAAGCAATAGCGAGCGTGAGTGGGCAAGAAGAATTAAATGTCTGAAACAAGAGCAAGAGAAAAAAGGCTTGGAGCCGAGATGTGTCGTTATCTTTTTGCTGCTTGTTCCCCCGTTGGATCGCATCTACGCCGTGCGCCAAGAAGGGCAGAGCTGTGTAACACTGGCTCTTGACTAAGACAAACCGTCCAGAATAGGGGGAGGTGACGTACCAGAGCCCGGGCAGACAGGGGTTCTTGTAGGGCAGCGTCTTGGCTATCGCTCAACTCTCATCTTATCGCATCTTGAACTTATGTAAACTTACATAAGGAATGCGACCGCGAAGAACATGGTGAATCTAGAACGAGAGCTAGCGCATGTTGGACAACATGCAGAGATCTGTCTTCAACCATCGCCTTGCTCCTGTATGTATGAAATGGCTGTCGTGAGACGTTACTTGAACTGCGACCCTCGAATATTCATTCACCTATGTAGGTACAGTACAGTCTTGGCGACGTTGCGCCGTCTACTCAGCCTTTATAGTTCAACCGTGGTGGGAACTCTATTCTTCCACAGACATATTTACCTACGATGATGGCATACCGTTAGTAGCCAACGTGAAACCCCAAGGCCGATGCCGTGGTGGAGGCTTCTTTCGGTGGATGCCGTTCCTCCCCCACGGGAGGGTCGGGTTCGGGCTGGCACCCAGCTACCCCACCATTCCTGACGAGGGGCACCAGTAACGGCGCTCCGATTCAGGAACGTGGATTTCGGTGGTGGGAGGAGAAAAATCAGGCCGGTGACTCGACAAGAGATATTGGGACTCCCTCCACAGTATCCGTACCTACACTAGAACATTTACCCAAGTACAGAACAGTACATCCCAGTCCATCTCTATCCTAGGTGTGTGTGTGTCAGTGTTGTGTGTTTTGCGCGTTCCCCCGTCCTATCTAGTCATTCTGCTTCTTGATTTTATATTTACCCCGCCATCACCACTGTTCCTGCCGTGTGTCTAGACCCCCATCCTCTGCAAGCCCCCGTCTCCATATATGAGAACCTCATTGACTGACCCATACTCAAAGTGAACGCCTTTTCCTGCAGTCTGTCGCTGTGCACCCCGCGCAATCCCACCTTGAAACCACCCTAGACCTCCAGGCGACACTCACCCTCTTCCTGTTTGGTACACCATCCTACCCTTACCTCCTCAGCGCATATTAGGATCCACGTACCCAGTCAATATGGATTTGGTAAACAGGTTGGTTCTTTTACTCCCCATCCCCTCTGCTTTGTGCTGTCTTGTCTGGTCTTGTTTGCGCCAGTTTCCCCCCAATATATACATCATGCCTCAATCAGAGCTAATCAGTCTCAACAGCCTAGAAGGCCGTCTGCTCTTCGCAGTTCCTAAGAGTATGCGCCCTCCCCTTCTCTGCCCCTAAGTCTCCCACATATTGACACCTCCCCCCCCCCCAAAGAGGGCCGTCTCCTCCAAGCAGCCCTCAACCTCCTCGAAGGCGCCGACATCCAGTTCAAGCGCGAGAACCGCCTCGACATCGCCCTCGTCAAGAACCTCCCCATCGCCCTCGTCTTCCTCCCCGCCGCCGACATCCCCACCTTCGTCGGCGAGGGCCGCGTCGACCTCGGCATCACCGGCTATGACCAGGTCCAGGAGCACGACGCCGGCGTCCGCGCCATCGCCCGCGCCCGCCGCATGAGCAACGAGTGGTCCCCCAAGGACGAGAAGCCCCAGGGCTGCGACACCATCATCGACCTCGGCTTCGGATCCTGCAAGCTCCAGGTCCAGGTCCCCGCCAAGGGGGAGTACCAGACCAGCAAGGACCTGATCGGGAAGAACATCGGCACCAGCTTCGTCCACCTCGCGTCCGAGTACTTTGCCAGGCTGGAGCTCGAGCAGGAGGGCATCAAGGTCGACAGCACGGCCAGCTACGCGGGCAGAAAACTCAGAACCAAAATCATCGAGCTGAGCGGGAGTGTCGAGGCGGCGTGCGCGTTGGGCGTGGCGGATGGTATTGTTGATCTCGTCGGTACGTCCATCCCCCCCCCCCCCCCCTTTTATTACCCCTATTTCTCCCCCTCCTCCTCAACTAACCTCCCCCGCCCCCCCCCTCTCTTCAGAATCCGGCGAGACAATGAAAGCCGCCGGCCTCAAAGCGATCGACACCGTAGTCGAGACCTCGGCCATCCTCATCAAGTCCAAGGCCCCCTCCAACCCGGCCATGGTCGACCTCATCCACGCCCGCATCAACGGCGTCATCACCGCCCAAAGATACGTCCTCTGCCAGTACAACGTCCCCCGCGCCCAGCTCGTCGAGGCCACAAAGGTCACCCCCGGCAAGCGCGCCCCCACCGTCACCTCCCTCGAGGAGGACGGCTGGGTCGCCGTCAGCGCCATGGTCGAGAAGAAGCGGATCGCGCCTGTTATGGACGACCTCACAAAGGTTGGCGCGACGGATATCCTCGTTTTGGACATTCACAACACCCGTGGCAGCTGAGTGACTGACGGAGAGATTGGGATGGTTTTCACATACACAAAAACAAAAAAAAAAGAACTCAGAAAAGTAAAAGGGGTGTGTGGGGGGGGGGGGGGGGGGGGTTAAAAAAAAAAATAAAACAGTAAAAATTTATTTTATTAAAAAAAAAATAAAAAAAATTTTTTTTAAAAATTTTTGATTTTTAACGGCAAAAAAACCAATAAAAAATTAATAAA
>JAULSY010000042.1:103151-240373 GCA_030512305.1 Cercophora samala | reverse complement strand
GCCCCCCCCCCCCCCCCCCCCCCCCCCCCCCCCCCCCCCCCCCCCCCCCCCCCCCCCCCCCCCCCCCCCCCCCCCCCCCCCCCCCCCGAAGCTCGGTATCAAGTGTTTCCCATTTCATCTTCAACTCCGTGATCCGACCAGCGTCTTCTTGGTTCCGAATTTTTCTCCTCCGGTAAGCTACCCATATTACCTGCTCTTTCTTTCCTTGGGACCCAACAGGCCGTTATGACAAGTCCGACTTTTTTTTTTTTTTTTTTTTAACTTGCCAGAACACCTAACCGCAGCGGCCTCACCGACACTTTCGGAAATGACTCTACGTTGTAGTCAAGTCAGTTCACTGTCAAGTTCTCGTGTGAGAAAGACTCGCTAAATGATTACCACCAAACTTTGATTTTGCTTTCCAAGAATAAACATTTTCCCAACGGCTTTTTATCCCCCCCCCACTGCTAGGTAACCACTGATATCTGATATCTGGTATCACATAAAACTGGACGGGCGGCTTACGGGTTCCATCGGCTCTTCCTTTCTTCTCCCTCTCTCGCCAAACCAACAAATTCCTTCTGTGCCAATTTTCTAGCTCACAAAACCTTCCTTGGTTTCCTTCCAGGTTGAACCCCATGTCTCTCCAACCTGCGCGCGCCGTTTTATGGAAAAATCCGCGCCGCATGTCACCCTATCCCATCCATCCGATTTCATACTGTGTCAATTATACTACACTACACTATAACTGCGCCGCTCAAATCTCAAATCTCTCATTCCTTCGAGAAGTTTTTCTTCTTTCTCTTTCTTTGCTCTCAATGTCTGTACGTACATACATACATAAGCCTTGGTAGGAAAGTCTGACTGCATCACTCTTTGCCACTGTAGTGTTGCATTAACATCAACACAAAAAAAAAAAAGTGCGGTCTTTTGCCTCTTTTGGTAACCCGAAAAAAGGGACTTTTTGAGACTTACATGACTTGACTTACTTTGACTTACACACACCACACACACCACAGAAGGGTGAAACATGACAACATTTTACAACAACACACAACTTGGTGATGTTGTGCAACGGAACCCCTGAATCCACATTCTGTGTGTGTAAAAAAAAAAAACAAAGATCGGGGCAAAAAAGGAAAAAAAGGGAAGATGGTGTCATGTCATACTGCTCTGCTGCCATCGACACTTGAAACACGCTGAGGAGGTTGTGCTTGGTCTTTTTCTACGCGCGTAAAAAGAAAAAAGGGAAGCATGTGCCTTGTGTGTGTATGTGTGTGTGTGTGTTGTGTGTGTATCAACGTAAGCGCCACGCATATATGTCTTCGAGTAGGTAGGTAGTCTCGTGCTTTTTGATAGGGGAACAGTCCACAGCAGTATCAAGACCCAACAAACCATCATACAAAAAAAGAAAACAATACATAGAAGCCCGAACGCTACGAAGAAGTCTGATATTCCAATCGGTCACCCGCATTCCCAAAAGCCGGTTGGACCTCCTCCCAAGCAGAATAAGCTGCACAAGTTGCGGGCACTGTGCACCCCCCCCCCCCCCCCCCAGCCACACATTCCCAGATCCAAACCATCGGTGTCAGGTCAGAGATCAGCAAGATCATGAAAAAAGTGAAAAAGAAAAAAAGAAAAAAGATAACCACTGCCGAGGGAACCGAAGAAAAAAACGTCCCGTGCCTAGCACAGACAACCGCGTCCCTGTCCTCGGTGCTACCCTATCACGTTCCCACATGGGATGTAAGGGATGGAGTATGTAGAAACCGGTGAATAACATATGACGATGATGAATTTCTTTTTTTAATTGTCTTTTGACAGAGCATGCATTAGTCTTGCGGGGGATCGTCTCTCCCCGGGTTCCCTCTTGTCTCTAATGCAAGACATAAACTCAGTGAGATAAATATGCAAAACGCATAGTGTAGAGGTTCCCCGGTCTTTCAAACAGAAAAGGGTATCCCGTCAAATCGCCCGAGCGTGTGCAGTGTTCCCCTTTTCTTCCCGTCCCCCCCCCGTCTGTGTGTATCCCGAAGTCTGAGATGGAGAGACACCGAGGGGAAGGATAGAAGCATCCTCGGGGACGTCGGGGATAGATCACGAGACCTGTGAGAAACTGAGCCAAACATACATATTCCTTTTTTGCTTGTGTTGATTCAAGTTGTCACTGACACAAGAGGACAAGACTTTGACATGTGCCGAGAAAGCAAACCAAAAAAAAACGGACCGAACTGTCGGGACTATTACACTTGCTGTAGTCTTGGACAAACCCGACTTTTTTTCTTCTCAAAGCTTTGTGCCATAATTGTCGCCACAGTGACAGACTGTTTCCAAGAATAGTGTAATATCTTGCTGTGAAGCGATGGGTCGTTTCCCGATAAGCAGAACGGGCCCTGATCCTAGTGCGAGACCGGAGTCATCAGCAAAAAAGAGCTTGACAAGGCAAACCTGACTGGCGTCGATGGAGGTTGTGTTAAGCATTGGATCTCCGGTGGAGCCCCGACATCCCTGTGATCTCCGCCCCGAGACGGGAGACTGTGCCGAATTGCCTTGCTAAATTTACCCATTGGCAAATTCCTAGACGTCAGCAAATCGTATTCAGTCATCCTGAGGAGACTGACCGACAAAAAGTCGGGACACACGCACCCCGTGGGATGATGTGTGGGCAAGAGGAAGCTTCGAGCACTCAGCACCCGGCTGTCTCCGACCTTCTTCCTCTGCACACTGTGTAGCCGTGCCAAGAATGGTGTAGAAGAGAAACAAAACATCACAAAGGTGTGTTGGACCCCCGTGCACGTCCCCACTGAGACCCCCAATATCTCTCCTGCGTGGGAGGCAGAATGCCACATGAAGAAGAAATACTTGCCGTGATATCGCGACCAAACTCCCGGCATTGGATCAAGCTGGGCAGGCTTTGGTTGCAGTAGAGGGACACACTGGTCCTCCCACCTTCCCATCTGCTACCCCTCCTGATAACCCATATGACCGAGATAAGAGCTTTCGGATCAGAACCCTGCTGCGGCTAGCGTACCTGCAGCAATCGCCGTGCCATTCCCAAGCAACCCTCAAGCAGAACACTGGCTGATGACGAGGAGCATCGAGACTGCCGTGGGCCTGAGCGGATTCGGGGTCTGCCACGCCAGGCACAATTGATCTGAGACCCCTGCTGTACCGCCGCCAACCTCCACAAACCGGGCTTACCCGTCATGGCTCGAGATACGGCGTCACAATCTTCCATATCTCGGGGACCAAGTCGGAGTCTTTTCACGACGGTATGATTGGACATGCAACAGCGGCAGTCTGTGCCTTATCAAACAAAGGGCTGTACCTTTTTCTGCTTAGCGGTGCGTGTGAGACGTGACCCCTCATCATCATCATCATCCTTCCAATCCCCTATGTTGATGGCCGATGGCTGATAGGAAGCGACACCACCATATCGATAGGTGAGGTGGTATTCCTGGCATGATCGACATGCACGTCACTCATCTCGTCCTTCAAGTCCGTGGCAAAGGGGCAGCTGGTAGCAAGCAGGGCTCGCTTCCAGATGCTGGGCCTGCTTCTGGCCGTGCATCCCGCACCGGTCAAAGAAATTCCCATGCCGCGGACGACGGGATATCGCCCGGCCGCCTGCCGCCGGCACCTCGGTCAACGCTGGTGCAGCAGGAGGGTGCATACGAGATATGCTTGCTCTACCCGGATGCGTCTGGCGTCACCCCGAGGATGCAGCAGTCTGTCGAGGGCGCGGTAGAGATATGCCGCCCAGATCGAAAGCGGGGGGTGGTGCAGAGACGAGATGGCCGGCAATGCCACCAATGCACGGATACTATGGCCGACGATAGGAGTCTGGAGCTCTCTTTTTGAGGTGGCACAAGACGAGCGAGTGAGTGCATTTTCTTGTTGATGAGATTCAGGTCTGATATAATGCTATAACGGATGCTCTGCCTCGAGACGACGTTAGTGCCAGGCTATGTGCCTGAAGGGCATCTGGAAGGCTTCTGGGGCGAGACGATGAGGAACCCCCACGCCGGGCGGCCGAACCTAAAAAGCGTTTGAATGGCTCGGACGGCCTGATATTGCGTGCCGGTCCAGGGCGGACCAAGCCCGGATGATGCACCCAGGCGATCGATGGCAGGCCGGGGGAGCATACGAAGTTCCACGGGCCGATCGCTCGTGTTTGATACCCTATCTTGCATTCTTGCTCACTGTGTTCTTTTTGTTTTGGACCGTCTGTGGTGGGCTTGTTGGAGGTCGACACCTTGATGGCTCGATAGTGGTGTAGTACCACCCTCCTGCTGTCCCCTCGCAGGGCAGGCTGTCGTTGTTGCAAGCCAGTCCCTGTGACGGGTATTCCATCTGCATGGCCGCCAGTGGAGCTTGGAGGACCCTGATGGAGATTGCTGGACATTCCGATCCATCCGTGATCCACAGACCCAGTCCCGGCGCAGATCGTGGGCGGGCTGTTCATGGCGTGATGCCCTTTACAGACCTTGGCATCGGGTTTTTTGGTGTTTGTTAAAAAACCGACGAGCTTGTGCATCAGACGGTGAGCCGGCCAGGACGGTGTGATGTGGGGCCAAGAGCTGGGCTGTGGAAAATCAAAGAAAACTTTTTCCATGACAGCGGGAGTCGGGTCTGATGAGGCTGAACATGGTGATATGACTGGACCAGAGACAACTCGGTGTGATCAAGTGAACCACAAAATGTCAACAATGTTTTGGTAGTGGTGGTGGGTGGTGGTGGCCCAGAATTGTTGGAGGGGCTTCAACACCTGATTGGCTGGATGCCGTTCACCTCGTGGTCCGCCTTTTCCTTGTGCGCTGCTGCTGCGAGGTACTGCCTGATGTCTGAAAACAGAAGCAGCTCTCATCAAGGTCCTCAAGACGACTCATCAAGGTCAATCCACAATGTCACCGAATCATCCGGTCTGGAACAGCTTGGAGAAGGACGTGCGGAGCTGGGCTTGACACATTTGTCGGAGACTGATTGAAAAATATCACAACATTCTCTCGCAACATTGTCTGTGCTGCCAGTCCAGCCATTGTGCCATTGTCCCAGATTCCACCATCGCCCCCACGAAATTTGTCACCGGACCTCTTCATCGCAGCGACGCAGACAAGGCCTGTCCCGCTCGCCTTCTGGGGTCCCTGGCCCGTCACTGCCAGTGATCTGGGGCCGAAAGAGGGGCACTCCTCCTCACACTGTGTTGCAAGACAGGACAGGGCTCTCGCTCGTCAATTGACGTTCGCATCATGGGTGTTCACCCAGCACACCCCACGAGCGCCCAGGTGAAACCCCCTCCCCTCTCTCTCAGCCCCTCTCTCAGCACGCAGCACGCAGCAGGCAGCACGCACAGCATCCAGTGACCTACAAGAACACAGCCTGCCCTCTCGCCCTCTCGCCCTCTCGCCAAACCCTCCCCTTCCATCCTCTCTCTGCCCATCTTCGTCTCACCAACACCAAATTCTGATCTCAGCATCGCTCCACCACTCTGGGGGATCCAAGGTCAAACCCTGCCCTTCTCGACCTGAGCCCGGGCTGGCGGGAGAGAACGTCACTGAAAACTGGACCAGGGATCTTTGTCCTCTCGATACCTTACGCTTCCCCCGTCTTTGCACCACACCCACCGACGGTGAAAGACGATTGGTCAAGCCCAACAAGCTCACCCAGCTCCGTCCATCTCCGCTCTCGGCAACAGCCTGCCTTTTTGAAGGACTCGGCGCTGGTCCACGCGCAAGCTGAAGCGCCCAGGAATTGGTCAAAGGAGTCATCCGACACGCAAAAGTATCTGATAATTAGCCCAAAGAATCAAGTCTTTTAAAGCCTCTGCCTTTGGTCTCACACTCAAGCATCGCCTGTGCCGTCTTTTTCAGTTCAAAGACAGACAGACAGACAGCTCTTCCTTCCACAAGAACACACAAGACACAAGACACAAGTCACACAAGACACACCACGCGAACTTCCACTTGTGTCCCATCAACCGTCACTTCTTCTCCTCTCTTAACAACAGACATTCCATTCCGACAACAAGCGCGGGGTAAAATCCTGCTCTTCTGGCTACCCGATTTGCACGCCAAGTCCACGAGTTGTCGCGACACAACGTTGTGGCCCGTCACCAGCACCGCAGCGCAACACAGACTCACTGCTGGGCGGCAACCCGAGTCAAGCCCTGCTAGACACCTTCCCCCAAGGTTCAGCGATTGCAGGCCAATTCAGCCAACCGTCTCTCTGATCACTTTCACTACTGGCCCAAGAGTCCAACTATTGAGTGGCCCGGCATAATACCACCCAGACACCAGACACCAGGGGGCCATCCAAGTCCACAAAAGGCCGCCAGCAACCGACAGCCCAAGGGGAGAAGAAAAATCTCTTCTGCAGCATACATATTTGCCACCGCACGACACACCCCTTTGCTGGGCTCCAATTGCGAGGAAAACTTTTCTTGTTTGGACGACACTTGCCAAGTTCAAAAGGATCATCTTTTCGTCGCTCAATTTGTTACCCAATATCCCCCCCCCACTAGCTGTCCACACAGGCTTTATCCCGGGTTCTTCAGTTCTCCCTCTCTGAAGCTTCAAATTCCCCGCCTCCCCCCCCCCAAATCCCCATCCCCACACTGGGACCCCAAGGGACTTTGGACGAGCTACAGCCAACCAGCATTCCCTGGCCTCCACGCCCTTACACCTTCACCTCGAGCTCCCCCTGAGCTGCACCAATCACAAACGCCCGCCTCCATGCATCACCACCGTCGAAAGTCGGGCAACACGTCCATGACCGACGTACGCAAAGCAACAGTCGGTGCATCAGACCCCAACTACAGGAAGCACTCTTCCAGACCTTCCACCATGACGAGAAGAATCACACCACAAAGCGCTCCAAAGCTGGGCAGGAGTCGCGACGACAGAGAGAGGGAGCTGGACGATGAGCGCTGGTGGGATGAGGAGCGGGAGAGCTTCCCGCAGTACTGGTAAGTGTTTCCGAGCGTTTACGTTTCGCAATTGCAGCACTTCCCTTTCCATCCGCCCGCATCGTCACCTGACATGCAGGTGATTTGTGTTACCTCTAGCGAGGAGGGGGAAAGAGGGGTCAACCACCACACCGGGCACCCGTCTCTGGGGGCAGCGTCCGGGTTGCCGTTCCTGCATACGTCTTGATTTCCTTGGAAGAACCCCAGCTAACTGAATGCTCCAGCATGGTGTGTGAGAAGCAGTTCATCCCAGCAGACGACCAGAACCTCTACTGCTCAGAGACGTAAGTCCTCAGTCTGATATCAAGATCGATCTTTATCTCTTGCTAACACAATGAACTAGATGCCGGTACGATGATCAGGTTAGCGCCTCCACGGCGCCGAGTCGTGGAAGTCACCCACCCACTCAGTACCCCTTCTACTCGGGAGCTCCAGAGCCCAGAGATATCGTACCCCGCGCCTCACCTTCAAGGCCTAGCTCTACGCACTTTTCCCCACCCTCAACGGCCGTAAATGCACTCAAGTCGTCGCTATACATCCGCCCACCGAGTCCTACGTCACCCATGATGGGTACCTCTCACAGCGGTGTCTGGTCATTTGGCAGGAGCCATGCTACAAGCCCAGACAACTCGTACACGAAACCCACCTCGAGTTACTTCTCGACCACTTACGACGGGGCGTACTACGACCACTATGGCTCCTCCGTCGACAGGCCCCTTCCGTCACGCAGGCCTGGTGTTTACTCGAGACCAAAGAGCATCGAACTCGTCACACCCATGCTCGCCTCGGGGAGGTAGTTCTTCCCGCATTGCCAGTCATGTGGGGAGTCGGATGCGGGTAGCCTCACATGGCAATGCAGCGATGCTGACAAAAAAGGCACGCTGACTGCAGTTCTGGAACCAAGGGACGCGAGTTCAAGAGCATTCTTGATTAGGAAGGGACTTTTCTGATCTTTCTTTATCTCTCTGTGTGGGGGTTTGGTTGGCCCAGCTGTTGCAGTGCAACATCATTCCGCGCGGGGTGCTGAACGGCACAGATCTGCCCTCTTGTGCGAGGATGGTTGGCTTTGCGATAGCTAGCAGTAGCAACAGCAGCAGCACCGTCACACTTCTCAACCTAGCTGCCACTCATGCAGCTCTCCGGATCTTTTGGTTTCTCGGTACCCCACACACGGGTGAGCCGGTCAGCATGGAGGGCGGGGATGCCATTCTCGGCCTTTCCACATCTGTCTCGGACATGACAGGCCAGCATCGAAAAAAGAGGCGTTTTCTGGGGCACACCTGCATCTCTTAGCGCGGGGTGTGGCCGGTTGGTCCCTCGACTGGGCACTCAACAGGGGAGGTGCCGTGGACTTGGTTCCAGGACCACATCATCACACCTCCCCCATTCGGTGTCTCGTTTTTTTCTTCACTGTTACTTACTACTAATTGTGTTTTTCCCTTTCCTTTTGGGATACGTGTTTCAACAAAAAGCTTAGCGGCATGGGCGAGGGTTATCTGAAGACAATAGATGGGAAAAAAGCAACTTTTTATTTGGGAGCATAACAAATCATGCTTGCATTGGATATCAATGGGGGGAGGAACTTTTCTTTTTGGGTCTCTTCAGGGTTAGGAGGGACATGAGAGAGCTACCACTCTACTTACTACTACTACTTTAGCATTTTATAACTTTCTTGGAGGTGGCATTATTGGAATTTGGGCAAGGAAACACAGGCCTCTTTTTTTCTCTTCTTTTTTCCTGAAATGTATATATCTATTCTAGTTTTTCTTTAACATCTTTTTATATTCTTGGCATCTATGGAGCTTTTTTCACAACACTCACATTTGTTCTTTTATCACAATGGGGGGGGGGGGGGCATTTTTGGGGATACCACGGCCGGACTGCCGGGACAAGTCACACCGCTCATACTTTTACACATTGATTGACTTGAATACAACACACAATCTTTGTCTCTCGCTTCCTGTCTCGCTTGTTCTTCATCCTTCGTGACCTTTGTGGGGGACATACATAGTATACTATGGAAGCTGGTTGGGGTGGTGGAGAAAAGGATATGGTTACACGGTTGGTGGGGTTGGGCTGGAGGAGAGCGAGGATGAACACAACAAGCAAGCAAAAAGACCCAAGAAATACGGGGGTAAAATAAGATGCGGGTTCCTGAATTGGATGGAACCCTATTCTTGTTCTCTCTCTTGATTCTTTGCCAGATGACCTCACCTTGTTTTTGTCAAGGTGTGGGAAGCGGGGAGGCGGGGGGATTTAATCTATGCTGTGTACCCTAGGGTGGAAAGAGGGGGGGGATATGTCTGTGTTAATTAATTGGAAGAAAGAATTATTACATTTTTGCGGTGAAAGGGGGAAAAGAAGGCGTTCAATAATATCACGGGTTGGATATCCGTGATTTTGTTGTTATGGATTCTACATAGGACGGCAGATGAGAAGGAGGGGGGGGGGGGGGGGGTTGACCTCGGTGAGAGAGGGGGGGAGTTGCACAAAAGCTGGGCAATACGATGAGTTCTCACATGCCTTTTTCTTCTTTAAATTTTTGAAAGTTCTAGATCGTCTTGTTCTTGTCTGTGTACCTACTTTATTACCCAACAGTTAGGCAACAGAATAAACTCTTTTTTTTTTTTCTGCCGATATAGTTTGCCGCGGGCTTTTGCTGTGTATGTAGGTACACTCCGTAGGTATGTACATATGCAAGGCACATATGATTCTCCATCTCGACGGTAGGCATCTCCGGAAACAAGAACAAACACACAGCAGCACCTACCTCACCGTGTGTAAAAGGAAAAACATCCACTCTTTTCACCTCGCCAGCCAGTGGACACGTCGCATTCGACTCTTCCCCCCCCCCCCTCTCACCGTAAAAAGACCCTTCTCCAACAACAAAAGGCGGTTCGGACGAGAGGGAAGTGATCGTCGGGAATCGAACGTTAAGCGGGGCGGGTATGGGTTGATAGCGCCGGTGGGGAATATGGGGTAGTGGGGTCATTTTTTTCTCATGGGGTAAAAAGACCAGATGCAGATAAAAAAAAAAAAAACTTGGTTTTTTTCTTCTTCATGTTTCCCCCTTCCCCCCCCCCCCACGGAAAAAGGAAGCTGTCACCACCCCCCCGTGTCCCCCCGCCAGTAACAAGGGGTGGAGTTTTCCCACTTATGTACGGATTTGTTTTTCTTGTCTTTTTTAATCCTGTGACCGCTGACTGATGCGGGTTGGTGATGAAAATTCATTCCCCAAAAAATCTCATCGATCGATCGACCACGGGAAGGGAAGGGAAGGGAGGGGGGGGGGGGGGGGGGAACGGGATGGCGCTAGAAAGAATCTTCCACCTGGGTGTGTTATTAGTGCTCACCCCCTTCTGGTTTTTTTGTTTGTTAGAAGCGGATTTTTTTGCGTCTGGATGGCTTCATATCATCAACCTAGGTGACCAATTATAAAGATACATTACAGACACTGGATCAAAGCCCAAAATTCATATATTGCCTATGTACCTGCACTACGGCCTCACTGACACATTGACAGCAACACACTTCTCCCCTTTTCTCTCCACTTGACTATACTCCTACACTCCGGATGCACTCCCCGTGGTGGAGAGAAGAGTGAGAGAGAGAGGAGCAAAAGCTCAAGATAGATTATGCAGCAGAAGCTTTTTTGCCTCGCGCATCACTGCCAGCACATCGACACCATCTCGTTTCTCCGTCGGTACACCTTACCTATCATGTCCTGCGCTGCAGTAATAGTGAGCAAGGCGTGATGAGGCTCCTCCGACTCCGGTACCTGAAAGTGGAGCACTCCGGGGGCCCGGACGGGTCTGGACGGCCCCCCTTAAACGGCGGTGTGAACGGATATTTTGACGGAGGGGGGGGTTGTGACTTTCTCCACCTGTTCACCCGGCCGGGTATCATTTTCAGTCTTTCCGCGAATGCGGACTACCTACACTACATACCTACGGCTGTGCGAGACCGTATTGCTAAACCACATTGAGTGTGACCCCGGAATACATACGGTGAAAGCCGGCTCTCGGGCGGAACCTACCCTTCACAGACACAGCCCAGACTCCAAACTTACGGTGAGCAACAATAACAAATACGGACTGAGCTGAGCGGAGGAACCCCACCGTGGGACCCCCCCCCCCTTCACGGACCGTCAAAAATACGGTGTGAGTGTGTGTGTACTAACCCCGGACCTGCCTGCGGTCGATGACACCATAAACCACACGCCGGAGAACGGAACAAACAGGCGGACGGGAACTACGGTCGGTGCGGATGGGACGGGATGGGGCGGGACCTAAAAAAGGGAAAAAGTGGATCAAGACACAGACAGACAGACAGACCTATGTACAGTACTGCTACCCCGAAACCTACACGGTGCCTGACTACCTTGCCTACCTTATGTACACTACATGTCTGTGCCGGATGGAGCGAGCGGGAGTATCCGGTGATAATCCATTAGCCCTGCCCAATTCTATGTATGACCTGATCTACGTAACAACCCCCCTCTAGAAATACACTATCACCCGTTTTTCCTTGTGACACCAGCAACGGAAAAGGTTTTTTTTTTATGCACTCACTCATCTCATGCACAGATCAGATGTTTAAACGGGGGGCCGGCTGGCACGGATGACGATGATCAGTTTGAAAAGATCGACCTAGCATAGCATTTGAAGGTGGCAAAAACGGCAGTTGCATACTACATGTATACATACGAAGCTGATATATATATATATATATAGATGGTTTTGCCGATCAGTTACTCAATCAAAACTACTCTCATCATAACACTACCTATTATCACGAAAAAAAAAAAAGACCACATAAGTCTCTGGTGACACAGCATCGTCATTCTTTTGCACCATCATCGTCATCAGGGGGACAAAACCATTTCTTGTCGTTGACAATTGCAAGATTTTGAACACAAACTAACTGCTAGGGTAGTGAGTGGTGGTATCTCCGACTTGGGGGTTTACCACATAGGTACGTACGTATAGGGGCTGCCTACCTACCTAGAGACAGGGGCAAACGAAAGAGACGATTTGGCTATCTATTTTGGAAAAGTCCTCGTTGAAAGCCCCTGATAGAAAGAATAAAATCACTGATAGCACAAAGCTCTGTGTCGAAGCTAATATGAGCGTGATGGAGAGCCTATGCGGAAGAGATCGTCATCACACGACCGCCAGCGGCAACAAAGCCTTTACAAATCTATACAATCCACCAAGTAGGTACCTATTGGACTCACAAATCGAGAGCATGGTAAAGGCAAAGCAGTGCAGTTTGTCAAGTCTTTTAAAATTCAAGGGCATAAATACTGCTTAATACAATCAACAACTTTCAAATTCTTTAACAATGACAATCAATACACAGAAACCAAAAGTTCTCTCTCTGTCACACACACACACCAACGAAACCCATCCATCCCCCTCTCTCCTCTCTCTAAAACCCCAAACATAATCAACAAGTCGCGCCTCTCCCTGTTCAACACCTATCCCATCTCCTCATTTCAACTTTTTTCTTCTTGTAATAAGACTTGAGAAAGGGATATACAAGTAAAAAGGCTGACGCAACGGACAAAGGCTAAAACGACAAAATAGACAGTAAAATAAAAAACTTTGGTGGCTTGTGGTGATTGCCAAGCTACCTACTCAGTAGCAGACAGCAGGCGCAGAAGAAGGTTGTGGTTCAGGAAAAAGGATAAAATAAAAAGACAAGCAATGAAACATTGTTGCTGTGATGACTTGGTCGTAGTCGTCCATATGTGTGTTCCAACATCCATCCATCCATCCACGCCCCCCCCCCCCCACCACAAAAATACCATCTTCTTTCCGAAATATACTCCAACAAGAACTACCACAAGGTATGCAAGCAGTTGACCCTTTCGCCCCAATCAACTCCCTTCCCTCTCCTAATGCCCATCCCTGAATTTCCCTTTCCTCCCTTTCGCTCCCAGTAATGCAAGTTGATAAACAGACGAGGAAAAAAAAAAAAGAGCAGCGCCCGAACGACAGAAAAAGAACTGCATCCCAAAAAAACCTCAAGTCAAAGCACTCTTAGTCCTAGAATGCACCCTCCTTCCACCCCCCTGCGTCGCCGACTCCTTCCTCTTCAGCTGCTCCTCCCTCTTCATCACCAACTCGCACCACTTCCCCTTCATCTTCGACCCCCCCGCCGTGACAGCAGCAACATCATCCACCCCATCTCCCGGCAGCACCTCCTTGCCCACCACCTCCCCAAGCACCTTCATCCACCCTTCCTTATCCTCCGCCGTGTCCGCATAAAAATCAATCAGCTCCCCGTTGTTGAACCTGATCCTGAAACCCTCCTCCACAAACATGTACCCCTCCTCATCCTCCGCAAACGCGCTCCTCCTCCTCTTCCCTCCCTTCCCAAGCGTCTCCTTCTCCATCAGCGTCCTCCGGTCATCAATCAGCCTCTTCGCATTCGCAAGATTGATCGTAGCCCTAGGCTGCCTAGTCGCCTCGTGATACGCCGTGAGCTTGGTCCCCACAAGCTTGAAGTACCTCCTCCTCCAGTAAGGGCAGTCACCGCCCTGCTGGCTGAGATGCCCTTCCCAGCACCGCGCCAACCGTTCCTCCGCGGCCTTCATCTCCCGGATGCAAGAGTTCATCGATTTCGGCATGTCCTCGTCCGTAGCCCCCTTAGGCCTAGGCACAAACAAGAGCTGCAGCTCCAACTTGCCAATCTTGTACGGCGCCCTTCTGACCACAGATCCCGGGCCCATGTTGCCCCTCTTGCTCTTAACACTGCTCGCAAAGCCCGCGTCCTCCATGGCCCACTCGTTGAAAGCCGCCACGTCGACCAAATACGGCCTGCCAAAACACTTGCTCTCGTGGTCCTTGAGGCAGACATACGCCCTGGCAAAAGAGCCATCATCCGCTGCCAATGGACTCAGCAAATCCCAAGCAGTAGGCTGACTCTTCATTTGTCTTGCCTGCGCCTCGCGCTGGGCGGCCAGTCTCTCCTCTTCCTCTGCCTGCTTCTGTCGCAACTCCATCTCCTTCCTCTTCTTGGGCGAGGCAAACACCCTGGAAAAGGCCGACGTCTTGGGTTTGCTGAGCTTAGTAGGCGACGGCAGCGTCTTGGCCACGGGCTTCTCGACTGGCTTCTCCAGCTTGACGTTCAACGTCAGCTGGAACTCCAAGTCGTTGGGGACGACGAGCTCAAACTCCTGTCCGATGGGCGCGTTGCGGGCCAGTTCCAGCCAGGCGGTGGTCACGCAGTGGACCCCGTTGTCCAGCGTAAGAGAGAACCAGGTTCGTTCATCTGTGTCACGTTAGCCATCAGCCCATACAAAACAACCGCGTCAGAAAGAAAAAAGAAAAAAAAAAAGACATACTCTTAGGAATAGGCAAATCCAGGTCCTTGACTCCCATCACTTTAACAAAGAGCCTTCCCCTCTCCCCATTCTCATCCCCAGGACTCAACTCGGCGCCCACATCCTCGTCATTCCCGCTCTGCGTCGCAACGGCAGTAGCATTGCTCTCCTGGCCGGGAAGGGGTGGTGCAGGCCCAGAAGTCCCCAAATTACTGGGCTTCTTCTTGAAGCTCCTCTTCCTGGCAGGCTGGCTGTTCCACGGCTCGACCGTCCAACTCTGCGGCCTCTGCGCCTTCACCGGACTCGTCCCCGCCGACCGAGCCCTGAAGTCCTCCGTCATCTTATCACTCGCGGTAATCACCTTGGTGTTCTGCCGCATCAGGTACCCGCGCTGTTTTCGTGGACTATTGTTAGCATCACTGTCACCAATATTGGCTGTGGTTTCGGAACGACTGAAAGAAAACTCCTCCTTCTCAGGAGAAAACGCCTCCGCCAGACTCGGCGTATGGACAGCAGAAAAATCAAAAGGGGGTATCAAAGAAAGCTGGTTAAACGCAACCTTTTGTGCCTCAATCACCCGGTCAAAGTCCTTGTCGAGGCTAAGGCCAAGGTCGAGATCCAGTGTCAAGCTCCGCTTCTTAAAGCTCGGGTGACGGTCCATGTAGTCGTCCTCGGTGGGGGGTGCCAGCTCGGTATCCATGTTGACAGACAGCCTGTTCCTGTGGCGATCAGGGATGGGTGGAACCTCGCGGCTGACTTGCCGGCGGGCCTCACGCATGGTCGCCAGATCAGCTGGGGTAGCCGAAGGTCTGGTCTTGAGTTTGGAGCCAGAGGCAGACTTGATGGTGGCGATCTGCTCGGGGATGGCGGGTGAAGCCCTGGCTTCTTCGTCGTCACTGTCTGGCATGGGCCGGTGGATAACCGACTCCGGAGTGCCAGGGTCAGACTCCTCAAACTCATCTTCTCCCCATCCAGTCCCGTCATACTCGGGCTTGGTAAGGGATCTTCTGAGCTGCAGCTCGGGGGTAAGAGGCCTCTTCTCAGGCTGGGGCAGGGGCTCGGGTTGTGAAGCCTTTTCCGGCCCGGCAACAGCCTGCTTCTCCTCAGGCTTGGGCAGCAAGGAAGCCTCCAATCCCCTAGAAAGGCGGTTTTCCTTGGGTGCCTCAGGAAGGGCCTTCTCGGCTTCCTCAGCCAGAGGGGTAGGCTCATCCACCGGAGTGGTGGCCCTGGGAGTAGGAACCTGATCATCCTCCTGATTCTGCGATGACTTGCCCACATGCAGATCCGTCCCCTCAGAGTACTGACTTTCCTCATCAAACCGACTGTCGCTATCATAGTCGGAAGAATAGTCGTCAGTGGTCTCGGACCGTTCGTACGTGTCGGGAATGGAATACAGGTCAGACTCCTGATCAACAGGATTGCGCTTGATGATGACGCTTCCTTGGTCAGAGTCGTAATCCGACTCATCGTCCAGGACAGAGACTGGCTCGTCGCCTAGAACAGAAACATTGTCCTCGGTGCTGGGGATTGGCACATCGGGATCGTAAATTTGGCGGTCGGGAGACATGCCGACGCCCGGTGACGAAAAGTTGTAGTCGGACTCGCGGTCAAGCGCCTTGTTGCCATTAACACGTCGGAGAATCGACTCGCGAGAGATGCGCTGAGGCAGTTGATACTCATCGAGACCTGAAAGCTCGCCGACAGTGTCAAGCTCCTCTTCGTCTTCCTGTGGCTGAACCACGGGGCTCTTAGACTCGTGATCAGGTGTCTGGCTGCCACGGGCACCGGCACGGCGCATCCGGCGCTCACGTTGTTGCTCGGCCGCAGACTTGCCATCGTCAGAAAGCATCATAAGCTTCAACCGCTCCTCAAGAGGCATCCTGCTGTTACCAAGACCCTGAGCCTCCAATTTGGAAGCAGAGGGAGGAGAGGGCAGGGTTCTTGAAGTTCCGTCCATGCCAGGGAGAGGCGGCAGGGGGCGGCTTTCCCCATTGGAGGCCGTGGAATCAGTGCGTTGATGATGGGGTCTAGGGACGGGCGGCAGGTCATCCGGCATCGGGCTTCTATCAAACGGATCCTCGTGATTATTGTGCCTCCAGTCATCGGGACCCACCACAGGCGTTTTATCGGTATCCTCCAGTGATGCGTCAAAGCTGTCGTCTTGGTCTATATTGTGAATCATGTAGTGGTCATCGTCATCATCCTCGTCGGTGGAATCATAGCTGCCCTCTCTGGAATTGCTGCCAATCGAAGAGGGAGCGGGAGTGGCCATCTCGTACTCGTTAACCTGGGGAGGTGCTTGGTCGAAAGTGACGCTCTTTGCATGGCGGTGCAGAGACTTGCCCTCGGGCAGGCGACGCTCGTCGCCAGACACATCGGACCAGGTTCCTGTCTCATGATCAAAGCTGCTCTTGAATCGATTTGAGGAGAGAGAGGATTTGAGTGGTGATCCTGACTCCTTGCTGGGCGTTGTCGGCCGGATGGGCGAGGTAGAAATCGGCATCGTCGCTGCTTTCGTCAAGGATGGCGGGTTCAAGATCGGGATGCTGGTAGTGCTCTGGCTCTTGCCGTGGCCGAATAGTGGTCTGCCCTGAAAACCATTGACACCACCGCCGCCAAAATTGTTGCCCTGGATCTTAGAGAGAGGGCGTTGGATGTCGGGGATCCTGGCTGGGTCGTATTCTTCCTTCTGCTCGAGGGCCCGGAGATTGCTGTTCTTGACGCGGGAAGCTTTCTGCAACCGTTCGATAGAGGAGCGACGGGTGGGAGAGCCAGTGCGCTCCAAGCTGTTCTCGGAGTTGAAGCTGCGGTTCTGCCAGAAGAGACGCGGCGATGTGACGTTCTCCAGGGGTGACGACTGGAATGGCGAAGAGTCGGTCATGGTCGCTGGTTTCTAAACGGCACAATGACACATCAGCCGCAATCCTCGGCAGGGTCTCAAGCAATGCAGCTGTCTTACCTGAGTCGCCTGGTTCCAGCTGGGTGAGTTTCTACGTCTTTCGTGGGGTGAGATCTCGGACAGCGGGCGAGGGATTCCGCTGGAACGGGCAGACTGAGGAGATGGTGCGCTGCCGTTGCTCCCCTTGGAGAGGCGCAATGGCTGTACCTGAAGGGGCGCGATGTTAGTATGCTGCTGGTGGTCGAGGTATGGCTCGATGTCTCTAGTAGCTACATACTGGGTCCTCTTGCTCCATTGTGCTCATCAAATTGTGGAATTGCTATCTTTTGCTTGCCTGTGGTTTGAGAAGAGAAGGCCGCTAAAAAGGCGGTGAGGGCATCACCAAGCAGCTGGCGATACTGGAAAGAATGCGCCTAGAAGGTGGCGGCTTGGAAGTGGCAGAAAAAAGAAGAAAGCGGGCGTCGCAGAGTCGCAAAAAAAACGCGGTTGGATTTGTCGCAGTCGCAGGCGCAGGTGCAGTCGCAGACGCAGGCGGGTGTGTGTCGTGTCTCGAACTCGAATGTGACAGACAGCTCTGGACAGACGTCAAGTAACAAACAACGAATACCGCAATGATACAAAATCAAATATATTACTGGAATGCCGGTGCTGGCGGCGTAGAAGGGGACCTGGAGATGAATGGCAACGGAGACAACAGGCGCGCGGTCTTGGGAATGCGGTTTGTGCGTTCTGGTGTTGTGTTTAAGGAAGTCGCTCTCGGTTGGTCTGGCGGTGCCGCGACTGGTGTCCTGATTGGTCAACCACCAGTAAACACGAGCTGTGACCCCTCGTTCGTCCAATGGCTGTGTTGCTGGGGTAACCCCCTGGTGTTTCCCTTGCTCGTGAAACCCCACAGTTGCTTCAGGCCAGGCCAACCCCCTGTCTCTGCCGCCAAGAGCTGGCTGAGCCCTCCAATCAAGGAAGTGATTCCTGCGATTGCTCGTCCTTGGTTGTTGACCTTCATCATCAACAACCCGCCCGCTGGACACCTGCATCTCAAACAAGCGGCACGGGAGTATTATTCCACGATGGCTGCGTCCTCTCTCACCGGGCAACAGGATGGTAGCAGCCTGCTGTTGCTTTCTGTATGCTTCCATTCCCTTGCTTCACTCACCTTGAGAAGCTATCGGTTGACGCACAGCAGCTAAAACTATCTAAAGTTATCAGCCTCCATGTGTGATGCTGCGCGACTTGGAGTAACTTGCTAATATCGGCTTAAGCACGCAATATTTATTACCACACTGGCGTCCCATGCTGTACCGGACGGATACTCGCGGCCATAGTCGTCCACAGTGGCAGGGATAACACTGCTGCCATAACACATGGACTGCAGGGAGGCTCTTTGGTGTTTTGTCTCGGGAACCTCTCGAGTCCATGATATTTAAGAAAAACCATTGGTCCCTGGACTCGAGGGATGGGCGGCTTTTGATCGATCTTCCAGTACCCCTCCAGTGCCCTCCAGGCCACATGTTGATAGCCCCGAATTTGACATGTGAGGTATCAGCTCTCTCGAGAAGACATGTGAGGAGAGGGGTTTCGCGAGAGATATCCAGAGGATTGACTCACAAGCCACATCCCGTCGACTGCTTCAAAGCATGTGGTGTTGAAGATGGATGCAAAACGAAAACCATCGGTTCTCACTCGGCTATCCTCCCGGTCTTCAGCTGCCATCAATCAGGTTGAGTCCCGCGATGAGAAATGCCTCCTTTTGTCTCGTTAAGCTTGTGGACTGCCCAAGCCCTTCCGAATCGGAGTTCCCCAACCCCAGCAAGCACAACCTGGAAGTGGTTGAGGTCTTACACACGCCCGGACCGAGAGATGCTGACAGGGACACTCTCCAGTAGATATACACCGCTCAACGCCTCTACTCCGACCATACCGGATAAGCAAAGATGGATACTCCGTACAGAGCCGCAATTTTGGCAAAACAACCGGGCATGCCGGACCCAACATCGGTATCGGCGCTGCCCCTGGTGGTGGTGAGAAATTTAGCGTCTCTGTTTGGTTGCCGGCAGAGGCTCACCTTGGCAATCCCAAAACCCCCCCACCATCGCCGCTAAAGCAGTGAGGTAATCAGCCTTACACTGCCGAAGAGAGGGGCACTTCCACACTTCAGATCCCGCCGATCCCATCCTCTGTGGATAATATCACATAATTTTTGAAATGACACCTTCGTTTCCTTACCCCTTCATGACTCTTTTTCTTCCCAGGTGTTTTCGAGAATACCGAGACGAACAGCAACCTCGGGTCTTCGGTATTCAGCTCTTTCTCTACCTTGTTCGCACATAGGTATCCCGCGGGCTCGCAACGGAAAAGCCCGGGAGACATTGTCAGCGGGCAGTGCCCCAATCCGATTCCGGACCATTGACGTGACGTCTTCTTGACATCAACGACTTCTTCCGCTTCTTTCGGACCTACCTACCCTGTCCCTCTCTCTCAACGGGTTTGTTCCCAGACAAAAATGTGGCGGCGGCGCACTCACCTGTCAAGTTCGCAGAGCTCGCCCGAGCGGTCCTGCAACGGGTAGACCCGCACTCCGCCGCGGTATCCGGATAGCGAGAAAGGGAAGAATTTCCACACAATGACTCTTTTGAAACGTGAAGACAGAGAGGGGAAAAAAATTGACTTGTGATTCATTCAGGGTCCAGGGGTAGGAGGATTCCCGATGGAAGCCAGGAATAGAAAGTTTTCTCGGTGCTCGCCTGCTAGACATCTCTTATAAGCTTGAGAATGGACCCTTGATTTTTTCTTGCTTCATGACGTGTGTCTGTTCTTGAGTTCTCTTGCTCTTGCTTGTCGTTCTTGCTATAGCTTCTGCTAGCTTGGCTGTCGTCTCCTAGTTTTGACTTGGTCGTCTTTTCATGCTAGACTGGTGATAGCAAACCATAGTTGGTTCGATACGGTCTCCAGCTCCTACCTCATACCTACAAGCTACTTTCACACAAGCTACTTCATACCTAGCATCGACCTCAGACTGCTTACTTCATATCACCAACTCACATGCCCTCCCCCCTAACTCGGTCCCTCCCAAGGGGGCTGACCGGGTCTTCACCCCGTCAGCTTTCCCTCTCGACCTCTCTAGCTCCCACCTCCCTAGTCTCCTCCCGCCACTTTAGCTTCAAGAAAGGTCAGTCTCTTCTCAAAACCTACCTTTCACACCACCCACTAACACCCCCCCCTTCCCAGGCCCCCTCCCCAAAGAAAAAGTCGTCATCCTCGGCTCCGGCTGGGCCGGCTACTCCCTCGCCCGCACCCTCTCCCCCCAAAAATACGACCGCATCATCATCTCCCCCCGCCCCTACTTCGTCTTCACCCCCCTCCTCGCCTCCACCTCCGTCGGCACCCTCGAGTTCCGCACCATCCTCGAGCCCGTCCGCCGCCTCCCGGGGGGCAACATACACTTCTACCAAGGCTGGGCAGACGACATCGACTTCTCCCGCAAGACCATCACCGTCGAGACCAACGCCGCCGAGGAAGCCGCCTCCAAAACCGTCGTCCCCCCACCCGGCGGGCAGATCCCCCTGCGCGACAAAGGGGAGGTCATCCAAGTCCCATACGACAAGCTGATCATCGCCTGCGGTGCCTACAGCCAGACCTTCGGCATCGAAGGCGTAAGAGAGCACGCCCACTTCCTCCGGGACATTGGCGACGCCAGGCGGGTGCGGCTGCGGGTCCTGTCCCTGTTTGAGCAGTGCTCCTACCCCAGCAGCAGCAGCAGCAGCAGCAGCCCGCGCTCGGGCGGCGGCGGTCCCAGCAGCAGCAGCAGCGGCCACCTCCTCACCGACGACGACAAGCGCGCCCTCTTGCACTTTGCCGTCGTGGGCGGCGGGCCGACGGGGATCGAGTGGGCGGCGGAGCTGCACGACTTCATCAGGGACGACCTGGGCGCCATGTACCCCGAGCTGATGCCGTTTGTCAAGATCACCGTGTACGACGTCGCGCCCAAGGTGCTGCCCATGTTTGACAAGGCGCTGGCGGACTATGCGATGGGGCACTTTGCCCGGCAGGGGATCGAGGTCAAGACGGAGCACCACCTCGAGAGGATCAGGCTCGCGGACGGGAAGCTGGGGAGGAGGCACGGGGCGGTGCAGATCAAGATTAGGGAAGTCAAGGAGAATGGGGGGGAGGTCGGGGCGGGGATGGTGGTTTGGAGCACGGGGTTGATGGCCAACCCGCTGATTGCGAAGTTGGCTGAGAAGGAGGTGGTGGTGGAGAAGAGCAAGAACCCGATGACGGGGGAGGTTTTGGAGAGGAGGAGGTTGGTGAGGGACAAGAGGAGCGGGGGGTTGGTGGTGGATGGGTACATGAGGGCTTTGAGCGTGGATGCTGATGCGAAGGGAGAGGAAGGGAAGGAGTTGGAGAAGAAGCCGCTGGAGGGGGTTTATGTGATTGGGGATTGCAGTTTTATCGAAAATGAGCCGCTCCCAAAGACGGCGCAGGTTGCTGCCCAGGAGGCTCAATATCTGGCCAAGGAGTTGAACAAGGGGATTACACCGGGAGAAAAAGGGAAGGAGTTCAAGTTTAGGAACTGGGGGACGATGACGTATCTGGGTGGGTGGAAGGCGATTCACCAGAGCAAGGCGGATGAGCTCAAGGGGTGGGTGGCTTGGGTCCTTTGGAGGGGGGCCTACCTCACCAAGGCGATGTCGTGGAGGAATAAGTTGCTGGTGCCGATTTACTGGGTTATATCTTGGATCTTTGGACGGGGTATCAGTCGGTTTTAATTTATTTATTTTATTTTGCGCATGGAGTTTGTGGGATGGTTTGGCTTTGGGCTTATGCATTTGGGAGGGTGGCATAGTTATGCAAAAGATATCTCGAGCATAGAACATCAGTCATCATGCATCGTATCTTATCTCACAAAGTTTAACAAGCCCCCATCTAAGGTAGCCTCGTGTCCTGCATCAACAAATGAGTAACTTGCTCACCTTCCCCACTGATGGCAACGCCAGCCACCAAACTCAACCTGATGATCTTGAAGTTTGGTACTAGGTGTTACTTCAAGCCATTCAGCTCATCACGCCAGAGTCTTTTCAAAAGGTTCTAGGCAGGAAAACCCACTTTGATGTCACCTCAAAAGTCTAATTTTCAACGCGTTTCTTGGTCTGCCATAATCAAACCCTAACCCTTCCTATCATGAAGCATCACCACTATCTTTCTCTTTCTCCTTGCTGGGGGCTTCCAATTTCTTCTCATCGTCCTTACCATCTCCCTCGTCCTTTCTCTTATCTTCAGCCTCATCAGAATCTACCAAGTTCCCCTTCTCATCCTCCTCACCCCCCTTCTCCCTCCCCTCCATGATATCGTCGATTTGGATGCTCCTGAATCCCTTGACTTCCATCCACATCTTCTCCAACCTAGCAGCGGTTTGTGTCCTGTCCGCCTCCACTGCGTCTTGCCCACCCTTATTCAATGACCTGATTTCAAGAAAATTCCCAGAAGGATCCTTGACCAAGATGCCGGTCTTGCCCCTCCCCTGCCCTGCACCAGTCACCGGGGGAGAGCCCGCAATCGTCGATGGGCCAGGTACAGTCCAGCTCGAACGATCAGAAGAAGGTTCCCTTCCCATCAACCTTTTAAAGTTAGGACTAGCCACCCTGGTGGGGGTCGCCTCCGTATCGATAGTGCTACCAGGAGGTGACTTGACCGGCGGAGGGGGAGGAGGGCGCGTGGGAGTAGGGACGGAGATCCCCTCCAACTTTGGTCTCGGCTTGGGAGAGGCGGAATCCGGCAGACGGGTGCGAATCGCGGAGTCGATGTGATCGCCGTGACTCTTGTTCCTTTTGTGGGATGCGGGTGTGAATACCTCGTGCTTTGGTTGTCGCGTGGGGGAGTCAAGTTTTGATTGTTGAGCTGGCTGCTTCTCTACAGCATCGAGTTTCTCGGGGGTCGGTCGGAAGGGGAGGGTTATGGGTATGCTGATGCCGCCTGACCCCGGAGGAGTGGTGGGATTGGGTGTTATGGGGGTGTTGTTGTCATCGGGAGGAGCCGTGGGTGATGTGGGGGGGTCGGCGACACGTGCTGGGGCCGTTGCCCAATATTCGTCGATTTCCTTTTGCGTCAAAAGTCGTCCCGGTGGTGCCAGGGGATTAGGGCGGGTGCGGGGGAAGAGACCGACGGTACCGGGTGTTCCGGAGGGAGTAGGTGCGGCGGTCGAAGCAGGCGTTGGCTCCGGTGGAGGAGGTAAAGGGGGAGGAGAGCGAGACTCGGCGCCGGTTGATATGATTTTGTTGTTCCCGCCATCTTGCGGCTCGGTGAGTCTGAGATATCTCTCGCTGTCTCTCATAAGAGCAAGAAGTTCGGCGTCGGGCTTCTCGGGTTCATCAGAGGAACCTCCAGCATCAGAAACTCCCCGGTGGTCACCTCCAGTACTCTTGGCTTGGTCGGAATTTTCCATAGGTGGTCTGCCGTCCATGTTGGATACTTCTTTGTGATGATACCGGATCCTGCGAACTGACCAGCCAAAGTATTGGCGAAGGGGATCCTTGGAAGAGCGGCCGTAATAAATGACCAAAGTCCAAGAAGACAAGGCCCATCAAAAGACGACATGTTGCCTCAACAGAGTGACTGTTCCCGGTTTGCTGCAAATGACTGATATATGTTGGGACGCATCGGGGACAACCTTGTTGTAGTTTGTTCTTTGCAAAATATCGCATGTCAATCAAGCCTTCTTCTTAACGCCTATCTTGGTAGGCACAGCGTCGATCTTGGTGGCGAGATATTTGCCTGCGCGAGCCTCTTTAAGCCATGCAGCCTCGACTGGCTTAACATGCTCCCTCACGAAGTCGATGAGGCCCTTGGCCTGTGGGGCATCTTCCCGCAGAGCAATGCTGGAAACTCGAGGAATACCCAGGGCTGCACTCAACTTATCTTCACACGCCTTGGATATACCGACCAGCCTGACAGCGTTTTCTGGCGGCTGTGACTGGGAAGCGAGAGCAACCATCTGGGGAAAGTGGCAGTGAAACGCGGATGACTGACCAGACCGGGCCACGAAGACCACACTGTATGGCTTCGCGTCCTTGTCAGACATGCCTTGGAGAGTCCTAGAGATATGGGACAGGCCCACGTCCACATATCCAGCAAGCTCGGGAGTCGGGGGGACAGGGTCCGAGACTGCCTCATCTTGAGCACGCTTGCGTTTCCGATCTCTCTTGCCTTTTGATGGCGTGACAAATAATCTTCGATGAGTCCCAAGAGGAGAAAGCAAACTGGAGACAAGGTTAGTCAAGGGACAGGAATGACCGAGATACAATCATGGGTGTGGGAGCGTCAACGTACTGGCAGAGGAGCTCCAAAATCACATCTTGGTCTTCTTGACTTATTTGTGGCCTGTAGGTGGTGGTGGTGTCAGTCAGCATACAGACCTTGACAAGAAGAGAGGTCTGGCTCCATAATTACCACTCCACGGCAGAAAAAGGCGTGTCCAACGTGTGAACGATTCTTTTGCGTTCCATGATTTTAATTTGTCTTGAGATGTGGCAGAGTGAGGTTTGGAGGTTCTCTGGTATTTCAATGTCTTGGCGTATAAGGTAGGTAGGTATCTTTGATCGAGTTTCCAATTTTCTGAGGCGGCGGAGACAGAATGAAACTTTGGTTCCAACGAACCGGGCCGAGCCAGCATCAGTGAACGGTGACCCACAATTTCCTTGGCAGCCCGATAATACATATCCACCTATCTTCGGTTGTCACTTGAGCTCCGAAGCATCTCACAGAGAGGCTGCATGCTGGGTCTGGTACTCCCTCCACGGATTCTTGCATGTGTCAATCTCAAGCAGTCAGGTGTCTGAGTCCTGCCTGCAAGATCCGAGAGGACCTGAATGGGGCACAATTGGCAGATAGCAAAGATGAAAGAAAGCCAGCCGCGACAAAGAAAGGTCCCGAGCCACCTAGCCTTCTCTTCTAGAATGTAACCCTGCAGGATGACTGACTACCTTATGCGTGTGTGCGTGTCGACCGGCTCCCGGTCCATTTGATAGGTAAGCAGCTGATAACCTGGAAAAGAATCACTGGAACAAAGAACTGAGGGAAGATATACCTAAACATGCCTCACAGACAGCCCGCATTGTGTGAATAGTTGACAGGAGAGACTGTAGCTGTCTTCCGGCACCTTGGGGGGGTTGATGACGTACGCACAAACACCTGGAGTGCCGGCCTTGTGGATGCTTCCTTTGGTGGAAAGCTACCTAGCTTCTCAAGTACCATCTGGCAGGAAATCAGCTCGTAGAAACCTCCCATTGCCCCTAGATGCCCAAAAATAACAATACGGGGCAGCTGTTTCACTTGCCTTGCTCAGATATTCATCCCAATTAAGAAGCAGCAGAAAAAAGAAGGCCGTGTCTTTCTCGAAGCTGGCTCAAAATACAGAGGTTGCCCCACTCTGCCCCGCCTTGCCTCAGGCCTAGTGTAGACTGCCCCACATTCGAGAAGTTCGATTCTCTCTTGCACCCACCTCATCACCGCAAAAGACTGAATGTGAGTGGAAGAGTACCCACGGGCCAGTCTCGCCCATCCCTCATCCATCGACATTCGGCTTCTTCTCCATCGTGCTTATCCCGCGTATACACTACTATATCGACCATCTAGCTCCTCCAGATCATCTCTGGCCATAGCACCCATAGCTCACCCACATATGCACCCGGCCGTCGATCGATTCTCCCGGCTGGAATCAAGGTGAGTTGATCAGTCTTGTTGCTCAACCGAGTTCTTCTTCTCAGCCCGCCGCCACTTGTCTGCTTGTCTGCTTGTCTGCCTGCGTGAGGTGCCTGTCGGCGCTAGCCCTGGGAGCCTAGCAGCTCTCCACCGAGCGTCTCCCGCTCCCGTCGCTTCACAGTCCTGGTCCCAGTCCTGGTCCCGTTTATACCACTTACATCAGACCTCCCCCAAAGCTCAACCTCCCCTCCCCCACATCCACCCTTCTTTCGGCAACGCCAAAAAAAAAAAAAAACAGTCACGCTCTCTTGAAACGACGCGGTTGGAGTTGGATGTGGAAGCCCGCACAAACAAACTCCTTTGCTGAAATTGTTTGAGCTTCAGACAAGGTTCTGGCCCTGATCACGTTCGCTTACCGCCACCAAAGCCAATCTCATAGGTAGAGCTTCCGCTCTTTGGGAAGCTCTGCTGCTTGGTTTTCTTTCTGCTCAGCTTCAACTGCCCGTGCACCCCATTCACCCACCCCAACAACCACAGAGAGCAATCCGCCCACCCCCCCCACCTAGCAAACCACCACATGCTAACACGTCAAGCCCTGAGCAGCTGTCGCCGAGTTTCCTCGAGCGCAGCTCCCTCCTTTGTGGAGCCCAAGCAGCAGCAGCTTTACCAGGTATTTCCTTTGCACAAGCCAGATGGCTGGAGCTCTGCACCCAGAAGAGTCGAGAGATCGTGCCGTCTCTTCTGAGCCCTGCTCGACCCGCCCCAACCCCTTCGACGACAGCGATATCTCGTCACGCAAACGTCGCCGCACCTCGCTCAACAGTGCCTCCCGAAGCCGGTCCGTAGATACGATAATATCGTCACCTTCCTCGCCTGCTGCCGGCGAGGTCCCGCCCTCTGCCCCAAAGGGTGATTCGGCCATGAAGGTCGACTCTGACCCCACCATTTCCACCATTCCTACCACCCCCGAGCAGAAGCCACTCGATCTCGACGCCGAGCCTCCTTCGGCATTGACATCTAGGCACGTCACAATCAACGTGAGGACTCCTTCGCGTCTGCCCGGAGCTTCTCCAGACTCGCCCTTGTCGCCATCTCTCAGGGCAGCCACCCCTGCCTCGCCCACCAATGTCGTCAAGCTGAGCATAGAGGATTCGGAGCTTGACATGGCCCAGGAGGATGCTGCGCTGGATACCCCGGTGTCGTCGGCGTCGGAACATAGCAGCCCACCTGTCGAGGTCATTGCGATACCGCCAGATGATGACGATGATGACTTTGAGGATGGCGGGTCTATCGCCATTTTGGATTCAGACGAGCAAGAATCCATTCACATGGATTTGTTACCAGACCCTTCCCCCAACTTTCCTTTTCGGGAAGACCATGATTCGTGGCCAGATGCGGTGACTAGGGTCGCGAATTACCTTCCAAACCGTAAGTTTTTCCCACCTCGAAGCAGTTCACCAAGCTCGAGCACTAAATATATTGGCCGCAGATATCCAAGTAGCTCAGAAGCTCCAAGAGTTCGTGGAAGATTATCTGGTCTTTGCTGAACACTGCCCACACAGGAGGTTTGTGCTGTCATTTATTCAATACCAGGAACTGTGGCAGAGCTTCCCAGAAATTGTCTTGGTGGGCCGGGGTTCATTCCCATCGCAAAAAGATATACGATCCGAAATCTTTCAGTTCTATAGATTGTTCGCCAAATTGACCGCCTTCTTCGTCAAAAAGGATGCTCTCGAATTCGACAAGATCGCCTCGGACGAACAAGGGATTCGGCTTCGGAGTTTGACATCACCAGCCTACGTATCCGCCCTTGCCATGCTGGTACGGAAAAAAGGACAGCAAGAGAACTACCAGCGCACCGAGGACGAGTATTACACCGAAGTCCAGCTGATCGTGGACTGCTTCCAGAAATACACCCCCTCACCGGGCGGCACCCTCTCCTACGTGTTGAACCTGGCCAAGGCGGAGGTAGAGCGCATTCCGCAGTTTCCAAAGCTCACAGATCATGTCACCAGTCTAAGTTCCCTCGCAGCTGGAGTTTTGGGCCGCTGTTTCTTCCTGCACAGTCACGATAGCCTACAGGCGGCTCAGCGTGCCAAAACCATCATTGCTCGCGGCTACCAATTCTTTCTCCACATGTCGACATCACTGTCTACCTTTGTGGACAAGGGACCAAATCACTTCTCACCTGACAATGCCTCCACTCTCCTCTCAGCTCTCACAGAGATTTACCAGATTGCTCTCAATGTCGACGATGTTGTTCCCCACGAGACCATCGCAAACTTCCGAAGAACCCATCCGGCGCTTGCCACAGCTCACCTGCCCGAAGCGATAGCGCACCTCTGGAAGTTCAACATCTTTGTGAGGCTCATCAAATCGGGACAAATGCAGCTCCGCGTCATGGCTGCCCATTTCATGTGCAGCGATTTGATCAGCATGTATCGGAAATACAACGACCAAGGAGAGACACCCGACATGACAACTATGCGGTTCTACGGCGAGTTCCTCCTTCAAACTGGGTTGGTTAAGTACCTTCTAGGGCCGACATGCCACCCGGAGATCGCAGCGGAAAGTTTCAACATCATTGGCTTCCTCGTGGTATCCCGCACCTACACCAACGAGCACACCGACACCTGGTGGCACACCGTCACAACCACACAGGACACGCGGATATCAGATGCACTGATACTCATGCTCACGCGAATTACGCACTTGTTCCAGTACGAGGTGCTGGTGCACCTCTGCGAAAAGCTCAACACAGTCCCTGCCGACTCCTTCACAGAACCAATGCGAGGGCTGTTTATCAACGTGATTCAGAATATCATGGAGAAGACCCGTGACCATCGCATGATTCCCGACTCGCCTCCCTTCGACCTGTGTACACGGCTAATCAAGGAATCGTCACGTTTTGGGCCCCAGTCGCCAGTGGCTCACCCCAACCTACAGGACTCTGCTATCAAGAAGTTTCGGGAGCTGTTGCAGCACGGACACGGCCCCACGGTCGAGGTTCGCCGGAGCATCATCATGGACTGCCTGGATGATATCGGCCATCCGACCTGGTCAGCCATTGGAAGCCTATGGGTACTGCATCTCTTGACACGCAACCACATTCAACAAAACTCCCTTCTGCTGACACAAGACAATGATCTGCCGAGGCTCCTGGTGGAGGAACTTGAAGCTGCCATTCCTGCAGCGCATGCAGCAGGATTTCCCGCTGTTCTCAGTGGTGTCCACAACCTGCCGCGTAGAGAGCTTCTCGGAACCCTCATCAGGCACAAGAATGGACTCGTAACGAAGGAACTGGGACTCAAACTGTGGCAACTTCTGGTGGGGCCTGGAGCATCCTGCCGGGAAGACAGAGATGTCGCGTGGGAGCTTCTCGTGGGAGCGTTGGAGCAGAGTCAGACGGAGAATCGATTCACCTCAATCTGTTTCACCGACTATCTTCCGACTTTGGAGCCCCAGTTCTTTTGCCAGGGCACTCTTGACTTTGTCCGCGCAAAAGTCTTGCCTCTAGTCGATGACCCTGTGAGCGTTGTGCTCGATGATGAAGAGAGCGCTGATCACGCAGGAATAGAGCTTCTCTGGCACATAGTCTTGACGGCATTGCCCCACAGCACCGTCACGAACCATGCAATCCGCACGCTCGTTCGGGACGTCTACTTCGAGAGCAAGGCCATCCTGTCATTTTCGTATTACCGTGCCAGGAAGTTACACCTGGCCCTTGTCCGACGGTGTCTACGGCAGCTGTCAGGGGCTGCTACGAGGCTCAAATCATTTGCACAAGGCGGCGTCACGAGCGGGGATGCGGATGCTATGGATGTCGTGCCCTCGGATCAGGAGGTGCAGGAGCAAGACCTCATTTTTGTGCGCTCTCTGAGCGTTCTGCGAGAGTTCCATCGCCTCTATCGAGAAAAGCCTGCGTTTTGTGCCCCAGATCTGCAGTCTCTCATCCTAGACTCTCCACGGAACGTCGAGGGCGAGTCGGCCGAGCTCAAGTATCAGTCATTCGACGAGAATACCCAGACCCCTGTACAGCCCCTGAACATCGGCAAGCTTAACACGACAGCGTCGTTGCTCGCTAGTATCCGGGATGTAACAGGCTTCAACAACTACAGGATGTACTACCGCGGTGGGCCCTTTGTACCGCAGGAAAGCCAAATTTGCAAGTCTCTCCAAGATCTCCAAATCCACAACGGTCTCATTCTTGTGAAGAAAGACTCCGAGACTGTAGCATCGGCCAGAGCTCGACCGGGCGCAACTGCAGTAGATGTTGAGATCCTGGGACACTTTGAAGAGCTATGGGGCTACTTGTCCCTGGAAGAGAAGTTGGCTCGTGAGGTAAGATCTTACCACCCAAACTCATTCGAATGACGACAAACTAACTTGGCTGTGTAGATCTATCTCTTTTTGGTCAAGCTGCCTGCTGATGAGGGCATTCTCAAGGCTATCGACGAACCTTCGCTTTCGTATCAAGATTTTTTCCCTGAGGGGCAGGCCTTCAAGTCGCTTTATGCCATTTACGCGCTGCAAGAGTACGTCGGTGCCCGTCGAAAACAGTTGAATACAGTAAACTCGGATGGGGGTGGCGAGAATGCGCGGGAGGCTTTTTTTCGCGCTTATGCGGATTCACTCAGCCGGGCCATGTCACTTGTTGTTCCCGCAATCTCAAATGATGTGGCGGCCCGTTGCCCGAGCCACGAGCTGCGGCTTGAGTTGGAGACGGCTCTTCTGGAGATGTTCGTGTCACTTGCAACTGAACCAGAGCTGCCAGAGGGAGCAGCCCAGTACCTTGATGAGGTTCTGTTGTCACGCCTGTTGGCGAATCTATCGGCCGCGCTCTCGGGGCGGCACCCACCTGCTCATGTCAGGAGATGCTTCCAAAGCATTCTCGAGGCTTGTTGCCTGAGTGAACCCTTTATGGCAGCATTCTGCGCCCAACCAGAAGTTACTCCTCTGATTGAGAGAATGCTATTTCATGAGCCTTGCTCCCCGGTCAGCAAGAAAACTGCCGCGCTCATCCGACAAAAGTGCGGAATGGAGGAATCATTCGACGGTCGTTCCACCCGCTCCAGAGCTACAGCCTTCAGGAAACTTTTCTGGCCGTTGGTATGTGAGCTGGTGGAGCCAGCAGTCAGGAATCGGTCAACTGAAGTGCTTGGCTTATGTCTAGACCTCTTCAAGGCAGTGAGGAGCGCACAGCCAGAGCTTCTCGAGGTTCGAAATCTGTCGCGCCGGTGGTTTGACCTTTTGGCCGGGTATGACACCACCGAGCATGTGACCAAACCTCATGTTGTCGATCAGGTTGCCAGCCTTCTTGTCCGGCTCCTTGATACCCTGATCAGCAGCTACACTGGGGCACAGCGGAAAGAAGTTCTCCCAGCCGAACGGGGCGTCGGAGAGGTTCTGTTCTGGAAACACCTCTTCAATTCCATGATGGAGATACAAGAGTACGTGTCTGGACCGCCGATTCTGACCTCACACACCCGGGCCACTTTGATGAGCATCATATTGGCCACGCTTGATGCCCACCCAGAGGATCTGTCACCAATTCTCACTGCCATGGTGGATCTGGTTCTGCTTCACGCCAGCGATGACGGCGATTTATACCAGTTCGACTTGCCCCAACAATTCGAAAGGGAGAAGGCCATCCGTGCGCCTTGCGGCTACCAGGGCCTCCGCAACCTCTCCAACACGTGCTACTTCAACTCGCTGTTCACTCAGCTGTTCATGAACCACGAATTTCGAAGGTTCATGCTGGGTGCCAAGATTAGAGATCATCGCTACGGACAAGTCCTGCTTCTCCAGACGCAGAAGGTTTTTGCGCAAATGCAAGACAGCATCGCACGTTCATGCAATCCGGAGGACTGCGTGGCAAGCATCAAGACATATGAGGATAGTCAGATTGATGTTGGCATTCAAATGGATGTCGACGAGTTCTACAACCTCTTGTTCGATCGCTGGGAGGGACAGTTCTCAACACCTGAGGATAAGAACCACTTCCGCTCATTTTACGGTGGCCAACTTGTGCAGCAAGTCCGGTCCACAGAGTGTTCCCACATCTCTGAACGACTGGAACCCTTTTCGGCAATCCAATGCGACGTCAAAGGCAACAACTCTCTGGCTAAGAGCCTGGAGGCCTATGTCAGGGGGGAGGTCATGGAAGGGGACAACAAGTACAAGTGCTCAACCTGTGACCGGCATGTCAACGCCGTGAAGAGGGCCTGTCTCAAGGACATACCAGACAACCTCATATTCCACCTAAAGCGCTTTGATTTCAACCTACGCACCATGCAGCGCAGCAAGATCAATCAGCACTTTGAGTTCCCAGACAAGATCGACATGAGACCCTATACGATTGATCACCTCAGCGACCCCTCGGCGGAAGGCGGGGAGCTTGAGGACGTTTTTGAACTCGTGGGCGTCTTGGTCCATTCGGGGACAGCAGAATCAGGCCATTACTACTCGTATGCCCGCGAGCGTCCAAGCAGTAGCGAGCAGCCGACTTGGATCGAATTCAACGACGATGTAGTGACGGCTTGGGACCCGGTGAATCTGGAGCATGCCTGTTTCGGGGGCCCGGATTACTCGGTACAGTATCAGTCGAATGGCGTTCAGTTCGATAAGCAGTATAGCGCGTACATGCTGTTCTACGAGCGAGCATCATCTCTGGCAGCAAGCCAGCAAAAGTACCTTCAGCAAGACAAGCTTTCGGTGCCGCTGCGCGTGCCTGTACCTGACCGATTGGAGGAGTCAATCGAGCAGCAAAATATGAATCTGCTACGAAGGCACTGCTTGTTTGACCCTTACCAGATTCAGTTTGTGATCTCGGCCCTGATACGGCTCAGGACCATCCAACCGGTGTGTACCGAGAATCACAGTCTTGAGTATACGGCAATGTGGATGGCGATTGGGCACTTGGATCAGGTTGCGTCTCGTGCGAAGGACACTCCTCACTTTGAAGACCTTGCCACCCGCCTCCTAAACATGGTTCAGAGTTGTGGGGATTGCGCCGCTCTCCTCATCAGGTACTTCGATGAGAACCCAGAGCCTCTTAGGTTGATGCTCCAGAGGAATCTCGACAGTGACATCCGCAAAGGTGTAGCCAAGCTGGTGATCCAAGCGATTCGGACTGTCAAGGAGAAGCTTCCTTTGAACTATGGGTCTGGAGCTGAAGCAGCCGAGGAAGATGGGTCTGATGCGGGCGAATCTCCCATCATTTCGACAGTCGGCACTATGATCAATCACCTCTGGTCAAATTTCCACATCAACCTTCGATCGTGGCCGGAAGTGTTCGGCTTCATGCTGCAGTTCGTGCGGCTTGGCCATGAAGAACTCGCCGATTTCCTCGGGCACGGCCACCTCGAGTCACTACTGTGGATTGTGGCAGCCGATCTTGGCCTTGGTGAACATGTCTTGCCACCACAGATTTACAAGATGGCTGCAAATGTCTCCCGCAGAGCCCATACCCGAATGCCGTCATACGAAACCATCCTAGCTCTACTGGACTACGTGCTCGCACATGTGCGATTGACGGAACCCCACGACAGGACCCGCCATGCTCGTCAGGTGCCTGACTCGGGCTCGACCTTCAACATGAGCCCCTCTGAAGCCAAGGTTCTGTGGATGGAATGGCCCAAGTACCAGTGCAACATATTTGTTGACAGGCTCATCTTGATTGGACAGAACGAACGGGCCACCCACTCGATCCTCGCAAATTTGATTACCCAAAACGAGCAGATGGAGGAAGTAGTCTATAGGACGTTGCGCCAGGCCATCAGCGGCAGCACTTCGCATGGCTCACCATCCGCACCCTATCTCCAGGCGGCTGGTCAGGTCTTTATTCGTTACGCCTGCTTGTTTCCGCTGATCCATGAGTTGATCCGCCATGTGTCCCAAGAGTGCAAAAGCCTGCAGACTGCAGAGGGCAAGGCCTTTTTGGATTTCCAGCGAGCAGCGTTTGGTGGTCCGAGGGAGCGTTCAGGAGAGAGCAAAGATGATATCACGATGGCCGGTCTTGACAACTTGCCGGAGTGGGTTCCTAGCTTGCTTGCTTACTATGATTCGTCTGTTGGGGCAGAGGTGGAGCAGTTCTTGCAAGTCCAGCTCTTCGCCCACCGCACCTACAATGTGCAGGCCGAGAACATCATATCCGAGGACGACGAGGAAGAGGAGATCAGCATGGATGAGAAGATGAACCAAACTGCCAGGGCACTTGGTCTGCAGTGTCTCTATTACCTACGCGACAACTATGTTATCCACAATGCCGATGTCCCCCAGCATGTCGTCGCAGGCTTACAGCGAGTGATCACCAAGTGCAGGAAGTACTTCGACCTCGAAAACCCAGCCGAAGACAAGCTGGGCCAGGAGTTTGTTGAACTCAGCACCGGTGAGTACCGCCATTCCCGAGTCTTGCACTTTGTCTTTGGTTCAGGGGACTAACAGTGAGCGCAGTGATCTTGGAGTCAGTGACAAGGCTTACAGTCGTCGAGGAGCTTGAGGAAGACGGCTCGGGTATGTACTTTAGTGACTCATCCAGCATTGCCTCTAGCAACACGGCTGGCTGATGACCAAGCCTTTGCAGACTGGGAGAATTCTTCGATCTGCTCTGGGCAGCTCGACAGCTTTGGCGTTTTCGCGGCAAACGCACTGCAAGATGTGGACTTGCAGTGAGATCAATTAAGACCCACGCCAGGGTTGATTTGATCATCGTGGCCATCATCAATCATATCGAGGCCTTTTTTCTCCCCCTTTTTTTTTGTTTTGTTTTACTCTTGTTGTAATTACTTTGCGGCTGGTTCGATTGAGAGCCGAGCCGTCAGCGAAACCCGCCTTTTGATTTGATCCTACTGGAGGCCGGCGGGAGACCAAACGAAAACATCACGATGACAAAGATCCTTCTCAAATTCAGCACCCTGCATCTATTTGGGCAGCGATGGCGTTTAAGGAAGAAAAGCTCACATCTCTCACACACACCACGGACAAAGAAGGATGGGTGGTGATGGGCTTTTGGTATTTACATCTCGCAAAAAATGGCATTTAGGGGGTTATGGTCTGGTCAGGGTGCGCATTGGGAAATGAGATTCGGGTTTTTTTCTTTTTGTGTTTTTGTTCTGCGTCCTGGTCTTTGGGGTTCGGGTTACGGGGCGCTAATATGATTTTGGCTTTTTCTTCTCTTCTCTTCTTCCTTATTCTTCTAGACCTTTTTTTGGTCAAAGGGAATCAGCGGAATCTTTTTATTTATTTATTTGAACAATGTGTTGTTTTCTCACGCTACATGGTCCGTGAATCAATGGCATTTGGGACGATGAGAACATGGAGCACCAAAGAAGAAACTCCCTGCAGAGAAGAAGAAGAAGAAAGGGGGCATCATACCGGGGCTTTGGGGCTTGGAGGGTTAGGGTTTCTTCAAGGTCATATATGACTCCATAGATGAAGAGATTGAGGAGGTTGGTTGTACTGTTAACCACTCTTTTTTTGTGCGTGTGTATTGTGTTTTTTTGTTGGGGGGATGGGTTAGATTAGGTTCAGAGGGGGGGGAATATAAGATACAAATATTTCAATTGTGCTGGGAATTTGGTTTGATGTCAAGTGGTAGATTCGATGTATGAACAGAACAGTGTCACTGGATATGTATGAAGTGTGGTATGTCGATGTGGAGAGGATGTCTGTCGCTGTTTTCCAGTTATATTATGCGACGCTCGGACAAGCAAGTCAATCAGCTCGGTTGGTTGGCGCATGATATATCTTTTTTCTTCTTCTTTTCTAGCTTCAGTGCAAAACGATTTCCATCCCCAACAAGACAAGAGCCATACAGGTAAGTGATTTTTTGTTTTTAATTCTTTGAACAGTTGTTTCCATAAGTAAGGTAGGTAGATAAATATATACACAAAAACGAACACCAACCTTCCTAACCCTTTGCTCACGTGCAAGTCTCAACCCTGACCAACCGCTGCCTCTCCGCCACGACGGGGAACAAGAACCCCCACTCCCCCCTCGTGATGGGACTGATATCGTCGTACCCGTTCGGCGTCAGCGGCCCGACTCTTTCCCGCTGCTCTTCTGCCTCTTCCCCCCCAACTGCCGCCCCTGCCGCGCCGTCGGGTGACAACATGATCTCGTTCAACGAAAAGCTCGTCTTGGACCACTGCGCCGACGGGGGAGCGGAGCCATTCCCGGATTTTGTCGCTCCAGTTGTTTTCTGAACTGTGGGAGGAAGAAGAGGGGGAGGATGAGGAGGGAAGGATTTGATCGCGCTTTGGGGGCGGGCGGTGTGCTCTTCCTCTTCTTCTTCTTCCTCTTCGTCATGGTTATTGTTATGGTTGTTGTTGTCGCTAGGGTGGGGGGAAACGGGGGAGTGAGTCTCCTCCCTCGGCGGCAAAGGAAGCCGTTTCTCAAATGTAGTCTGCAGTTTCAACTGCAGCGCTGGGTTTCTCCCCGGCGGGGCGGGGCAGAGCTTAGGCGTCGTCCTCCTTTCTTCCGGTATTGGGATGGGAGCTGGACGGACGGGGATGGGAGGGGGGGAAGGGAGGAGGATGTCGTGCGCCCTTGCCGGCGGGGAATGGGAAGGGTGAGAGCGGAGGGGGTCGATTCTGAGGACTTGTTCCCGCCCTCTTTCTTCTCGTCTCGGGGGCTGCCGGTGGGGAGGTGGTTGGTGGTGGATGGACGTGGTGCGGTACCATGCTTCAATCGCCTTGAGATCAAACTTTTCGTCGTCCATGTCTTCCTCGTCTTCGGTCTCCGAGTCGGTGGGGGAGTTGAGGGTGAAGAGGATTTCTTTTTCTTCGGCTAGGAGCGGCCATGCGGCGGCGCTGGCGTCTTTGGTGTCGTCTCTGATGACGTTGCCGCCGTAGGCACGCTCGTACATGCGGCATACTTGGCTGAGAGAGTGATCACAGATAGGGTCGAGCCATCGGTACGAATTGAGAAGGACGCTTTTGAGCAAGGGGCGGCGGCCGTTGGAGAGGTAGAGGCGGCGGAGCTCGTCGACCGCGTCTTCTAGGCGGTAGGAGGAGCGGGTGCGGGCGTAGGCTTGGAGGGCTGTGCGGAAGGTGTAAAGGGAGTCGATAGAAAGGAGGTTGAGGTGAGATGAGGTGAAGAGGGGCTGGTTTTGTGAGAGGGAGAGGCGGATGAGGTCTGGTGGGAGTGAGAGAGAAGAGGCCGAGACAGGTTGGGAGAGCCATTCAGATCTGGTTAGGTGGTTAGCAGTTGACTAGCATAGATACCTCGAGGATCTACATACCCCAGCTTGAACTTCTTGGCCGTCTTCTCAATTGTCTGAGAAAGTACCCTCTCATCTTTTGGGGTCAAAGGGTGGGCATGGATGAACTTCATGCCGGTTTGCTGTGTGGAACTTGAAGGCGCAACACTGTTGTCTGACATGACTGTGAATGGTGTGGCAGGTGTCATGGGCACGCTGCCGCTGCCATAGTGCGATGGACTGCCTGGCCATCGGAAACGATTGCTGCTGGTATTGCTGAAGGTAGAGTCGACCGAAGAGTAGGTCGAGCTGGAAATGGCAGAAGCCTCGCTGAATGCTGGTGACACGGTGCCATCGCTGAACCGATCCAAATGGATGTGTACAATCCTCTCTCGTACGCTGCCGTCACTCGTTGTGTTGTTGAGCTTGACAAACTGCTTGAGAGCTTCCAGCCTGGAAACTGGAGGTAGCGACGGTCGAAGTGGTGCTGTGTTGAGAACATGGGAGCCTGGTGTGAAGGTTGGGGACGTAACGATGGTGGATGTGGGCAGTTGATAGTCCCGACGGACAACAAGCAATGTGATGTTTGCTCCCTTCTTGGCCAGTTTCTTCGACGCATAATCCAAGGCCTCATTGACATAGACTGGTAGGCTGTCGGTGATGGATGGGCCAGCCTCGAGAGGCGATGAGATCCGATTCCTCATGATAGGCGCCATGGTGTGCCTGTCTGCATATGTGCGTGTGTTGTGTAAGACGGTCTGCTGATCGGGCCCTTCTTCCTTTGAATGTTGGTGGCTGACGATGTGAAATCCTGAGAAGCAGCTCAGTGAAGAGGATCCTCAGGAATATATTGGAGAATCAAGTGTCAACAGATTTCCCACAGCACCTCAGATCTGAAACCGATCGATCAATAGATGCGGCATGGGAAATAAGCAAACGCAACCTTATTCCAACACAGGAGATGGGCAACCAAAGGAGCGAGGTGAGAAGGACGGCAAGAAAATAAAAAAAGACAGTCGACGGCGGCTACCCGTCATTATCTACTAAAATAAAGTCATCACAAGAAACTTGAAACAAAAACATCGACCATATGAGAGATGAGTTATACGCTATACCGTGTTTCATTGTTTACGGTACCGTCTGTAGGGTTCCCGACGGGATGGAACCTTCCATCCACCCCCTCAGTTGGTTAGGTTGTCCATGGCGAGCGAGCGTATGTACGATAGAAGAGGGTCGGCTGCAGCGTGATGGTGATGGTGGTGATGAATGACAACTGAGAAGTGATCCTGACAGCTAAGGCATTCCATAGTAGTCCCTGCGTCAGCGCTAACAGCCAGGCCTATCCGCCTACTGCAGCCAGGGTATTATGATGTGATAACACCACAACAGAGGTCCCTGTCCGGCGGTTAACACCCTCTTCGCTCCCAGGGTGCAAAAATAGCCAAGCATGTCGTTGGACAGCATTAGACGCCCAACCCCAGGATTGGCTGGCGTCTATTTCGGTGACCCCACCCTCTATGCGGGGAGATGGACCCAGGAGATATTTTAGCGTCCAGTCCAAGCTTCTGACCAACTTGATCCCTCCAGCGATATCGAATCCCAATCGGACAAGTCCATCCTGCTCACCCACTCACCCCAACCTCCCCTTCCTGCACATGCATGCAGACATCCCATCTGCACATGCATCAGTCACTGTTGGCTCTAGAAAACGAGATCCAATCGTAGAATATTCCCTCTCCCATCCCCTCTCTAAAAAGAACGGCTACCAGACCTCCCGAGCATTTACTCAAAACCATCTTGCTGACGCCGACATCTCATCTCGCCTTTCAACAACGTCAGCAGGAGTTACACAGCAGATATCAAGGAGAATTGTTCTGCAAATAACCCAAAACAGACATCGAGAATGCAATCATCCTTGAATTTGAACAACGTTCTTGCATCGGCAACTCCTTCCCTGCATGTCGACCTGACCACTTCGCCAAAGCACACCACATATGCATGCTTGAATTCATTGGAAGAAGGAGCTTGATTTCGACTTGTCAGATGCTCGTTGGTCATGACGATGCTGCATACAACCTTCTGCTTGATGCGCATTACTACCATCCATATCTCCCCGCAGCGTCGCTCTTGTTCTGCTTCCCCTTGGCAAAGCTATCCTCCAGCGCGCTCTGATTGTTCTGGGCCATGTTGACCACCTGTCTCAAGCTGTGCTTGCCTGGAGCAATCGATCTGATCGGATTGTACACCTGCTGCTCGCCTGACTGCCTGAGAGCCTCGTTGGAGTTGTATTCGGCCTCCATATTGAAGTTTATCATGTTGGTCGGTGCTTGATCGGAGCGACCAAAGAGCTCACGGCGAGCTGCCTTGGAGAGGCCTGCAAACGCATCCGGCGCTGGGTTTGATGGTTGGGCCGTCTCTACAGGGTAAGGTGCTGTAACGTCATGTGCGTGTTGGTACGTAGGGGAAGGCTCGGCAATTGTAAATAAAGGCTCGTAGGGCCCCGTGGTTGTTGTGGTCGTGGGGACAGAGGGAGCGTTATTTTCGTCATCATCCACGGAGAATAGAGATATATGCTTCTTCTGCGGACTCGGAGGTACTGGCGGGTCTGTAATCACTGCTTCTATCGGCGTTGACACCCGCGCAGGAACCTGGGTTCTCGCTGCTGCTGATGTTGCTGTTGTCTTCTTCTTGGCGTTCAGTCCGGTCTTTTTCCGCGCTACTGAAAGCGGCTTGAACATAAGCGGTTTTCCCACCAGCTTAACCTCAGACTCTGGTTTCTGACCCTCGGGTATCGATGGGCCAGAGCTCTTCTTGGGGGCCGGGAGGTTGAGGCCACCGCCTCCTGATACCGATGAGCTATCACCAGAGCCGTCGTCTCCTCCTCTGACAAAAGCCGGTTCCGCGCCTGTCCTCAAATTTACCCTTGGCGCGGGCGCCGAGCCTGGCTTCCTCGCAGATGAATCGGATGAAGATGATGAAGACGCAGCGATCGCAGCTGTTTTCTTTGGTGGTGGCAAGAAAGAGCCAAAATTGCCGAATCGACTTCCGCCGGTCGTCGTTTTGGCGCGTTTCGCGGGTGGCTTGTCATTTTCGGCAGTTTTGTCTGTCGCGCTCGTGGTCGGCAGGTTGACAACGATCTTGCCTGAGCCCCCGATGAGCTTCTGGAAAGGTTTCTTGTTGTTTGCCGCGCTGGTTGTTGGGGCCGGAGCGGGTTTCTGTGTCTGTGGTTGCGGGACTTCCGCATCGGAATCCGAGTCTGAGTAGTCCACCAAGCCCATCTTTATCAACTGATATCGTTTGCGCCGATGACGATGGTTGTGGATTTGGTTGCTCGGTGTTTGTAGAAAGCAAACAAGTGATAGCATCCGCGACCGTTGGAGGCGCACCTACCTGGAAATCGTTATCGATAAGCTTTGGTCAAGCTCCACCTACAGTGCAACCACGACTCGGGTGCTTCTCTCACCTATCTTGCAATCGTGATCAGGCAGACTGGTACTTTTTTAGCGCTCAGCTCTTTCTCAAATTAGTTATACGATTGCGTTTTCGGGAAGGTATATAAAGACCTACAGTACCTCCTTCTGCCATCACTGAGCAGCCATAATCGCATCCTTGCTCGGCTCGGGTGGGGCTATCGGTCGCTGTGACAAATGCGCCAAGCATATCATTGGGACCCCTGGGAGTGAACGGGCCATACCTACACTTCACCACCATCTAACTGACAACCTACTGCTCATTCCCTTCTCACCACGACTCTTATCACCAGTTGCTCTGGCAGCATACTTGGCCATTAGATCTCAGCCTTTCATTTCTGGATGTCCATCTGATCTTGACGGGTCGTTTATTCACTATCTTGGCGCAGAGAGGCTTGATCGCCTGCCTGATTCACCGTCTTTCACCAATCGGCCAGTCTCCTGCGTTGTTCCCTCGCCTACGCCACACCATTGACACCCATCTTGATTCACCTGCTGCGGCTTCATACGACGTGTTCTGGCTTCAACATGTCGGTCATTCAAGTCGAAGAGTGAGCATGTCCTACACGATGCTTTTAGCTGCGAATGAAACTGACGCACTCGCAGTCTGGTTTTGTACCAACTCCGGACCAGCTACTTGAATGATATCGCCGATGGAGTTGGGGAGCGTCTTTTTACCCTCAACGAGAACTTTCTAAATTCTGCACCTTTCAAATCGGCAGGATGGCGACCAAATCCCGCTCTCATAAAGCGAACTCATTCACCTCCCATTCCCACGGCTATAGCTTCCGAGTACTTTCAGGCACCCAAGGCGGCCGGACTAACGCTAGAAGACGAGGGCGAAGAGAATGGGCTATTCCCGGGCGGCGTTCCTGAGACAGTTGGCCCCAGCCTGGCAACAAAACGGCGGCGCCGGCGTGAGCAGATGGAGGAAGATGACAGCAGTGATCTCAGCGATGAAAGTGACGATGAACCTGATCAACGCGCTGCTCAGCAAATAAAATTTGCAAAGATGCCTGTGCGCAATCGGTCAGGTTCCTCTCCTCTTCAGTCGTCCAACTTGCGCCAAATGACCACCGTTTCACCTGCTCGCCCTGTCCCAAGGAGAGGCTCGCAGTCAGCCCTCGAAACTGTGAAGGAAAGGGCTAGGCGCGACACGGTGACGAGCAGTGAGGTTTCCTCGGAAAACGAATTTGATACGACAGGTTACCACAGGCACAGGGAAGCTGCCCGGCAAGCAGCAGCTAGAGCCGCCAAATTGTCAGTCAAGCTCACCGAGCCCACCGAGGGGATCAAGAGACAGGGCAGCGAACTACTCGAGGAGGAGGCCGAGTCTGACTCGGATGCTTCCGATATGTCTTCGGCTTTCATTGAAAGCATAGATTCGGCATCCATCTTGGAGGCTGTCAAGAACCCTATGAATGCCTCCCTCAGAGAACAAGTCGTCGGCACACCACCCAGGGAGTTTACGCGAAGGATGACAATACGGAAATCAGCAATGCCTTTGGCCCTGCATCTACCAATTGGCGACCTGCCGCCGCCCCGTCCTTTGAGCACAATTCGACCCATCAGCATGATTCAGCCCAAGAGTTTGCTATCTGCGGCCTTGAAAGCTAAGAAGACAAAACCTACCCTGCCATTTGATGGATTTGCCTCGCTTTCTGGCCAGGGCGACCCGAATCCCATCATGCTTCGCATCTACGCCCCATTCTCCAACCAGCCATCGAAACCATTCGAGGTTCTTATTCGGCGGACAGTTCATGAAGGAGAAGGCGGTGACCGAGCGGTAACGGTCGCTGACCTGATTGGATTGAGTCTATGGCGGTATAACGAAGAAAAGCTGGAGCCCCCACTTCCCAGCGATAAGCTCAATGTGAACTGGTGGACTCTTCGAATGGTTGAGGAAGATGGCGAGGTTGACGATGACTTTCCACCCCTAGAGCGCAAGAAACAGCTCACTTCATTCACAACAGCCAACAACAAAGCGGGAAGAGCCCGTTCTGCTTCCAAGGTCTACGACATTTTCGCTCTAGCGCAAGCTTCGCAGGATGAATTTGAAGAAAACCAGCGACTGACGCCCCAGTTTGAACAAGAAGCCGGCGGTGAAGATGAGGACAAGGACCTCACTCCCAAGGGCACTCCCCGTCCCGAGGCTGTTTTGGGTGCTCCCGCCCCGCCCAGAGAGAACCCCGTGTTAAACACGGGATACAAGGCAGGCACCATGTTTGCCGATGTGCCCCAAAGTACTCAGCCAACGGCGCCTGCATCCCGAGGCGAGAAGAGGCTCCTTCGCATTCACATTCACTCATCAGATGCTGCCCCAGGACAAATGCTCACGCTCGATGTCAACACCGAAACATGGCTAGCCGAAGTTCTGGACACGGCGTGTAGAAAACGCCAGCTTGACAAGGCGAACCATGTTCTGAAGGTTCCAAGTACCGGCACGGTAGTGATGCTTGACCGGACAGTTGCTTCACTGGGCAGTATCAAGGAACTGGACCTTTACCGTAGACGCTTTGCCACCGACGGGCCGCTCACCATGACGGGGTCGCCAAGCAGCTCCTCGCCCAGACCGGTTCTCTTTTCAGACAACGCTAGCTGGACCAAGACCAAGAAATCTAAGCTTCTCGGGACCCATCCATTGGCAAAGGAGGTTCTGAAGCAGGATGAGCTTGGACTTAGCACGCAGGTCAGAAAGTATACTGTCTGGCGGAAGCAGCCAATGCGGTTGCTGTCAGAGAAGTTGTTTGCCATTGACAGCGAGCACGTCCACATCATGCCAGCCTCTGGCACAAAGAGCGGGGATCTCGATTCGAAAATGACCTCCATCCACTTCAGCAATGTGGTGGGCTGCAAGGTCTCCCGCAAGCACCCGACCAATTTCAAGGTATGTGGCGAGGCCCAGTGTGGATCCTGCATTGGCGAGCTATACTAGGTATCTGTATTCTCTTACTAACCCCTGTGTCCGCTAGCTCGTGGTGTACAAGTCGACTGAGAGCAAGAGGTACGACTTTGTAACCAGCAGCCCGGAATCCGCTGCAGAGATTGTTCGTGAACTCAAGAAGGGCATTTCGCCGTACCGTGAGGTTTGAGCTTTGATGAGGTCTCACGGACCGCACAGGTGGCACTGCCATGCGTCTATGCTACACTACACTTACACAGCCAGTAGCTAGCCGATTTCTCCAACTGGTTGGCTCAGAATGGACTGTGCGATGACCCTTTGCCTGCGCGTCCCCTTTGGTGAGGCTTTGGCAGATCAAGCGAAGAGAAAAATATCATCAAATATTTCCCCATGTTGATACCATCGCCATGACATCATGGATAAGTGAGTGAACGGAATTGACGGCAAGGTGGAAACGTTGACGAGGTGGTGTGGAGATGAATGAGGGGTCAAAATAAAGTTGTGACCCCTGGCTCCCGAGCGGCGCGGGTGCGGCTGGAGCAGGGCTGTTCCTGTTTGGGACTGTTGAGCTGGTGATGTGTGGAGCGATGACACGCATTCGTGGAACCGACATGGAGAAAGCAGGGAAAGCTGGGAACATCATCCGTACCTTTGCACTACCGAACCAAGGTTGAGAATCTTCCATCGCAACATGTCGCAAAAGTACAGCATCACGCTGCCTCGCGCTGCCACGCATCCACCCACACTGCCAAGCTCGGGATTACAGCGCCATGATGCCAGCCACCGACAAAGGAGGTGGATGCTCCGAAAGAGAGAAGCACCCACTAGCCACGACAGGACAAGAAAAAGACGGGGGCAATGACGGACCTTGAAACCGAGAGCTCCCCGCAATGATGCCATTACTCAAGGGGGCCAGTCCAAGCTATCCCGGCTCATCGACTTGGTCGCACGGCAGGGCAACGATGGATATTCGGCACAACGGGCTATCATGACGGACCCTCAGGACCCCAATCGGTGCTGTCCGGCCATGGCTTGCGTATCCCTAGCGCCCCATTGCGCACTGTGATTCTCCCTGCATGTGCCAATGGCCAAGACAGTGTCTGGTCTGGATCGCCGCACCACAGACGTAGCTCGGGTTGCTGGGTTACCGAGCCCACACGCATTCCATCCCAAGGTCGATCGGTAGAGGCTCGGTCAAACCCAAACTCTATGACAAACGGACCTGCAGCTGGCTGGCGGCCGATCGAGATGCAAGTACGGTACGCCGCGCACTCTTCGGGCCATGCAAGACACACATATAAGTAGGTCCTCTGAGCATCTGACCTCACTAGGACTCTTCATCCCACAATTCACCCGTCTTGCCTCACTCTGCTATCCCTCGTTCTGTCGAGTTGCTGTCTTCTGTCGCTTTATTTCCAACAAATAATCCAAATCACCAACCCTCCACAACCGCCAACATGCGTTTCGCTCCCATCCTCGCCGGCTTCGCTGCCCTTGTTGCTGTACGTGCCTGGCCAAGCTCCATGCCCTAACGCATGCACACATTGCTAACATTTTTGACACAGGCCCAAGACACTACCACCGTTGTCGATACCACCAGCATCAACCCCACAGACACCGCTGCCCTCTCTTCCATCGCTTCTAGCGCAGCCTCTGTCTCCTCCATCATCAGCTCTGCCCTGGAATCAGTGAGCACCTCTGCCGAGTCAGAGCTCAACTCCATCAGCACCAGCGCCGACTCTGTCCTCTCCAGCTTCAACTCCGCCATCGCCACTGCTACTGGCTCTGCTAGAGACTCCCTCACCTCCCAGCTGGCCAGCTACACCTCTTCCGTCGCCGCCGCCAGCAGCTCCGTCACCGAGGCTGCCGGGTCTGCTTCCAGCTCTGCCACCAACGCCGGCCCTCAACAGACGGCCGCTGTCGCCATGGGCGCCCTCTTCGGCGGTGCCGCCCTCTTGGCCAACCTTTAAACCTGTTTAAAGCGATTCAATCTTTCTTGGCGGAACGGTGTACATGGAGCCTTCTGTAACAACATTGTCCTCTTTTCTTAATTACTCCTGGGGCGATATCAAATGCTTTCAAGGGGTTTAGGTGGGGTTCAATTGCTGGCAGATTTTCAATAATGGACAGGTCTGGACAGAACACAGCAACGTCGCTTTGGATATTTTGGAGGGATCTGGGAATGAGGATTTTGCTAGCATGAGCATTAATTTTCGGGTGTCTTTATTTTTTGATTATTATTTTAGTTGGTCTAGTGATGTCTGGTTTACTTGGTTAGGTTCTTTTATTGAATCTGAATCTTGGTACTGGGGGGCTATTTCGTTTGCTTTTTTCGAATGGCTTTGTCTTTGGCACAACCTGTACCATGATTAGTCTTTTTATACCAATACCGATTTCACTTGAATCAAAACTCCTTTTTCATCAGATGAATGTGTGATTAAAGGGTCCTTTCTTGTGATGCAGGGCAAAAGGTAAGCAGAAAACCCTTGGCGCATATGCAAAAAGAGTTGATTACTGTACGTCATTGACTCTCGGTTATCAGACCAAACAAACAAAAAAACAAGTTCGTCTTTTTTTTGTGCCAGAGTCATTGACGGTATATTTACGAGGAGATCGCCCCTTTGGAGAGACATGTCACAACATCTGTCCTCCCTGAATTGCTATTTCTCCGGTAAAATAAATGAAAGCTCAGGTGACAATGACACCGCTTGACTATTGTGTGTTGTTGTGCTCGCACGATTTTTTACGTACCCCCAATAAAGGAATTCGGAATGCCGCATGGTCTCGAACCCGGACACAACAGGAAACAAAAACACACAGATTTTTCCGGAAGAAAAAGAGAATCGGAGACATTTGACACATTGAGAAACATAAACGGGGACCCGGGGGAAACGGAAAAGGGGGGTGAGACATGCAGTGTCAGCAAATTTTTGGTGGTTTGGGGTGAATTTGTCCGACAAGTACATCATACACTTGATGGATGGTGTGGTGGTGTGTGTTGCCGGTTTACATGTTTTTGTTTAGGTTTGTTTACTTTTACACAGCCCCCCTTGAGTACCTAGGTAGGGTTGATAATCACACACACACACACACACACACATCGATTGTGGAACGTACTCAAAAAAGGACTTGTAAAGTGAATATTAAGCACCACATCTCACACAGTCGACCTTTTGAGAAAAACTCTCTCCAACAATGTGTGCTATTCCAGGCTCACGGAGACAGCAAGACTGGGATTGCAAGGCAGGTAGATGTATGATAATAACGTAAAGCTATACTCGTAAGAAGGCCAGGCTGATCTTGGGTGGTGCTAGCTGATAGGTTCTCCTAGGTAACAAGCTTGACAAGTATCTAGAACAGGACAGGTTAGGTAGAACACATAAACACATTGACATTCATACAATGCTACCAAAACTCAACCCAGGGTGTGGATGCTGCTTAATGTGTAGTTTGTAGCCATTTCTCACAGCCGCCCTACTTCAACCTAGAGGTAAAATTCTCTCTTCGATGGTAAAACACCAAATTTTATCGCCTTTCATCAACTTTCTAGTCTCTATCTCTATTCCGACAATTCCATGTCTCCATGGCACAAAACACATACACTACAATAACAACCATTTCAATCCCTCCATAACTGGTATCTCTCTCCAAAACGCCATGTCGCCATGCTGTAACCAAATACTAAAACCAAACCCCTACTTCCCCATATTCCTCCTCATATCCCCCCACAACCCATCCACAACCTGAAAAACGGCCGTCACATCCCTCATAACCTTGGCATCTACCGTTCCCGACCCCCCCAGCTTCTGCTGTATCTTATCCGGATGCCACCTCACCCTCTCCTCCTTCAACCTAGCCACAAACTCCTTCTCCCCAATCTCCTCCAGCCCCAGCCCATTCACAAAAAAAGTCCTCACTTCTCCCGGCCTGAAACCCCCCTCTTCGTCCCTCTCCACCGCAGGCCAAGGCACCTTCTCCGCGTCCGGCGCAGTATCTTTGACCCAATCCTCCCATTGCTGGGTATACCTCTCAAACTTACTCCTCCACGAGCGTTTCAACCTCCTCTCCTGCCCCCTGATAAGAACCCTCTCCATTTCTCTCTCAATCCTCCTTTTCTCTTCGTCCTTCTTGGCTTGTTCCTCCTTTTGTTTCTTCCGCTTTTCTCGTTCTTCCAACAAGCCGGCATGAGTCTTCTCCCACATTTTCTGGCGGACGTACTCGGCATACTCCTCATCTGTCATTTTTTCCAGGTGGCCAGTGGCGGGATTGACGTGCGAAGGGTTGGAGTAGATGTGGATGGGTTGGCCGTAGATGGCCTCCCAATAAGCCGCGCCCTCGTCGTCAGCCATGGCGTCGAACAGAGATTCCCTAAAGGCGGTCTCTGGATCAAGGGGATCGGGCGCGAAGGGGTCGGGCTGTTGCTGTTGAGGTGTAGGTGAGCGGCGGCGGCGGCGTGAGGAGCGGTGGTGGTGGTGGTGGTGGTTGTGCCTGTGGGAGGGGGAGCGGGATCGAGAACGGTGGCGGTGGGATCGGGAGGACGTGTGGTCTTTGGAGCTAGACTTGTGTTTGTCTCTGTCGTGATCTCTGTCTCCATCTCGATCTCGATCTCGGTCCCTCTCCTTGTCGCGATCACGACGGGAGCGGGAGGACTTGGATTTGAAACGGAATTTGGTAGGCTTGGGTTTCGTGGGGCGGTCATCGGCCTCCGAGGGGTGGTTTGGGTCATCTTGAGGCATTTGATCGGTTTGCGTCTCTGATCTTCTGGGTTTATCTTCGGCCTGCGATGGTCCCTCGCGTGGAGGAGTTGACTGATGGCGGGGCATATCATGGTGCTTATTGTTTGTTTGACCTGCTGGTCTTGGGCCATATTCATCACTATCACTGCCAGCATCGTGGTCGGGGCGATTGATGGAGGCAAGAATACGCCGCCTCTTAGGTGAGCGCGGTGAATCTTCCATTACTGCTGCCTTGCCCCGCGCAACAATGGCAGGTGTTTGAGGAATGCGATGCTTGTGGTGGGTGGTCTTGGGCCGATAACAGCGATAAACTTTTGGGCGGATTCGAGTGAGGTCAGAGAGTGGGGCGGCTCAACTGTGGCTGATCCCTGCGCTTGCATGTGGCACAAGGCTAACCCCACGCTTGATTAGCGTCATCGTCTCTATCAACCGTCAACTGAACCTTTGACCCCTCATCTCAACTTCATCCCATCTATCTAAGGTATTGCAAAACTTCAGATGGGATAGGAAGATTGCGCTGCTGATCGAGATTCTCCTCACACCAACCCCTTCTTCTTTCTTTTTCTTTTGCTCCCGAGCCATCGTGATGTTCTCTGTCTATACTATAACCCTCAGCCCTTCAAGGCCAGATCGAATCCACTTGGGCTCGGCAGTTGCTGTTGCATTGCATTGCTATCGCCAAGGATATCTTATCACGGTTTCTCAGCTGCCACTTCCACTGCTTGAAACAACCTTCGCATTAAATTCCAATTCCCTCTTTGGTCGCTGAATCGTCCCACCCATCCGGATCAACGTCCCGTGGCCGTGACTGACCCATGTTACAAGCCAAACCCGACGCGTTGGATGATGTAACCCCAACATGGGTGCGGGAGTAACGACTGTGCCTCCCTCAACCACACCATTGGGTACAGACATCAATGCTTACAACACTCACTGTATTGGGCTTCAACACCAGTTCATTCCGATACAATCCGTTACACACCGCTATCCTGTCCCGCTGAGTAAGTCTTCTCACCGTCTCCAGTATCATTTGGCGGTGGACACCTCGGTAATCCTATGGTAATGTTACATCGCTGACTCGCTCCCCAGATCAGAACCAAAGACCCGTGGTGAATCAATTCTTCTTCCTTTTTCGGTGCTGTTCTTTGGCTTCCTTGGCCCAGTTCGTCATGTGATGAATGCCCGTAGACAAGGACCCACGGAAGCACCCCGCTCCGTTTTCTCCAGTGGGAGTGGGAAAAGTCGGTAGGGGACAATGACAAGACTCGGAGAGTTACAACGGTTTTCGATGGTGTCAATCAGCAATCTCAGAAAGCGCTGTTTATCTCGCCATGACGACTGGATTTGGGCAGACTGCCGTTTTCATTGCAACCTCGCCTCCGATTTACCGAGATCGAACTTGCAGGTGCGGTAGTATCTGGAACATCCTGTACAGAAAGACAGGCCCCAAACGACACCCTGAAGGCCTTGACGGCAGCGAGCATGCCTCACAAATTATTTCACATACATGTCGACTTCCAGTACAATGTTAGGGAAAACGCCAGGATTATGGTTTACTCTTTATCTTCCTGACTGATGTATCTCATTTCCCAATCACTTCATGACTAACATGTTGAGAGTATCGACGAATAAAACGAAATGTCCACCTTCGGTAGCGGTCACCGCCACAATCCACCGCAAATTCGAGAGTGTTACATTGATGTGAGGAGCTCCGAAGTTGCAGGGCAGTCTAATCCTGCTCATTCTCGTACTTTTGCGCCTGTTTCGGACATTGGAATCAACACCATCTCGACTTGCGGTGATTGGCAGTCGCCAAAATGTTAGTCCCGTTGGCTGACGTCCAGCTTGTCAAGATCATGTCATCTCGATCTCACCCCCGAAGCAATGGCACCTCGAAACGGTGGGACAATCCACATTCTATGAACCTTGATGAATCGGAAGACTCCTTCAACACGGAAGGACCCACGACGAAGACACCGAGATGAGACATGGATGTGAGATGGAGATCCTGCAGAGACGGAAATGGAATACAACCTTGCGTTCCGCGCCTGTAGAAGGATGAATACGCAAGCTACAGGCCAGCCAAGATACACAACGTCGTCCTCTTTGGGATGACTGGTTGAACTTCTTTCCTCATCCTATCACTGTCGTATCCACAATCTAATAGCGCTTCCACTTGCGGACGTTGGATCGACGCTATGAGTCGACCCGCCACGGTCGATTTCTCGCGGGTGGGTTTCTACTGGTTGAAAAAGGATATTGCATTCTTTCATCTCTGATTCGACCGACACCACCAGAAAGCCAGCCGTTTCGCCTGATCTGATTAGCCCAGCCTGTCAAAAATCTAACTCGCCATGTGCCGTTATGCCATGCAACTAACCGACGAGATGCGGTTGGAGTGGAGGCATTCAATGGAGACAGGACATCGCTACAGAAACCTGCGGGTTTCTTACTGAGCCCGGTAGCAGCCGAGGACAAGCGGTTCGTATGAATGATGGCGTGACAAGAGATGTGACGAATGGAATAGCTTCATTTCATGCAAATGCTCTATTTGCTGTGGTCGCTTATACACGGCCAATCGCAGAAAAAACCATCGTCAGACGCGGAACGGGAAAAATGATAAGATTGTGAACGAGACAGCCAAGAGACTCTGGAACAACCATGTGCCTCAGGGTCGTCTTATCCATGACCTAGCTTCTGCGAGGCGGCGGCGGTGGGCGGTGGGAGGCAGGAATGGTGATGGGTGACGGTGCGTTGACCGGTAGCCACCTCATGGATCACAAGGATCTTGTTGTTGCCCGGTCTCCCTCACCCGGCCAGACGGTTTCTTACACACCATCTTTGTGGACTAGATGTTATGGGGGAGGCCCAACGGGGGAGGGGGTGGAGGGGGGGGGTGTCACACACGAAAGTCTGATCAAAAGAAGCCGTGTGCTTTGTAACACACCATAATGCTTAAAAGGGTAAATCGGGGCTTGTTGTTTGATAAGAGGAGGGGAGGGGAGGGAAGGGGAGGGGAGGGAAACGGTTGCTGGCAAGGCAAGCCTTCTTGCATGTTGCAGAAACGAGGCTGCGGCTCAGCAATATGTGTGTGTGTGTGTGTGTGTGTGCGCGCGTGTGAGTGTGGAAAAGCAACGTAACTCTCTGGTGTGGTGCTGCACAATTCATACACGCACGCATCATTTTACACATTTAACATGTTTTCTGCACTTTTCTGCAGCCTGGCACACAAAAAAACGCAACACCACCCTCCACCGCCCGCAGTTCGGGCTTGCCCACACATGCAACACAACCTGCTGCCGTTGAAGTGTGGAGGGGGGGGGGAGGGGGGAGGGGGGGGTATGGGGGCTATAAAACGGCGCCTATGTCGAATCATTAAGCGCGGTAATCGGGGATTTTATCATCTGGCATTGCCCAACTGCATGGACAGACAGACAGACAAGACAGCCTTGGACCTTTTTCAATTCTGCACTTCAATCCTAAATATGCAAGGAAACCTAGTTACAACCAATTCCAATCCTTCAAGTTTTTTGACAATCTTGATTTATTCACTGGTTGCTTTTGCTGCAACCAAGTAGATATATATATATATATATATGCAATGTACTGTACATACCAAATATATGTACATGTACTGCAACAGTAGCTACCTAGCTCGCCGGTCTGAACATTCAACCTGCTGCTTCTGCTGCTTCTGGCTACCCACTCCGTCCAGTGAAAAAAAAGTACCCATCACCAGCACCGGGGGGGGGGTTATCAAGCCACAGCAAAAAACAGCCTGCCTTGCCAGCCGTGCGATTGTGTTGTTGCTGCTACCCTATTATATACCCCCATTGGATGAAGCTATTCCCCCCCTCCTTCTCCCCTCTCCCAACCCCCCTTCCCGCAAACAGCATGCAGTATGTAAACATAACATGCAGTTTGTATTCTACCGCTGCCCGCTGCTGCTGCTGCCTGTACACACCCCAGCCCAACCTCTTTCCTTTCCCGCTGTATATCGTCATCCATCCATCCATCCTCCACTCCAGCCATTTACCCCCCCTCCCCCCCCCCCCCACGCGCGCGCGCGTCATGTCATGTTGACTTTTGTATCCAGTCGGGTATCCAATGAATCGAACTGAAAAAACAATAATAATAACAATAATAAACAATCTTTTGGTTCCTTCAAAACCCTGTGTTTCCCAGCCTCTCCTTCTTACTTGAAAATAGACAAATGAGAGCAAAAAGGAAACAAAAAAGGGGGGAGGGGGGAGGAAATAAATTGTCCAATCGGTGAAAAACTTCTCTTGCAGTTTGCTTTGGAAGACAACGCAACGCAACGCAACGTTTTCCTAATCCAACAACGCCCACACACACCCATAATAGGTATCAACGAGAAATCCACCACCACCACCACCCATTTTTTTTGCCCAGCCGAATCTCCAGCTAAGCTTTTTACAGGCATAGCAGCTAACAACAAAACAAAAAAAGACAATTATCCTTCCTTCCACTGTGTCCCCCCCACCCCCCCTTTTTGCCCCCCCCCCCCCAGAAAAGTGTTTTGTACATATTGGACAAGATATTGTGAAAATGTGCAGAGAGAGATGGTAATTAGAAAGTTGGTATATAGACACAATCAAGAAAAAAGAAAAGAAAAAAAGGAATGCTATATGCTGTGATGGGTATTACAACAAGTTGATAGAGAAAAACCCAATGACCCGCTTCCAAAATGCTATCAAGACAAAAGAGAGAGAAAAAACGACTGGTAGAAAAATAAAGCCAATAACTCTTTTAATTTTCTCTCCTCCCCCTTAACAAGAAACTGTGGTCCGTCTGGCCTCGCCCGGTCGCCCGTGGCAATTATTCTGATCCTCTAGTATGATACCCAATAGACAAAGGAAAGTGTGTGGTGGAAGGGGTATTATAGGGGTTAAGGGTGTGGTGTGTTCGGTACATTTCGGTTGGTGTAGTGTGTTATTTCTTATAGTAGTTCACCTGGGCCCTCCCTCAGAAGGTCGTGGCTCGGTAGCCCACCCGGCGGTTTCGTACGAGCTCTTTCGGTGATATTGTGGCGGGTATGGGGTAATCGGCTGAGGAGGCATGGATGGGGGAAGGGTCGGTGGGAGAGATGGAGGGCCGCTGGGGGCAGGTGATGGTGTCGTCGAGGAACTTCCTCCGGGCTGGGGCTCGAATCGAAGAGGGGGTAGTCGTGAAGGTCCCCCCGGAGGTGGTGTGATATGGGGAGACGGTGGGATTCCAAACGCAGAAGCACCGGCAATGGGTGGCAAGGTCGTGGGTGTAGACAGGGCAAAGGACGATGTGGGCATCTGGGGTTCGGAATCTGTCCTCCGCCTCCTTAGGGGTGGTTCAAGCATAGACGGTTCGCCGTAGGCGCTCGGGCGCACATGAGGATGTGGGTGCGGATGTTGAAGCGCATGAACAGCAGGGTGAGAATACGGGTGAGAGTGTGACTGTGAGTGGGCGTGCGATACTGGCATGGGCTGTTGATGTGGCGTATGTGACCTGCTGTCTGCTGCTGTTGGATAGGGCGCTGGGGCTCTGGACGTAGACGGGCTCGGTGGTCCTTCCGCCCACTCGCTGATACCAGCGGTCCGGGCAACAATATCTCGCAGACGATTCCGGTCATTCCTGTAATGGTCACGCTCAATCTGTAGCTCCTGGCACCGCTTCTCCAGCTCATCCGCCTTTCTTTCCAAGTCCCGATTTCTCGACTCCAATTTTTGCAGCCCTTGTTGTTGTTCACGTTCCCTCTCCTTCTTGCGCTGCCTGAATCTCGCCGAAGCCCCCGCGTTTCGTTGTCTCTTTTCATCAGCCTGCTTCGAAGCTTGGTGAACGTCCACCGGAACCACAATCTCCTCTCCATGCCTCGGTGTGATGGTTAATAGAGTCTGGCCTTCTGAAATCTGCAAGCTTCGGGTTGCTGAGCCGCTTGGTGGAAGCGTATTCATGAGCCCTGGCCCCCATCGTCCATCCCCATGAGCATTGGACGGCGGCAGTCCCCTGCTTGCCATGATCGGTGTCCCATAAGGTGAGCCCGAAAAGACTGGCTGCCCAGTATGTTCACGTTTGAGGGCAGCCGGATGTGCTAGTTCTCGGGGGTGGGCCAATGGGTGGTTGTGGCTCAGACTAGGTTGTGAGAGTGATCGAGAAAGCCCAGAGGTCGGCCGCGTGGGGGCGTGGGAGCCGGGGTATGGCGACGGAGCTCCCAACGGAGGACCGACGAGCATGGAGAGGTCGTTTGTCTGAGACGCAGTTCTCGGAGTAGGTGCCGGTAAATTCGCAAGCTGGGGTTCCACTGTTCGTAGAGCAGCCCGGCTGAGGCTCACAGCTCTCGGGGACTTTGGGGTTAGTATCCGTCTCGCAGAAAGAGGATATGGATAGACGGTGGAAGGTGAGCCCCTTTCGGCCGAAGAAGGAGCACCGGCCGGGGATGCTGTCGCATGTGTCTGCGTGTGGGTTGCCCTCGGTGTGGAAGCTCCACTCTGTCCTGGGACGGTATACGGACGTGAAGGCGAGCCCTGAGTCCCATAGTGAGGAGTTGGCCCCATTGTTTGCTGGGGGCTGCCTTCGGCGGGAGCTGGTTGTGAGCCTGTCGGATTAAGAATGTTGTGTACGCCTGATGATCGGTTTCCCGGTTGCCAGCCTCTTTCGTTCCCTTCGACTACCGTTGCTCCGCTGGGGTTATGGAGCGGTTGTGTTCTGGGAGCATCTTGGTGGCTGAGGTGTTGTTGTCGGTGCGGTGGAGAGGTGTGGGTGTCTGTCGCTGGTGATTGCGAAGAAGGACGAGAAGGAGGGGGAGGAGCTGGCCCCCCCTGCGACATCGAGCTCTGTTCCCCTTCGCTTTTGAGGCCTTGAAGACCGTGACATTGACGCCTGTAGCTGCTGTCGGGCACCGGAAGGACCAGTCCTTGGTCAAGGCCAGTACCTTGGGCTCCCCTCCGTCGGTGGTCCTGGGGCTCGGGGACACGGGCGGCTGTCGTGAACAGCAGCGAGGTGTCCGCACCAGACCAGCGGGGTGCTGGTTCTTGGGCCCACCGCTGGTGAATCGGCGCCGTGATCGCCAGACTGACGGCTTCGTGTTTGAAACAGCTATAGACCGGCTGTTCCACTGTCGAGGATAGAAATGTTTGGGGTCCCGGGAGGCGCTCTGACAATGTCCCTTTATGTCACACAAGGTGTGTAAGAAGCTGAGAGAGCGGGATCTGAACCACGTCCTCTGCTGGCAGAGCTGTAGATTGACACTGGCCACACTGGAGTGCAGCAGCAGCGGAGCAATGACGCCAAGGTAGATAGATGCAAGAAGTGCGTGTTCAAAGGCCCACGACTTCCTTCTATGCGTTGGCCTGCGTCAGGCAGTTGCGTGCCACCACCAGGTTTGATGGGAGCCACGCAGCAGGATACCTCGGACAGGAAAAGGGTACAGCCGTCGTGGAGTATGGGATGGTATAGTATGGTATGGGGACCTTTGCCGAGTATATCAGGTAGCGAATGCAGAGACACACATACGATTCAAGCAGGACGGGCTGCGGGTGACTCTCAAATGCAGCGGGGCGGGCCACCACTTATCATCTCCTCCGTACGGATACCTTCGCAGTTGAGTGGTCGGGGTGAGGGCACCAGAGTTGCGCTAGGGTGATTTGTCGTTTGAATGGACAATGACCACAGCACAGCCAAGGCCTCTGAGCCTTTCCCGTCGTTGCCTCGCAATTTCACAGCGGAGAGGGGGACCTGTGGTGTCTTTGGTGGGTATCGATGAGCTCGGAGGGGAGGACTGAAGGAGCAACCCAGTAGTTATCGTGTCTTCCGAACGGCGGCAATAGTGTACTGATATCAAAGCCCGGCCTCAACGTACTCTTTCGGGACCACCTTTCCGTTGCTGTCCCGAGACCAAAGGTTGAAGACTTGGGACACGAAGATATTGGGAGTGTCCTTGTTAGAGATTGACAAAGATAGCTCGTGCTTCTTCTTGCGGTTGCCACGCACCCAACCTTTAAACCCCAGGTGTAGGGCCCATGTCGTTTTTCTTACCCACTCCCCCTCTTATCGGTCAAGGAACAGAGTAGGTACTCTGGTACCTAGGTATGAGCTAGGATGCGGACCCTTGCCTCAGCACGAACGAGCAGTTGGGTCTTTTGGGCAGTGGAGGTGTCAGTAGTGCCTTGAGCAGGTACCGGGGTCCCGTTAACCACTGGACGTGTGGACGTGGAAACCGGGGGGGGCGTGGAACTGCAGAATGCGTACATAAATGCTTGCCGTCTGCTAGGCCACAACGGGGCTTCAACAACAATTCCTTCTGGAATGGTTGGCTGGCAGACGTCTTTCTGTCTCCTTCTTTCTTCATGTTGAAGGGGGCAAAAAGAAATGATGGACGCGGGCAACGGTCTTCAGCGCGGACGGGAAGACAAGCAAGACACTTTTACACTTGCGTGATTCCCGCACCTGTCTTTTGGAGCCCACACCACAAAAGCCCGCACCCCTTAGCGACCCGAGGAACTGGCCCCGAGCAACTGGATGGGTGGCTCGCATGAGCGGCAGTAAGCCCTGTAAATCCACACCAGGCTAGTTCCAAAGCGGTTTCCGTATTGAACCAACGTTTTTATTTTTTTCGAGCCTTGGCAGTTACGAAGCATGCCATAATAATGTGAGAAACCATCCAGTTTGGACCTTGGACAATGTGATGAAGCAGTGGTGGTTTCTGAAAGGTAGGTATGCTGATTCTCTCTCCAGTTTGCAAGAATTTGGAGCCAACCGGCTCGCTCGTATCTTCCAGTAATACTGCGTAAGCTCCCCCGTTATGCCCAAGATGGCAGGAGGAGCAGTCGTGCGTGGATATAAGTGGTAACTAGTCAACACATGGCGGCGAGATCACCCATCGACCAAGCCCGCCACGATGCTGGTTCTGAGACCTCTGGCAGATCCTCAGATGCTCACCGTCCGCGGTTGGGTCACCAACCTGCACATCTGGCGCTTAACTGCCGCTAGTACTGTGACTGTCTCTCCGAGGGCCTCATTGACGGCAGGAAGGACACCAAGCTCCTAAGGGTGTGGTAAGACTCAGTAGTCGGTGGCTAAGGCATGAGGTCTGCTGATGGTGGTGAGATACAAAGCCGTGCTTGTGAGGAGTCGAAGGTAGTCATGCAACTAGTGTGTGACATGATGTAGTGTAGTGTAGATCTAGATGGACATGCTGTTGGAGCCCGGGCGTATAAAGAGTGGCCAATGCCCAACAAATCGTGATCGAGGTCTTGCGCAGAAACTGACGGGAAGTGAGCTGGCAAGCGTAGATACTGGACACTGAGCGAGTTTAGGCGCAGCGGGCGGGAGGGTGCGCAACTTGGCTAGCGGAGCCGAGATGTCCGTCATTCGAAGGCGCAGGCGCAGCGGGTCGGATCCCTCTGATGCCATTTAGGTCCCATCACCGCTGTGAAATGAGACCCCAGAATAGCCCCGAGACGGATATCCGCTGAATTATTATCAACCGTTTCTTCTGTTCCTGTGTGTAATAAAACGGTTGGTTAGTGATTATTACAGGCGTAATACAGAGACAAGCATGCGATTGGAAAGCTGACCGGCACCCCGGAATCGAAAATCAAGCAAGAAAACGGACTTCCGACCCACGGATGGTCCCACGAAGACAAGCTGGCTGGCTGTCTGCCTGACGCAAGTCATGAGAGAGAGTTCGCCGTCAGGCTCGTGATGGCTTGTAAATGTCTCGTTCTGCGGGCTTGTCCGTATGTAGCGTACTGTGCTGGCTCCATTCCGGCGAGGTCTTCCCTTTCGGGCATCTGTTCAAAAGTGAATGACAAGGAGAGCCCGGAGAGCTTGGACAGCCAAGCTGGAAAGCAACAAAAACGCCTTCTGGAAGCTCGGTGGAAGGATTGGAAGGTGTGTGCCGCGCAGTGGTCCATGCAACAACACAACCGAAGAGAGACCGTTTTCGATTGAGATACCGTGATATCCGTACCGTAGTGTAGTATACAATGAAACGGTGAATTGGTGGATTGGCTCACCGCGAAGTGTCCACCGAGCGCCCACTTATTTGCGCAAACTAGTGAACCCAATTCTCTTGAATGCGGAGTGAAGAGAGCAGGGACGCTGGCGATGACGGGCACAATTGGGAATAGCGCCTTCCCGCCAGACCGTCTTCTTCTCGCGGAAGGCGGAACGGCCATTGCGCTAGACCCAAGCATGTCTAGAAACGTCACCGCCCTAGCTTGGTCTTTGCTGTCACCGCCGCCGCGCTGTCCATCATGGAGACAGCTCCCTTGTCCCGTCGTCGTTGCAGCGTGGTACCGGATCTTGCTCCGAGCGGGTCCTGACTGGATTCTCATCTGCCATGTCCACCATGTCCACCATGTCCACCATGCCCACCTGCCAGCTCATACTCACAGACGACGTCGCCGACCCGTGGCGCTATAGTATTTACAGAAAGACTTTTCCAGCATGTTCGTGATGATGTTGTCATGACAAGGGACCAATCCATCAGATCCATTTGGGCACACATTCAGGTCGCCGGCGGAAAGAGCGCGAAATAATAATAATAAAAAGTGCACTTGTTGCTGCTATGTTTTATTAACCACCAAGGAACCATTGGGGAAATTCCCCGTCCAAGTGGGTTGCATCATTGGGGTTGCCAAGCCCCGCTCAGATCTATGCTGCTAGCATCACGGTAATCTTTGATAAATGTCCCCCGTCGTCGAGGTGTCTGCCAGGTTCCCAGGGCGTGCGGAGGGCCAGCAATCTTCCTGCGAACGTCGACGACGATCGACACCATTTTGATAATCTCCAGGGCACTTCAGATGATTGGAAGTCCAGCACCAAGCCATTGGGCATGAGGCGCGCGGCGCAGTCGGATTTTGCCATGGGATGGAACTTTTCCAATGCTTCCAACGTCAGGGCCCCGCCTCGTTTCTTCTTCTTTTTGTCTTTTTTTTTTCTTTCTCAAGAGCAGATCCTGGTGGAACGGGGTTTTTTTCTGGGACTTCTTCATCGCTTAGTAGTAGGTCCTACTGCCGGCTCTTTATACAAACATTCTGGCCTGTGCCTGGTATAGACCTACCGAACATACTGGCTATATAGGACCAAGTTGACCGACTTGATAGGTATACAGCAGACTCTTAAGCATGTATACTGCAAGCCATCTTCGAGACCCCTGGAAGGCGAGCATGCAGGACGTCAGCACAGGCTCTGTTCCCCATCCATCAACTCCTGCATCTCGCATTGATGCCTGAGCGACTCCGAGTGTTACTGGTGCCAATCTTTGGGCTTTGCTGCAGAATGCAGCCCATAACGCACGCGCAGAATCCCATGAGGCCGAGCAGGGCGAATGAGAGTGCCGGTTCATGTTCCTAGGGCTGGAGAATGCCAGCAAACCGGCGCAATGCCATCGTCATCCTCGTTTGTGAGGCTTCTAACGACGGTTTCTGCGACCTTCCCATGCGGCCGGTGGTGGGAGAGTGCTGCATCAACGTCAGTGCTATGCCTGCTTGCGGAATAGGGCATGCATATCCGGCCTCGCTTCGTCTGTCGTGCAGATTTTCCCTGTCCCTGATCACCTCCACTAGCCTCACAAGGGTTAAAGGCCATCAAGGTAGGTGTTGGTAGTGAGGTTAGGTTGGTCACCCGAACATAGGCGGGTACTGGTACCATTGATAAAGTATTTGCCGGAAAATCAAAAGACTCCATCGCGACATTTGTCGGCCACATTAATCACCACAACGCCATGAGTACCGTAGATGTGCTTCCTGAGGCGAGCCGAGGCTGGTGAAGGCAACATCACCACGGCATGGGTCCTGGAAGACGTCGACGTCGGCTCCAAGATTGCCAATCTCACACCCACCTCATAGATGTGACGTGACGAAATGTTGTAGGATTGGAATAACACGTCAGGTGTGTCCGGCCGGTGGTAACCGCGGAAGGAGAGAAGCGAGTGAGGATATCGGAAGTGCAATGAGACATTTTTCATGGTGAGGGTGGTGGCATTACGTACTGTGTGAAGTCGATGGGAGGTCTCAGTTCAAGATAATCTTGCTTCCGAAGCAGAGGTTCAAGCTGATGAGATTAGGTGTTTGAGACATTCCCGTCCCGTCTGTGAGGTGGATCGCCATCGTCATCAGGCCAGAAACAGGGCGGGAGATGAGGGTTGTCGAAAATACATTCGGCTGGCAACCGAACATTATCGTTGGCCTGATGAGAATATCGCTTCTGTTGTCGATAGATGCGCAGATGGCATGCAGAGAAGCGCGTGGGGACCTTGCAACACTAATTTTGTGGGGTTGTATGTATGTACTGTACCTCTCTGGAGAAGAGAGAGAAAAAGGCCCAAGCTCCTTCCTGGGTGAACACAACATCGGGCAATGATGAAAAAGATGGAAATTGCACGGCTGGCCACGAAAACGTCGCTCCTTCTCGTTGATGCTACACCAGCGTTGTGTTCAATGAAAACACGTCTCAAATCTCCGGGGTTCCTAAAACGGGATACGGCAATTGCCATTCTTCCGAAAGAGACGGTGAATGGAAAGCAGCGCAGCACCGCAGCACCTCAGCACCGCAGCGTCTGTGCAAAGCTTAAGCGCCGACGACGATGCTCTCCTACTCCATCCTTCTGCGCTGCCAGCTCACGATACATGAGCCTAGAGGAGAGAACCCCCCCGCATCACACACCTCGGCCGGTCAGGTGGGCCGGTGGTGAGAGCAGCAGCAGCAGAACTGCAGAGTTGATGACTTGTCACATTTCCGTTCCCTGTTGGTCGGGCAGCTGCCAGTTATTGGGGAGCATTTTGGTAACGGTGGCATGCCTCTTTGGGACAGAGGGCGGCCAGCCTGCAGCAGCTGTCGATCATGTGTCTTGTGTCCTTGCAGCTTGCACTTTATCTGCAGGTAAGAAAAAGCACAACACCATGGACTGCCCGGCTTGCCGCCAGGCCAAGCATCTCCTTGGCCCTGACCGAGCATACAAAAAGGGACGACCCGAGACACCCGACTGTCAGAGAACAACTCTGAGGCAGAGCTTCACGCCATCTCATTTCAGTCGATAGACACGTTGTTCGTCAGGCCAAACCTATTTGCTCATCGGGTCCCAATCATGTCGATTTTGGGTGCACACCACACGCGGGGGAAGACAACGGGGGGCATGGGGGCTCACCCACCTACCACCTCATCCAGGACCGATGATGACAACTGCGCAACAATGAGAGATTTGACAGCAACCGGCCGGGGTTGTAGGAATTCCTGCTTTTTTTCTTTCTTTTTTCCCTCACTTTATTGTATCAGCCATCCCCTCGGGCATCAACCTCACCTTTCTCGGGCAATTTTCCCGTTGAGGTGTTACAAGAGGTAACTATTCCCCCTTACTAATCCGTACTGTGTGCAGCAAGATGCTTCTTCTCATGCTGCTTTGCTGCGTTGCTGCGGCTCATGACGGTTTGGGGAAGTCAATCGGGACGAAGTTGTGATCCATGCTGTCGGTCCCCGGTTCCCGTACCACCTGTGCAACCCAAACCATCGAGGCTCTGCATTTTTTGCATACCCGACCTCCCACCACTCATGATAGCCTCCTACCTCAGTTTGTTGTTCGGGTATTTCTTCCCCTCTTTCCCTCGACTCTCGGCTGGGAGTATGAGCTCGTCTCTGCAGCCGTTTAGGGCCGTAGCGGATCTGAGGGCCGTCTTCCGGCAGCATTTCAACGGCGGGTGCATGTCCGAGAGACCCCTCCGGCGCGCCGACTCCGCAAACGGGAACAACGGCCACGATAAAAGTCAATGGCTATGAAATATATGTGACTATGATACTTGGCTTGTAGGAGAGAGGTATATATTCACCAATTGACACATATGCTCCAATCGTTTGGCTATTGCCTTTTACCCGCGGTCCACCACGTTTGTTCAACTGCTATATCTTGCTTCTCGGTTATCGCTGAGTGAGGGCTTTGTCGACCATTGAACCATTTCTAACCCGGTGTTGTGGTTACGATCCTTCACAGTTACCTCTGAAAGCAAGGTGGTGACGTCGTAAATACCTACTCCGCCAGGAACGACTCCACTACAGCTCTATTCAGCTGTCCGTGATTGCCTCACCTTTACTTTTTCTCTCACAAAAACATCTCACATACCTACCTACCACCCACCGCCACCATGTCCTCCGAGTTCCAGACCTGGGAGGTCAAAACCCCCTACCTCAACCTCCACTGCGGCCTCGGCGAGGGTCCCTACTACGAGCCCGCCACCCAGACCGTCCGCTTCGTCGACATCAAGAACAAGAAGCTTCACACCGTCTCCATCAACGACCCCGCCGATCTCACCACGCTTTCGTTCGACGAGCCCGTCACCGTCACCGCTGACATCGAGGGCGTCGACCCCAAGGACAAGATCCTGATTGGAGCCAAGCGGGGGCTCGCGGTCCTGGACAGGAAGACGGGCGAGTACGAGTACATCTCCAAGATGGAGGGGGAGGGTGTCGACAGGATCAGGAGCAACGACGGGGCGGTCGATCCGCAGGGGCGGTTCTGGATGGGGAGCATGACTGACTTTGGGAAGGGTGACTTCCGGCCCGAGGGTAAGGTTTTCTTTCTCTCTCTTGCTTTCCTCACTTTTGTCATTCACTCCTCCCAATGAGCATTCCCTGAATTGGGAAACCCTCCTCCCCCCCCCCCCCGAATTGGTCTATCAACGGAGGGTTAAAGGAACCAAAAAAAAAAAAAAAAACTCTCCCAAACCCATCCCGGCCACTTACAGGAAAGGTCGTACACGTGGCAGATCTGGGTTGGGTTGGGGTTGGGTTGCGGGGGGGGCTCAAGGACGACGTTTTGGAATGTGCCAATGCGGGATGTGTGGTAGATCGGATGGGAGGAACCGAAGAGAATACCAGGGAAAGAAAAACAAAGGATGAACACATCATCGTCATCAGCGAGCCGTCGTCATACCTACCTAGTTTCTTTCCTTCCCCTCAAGTGAGGAATAACCCGCCCCCCCCTGTCCACTCCACCCCGTCCCTCCCACATGTTGACAGCAGGCATGTGTTGTTACAATACACACAACATACATCATCCCTCGCGGCGGCGGCTCGGAGTCGCCGCTGCCGGCCGTTGACTGACTACTGCATGCAAAATGCATGTACAACAAACTCAAACTAAACCCATCAGGTCGGGTTCGGAGTTTGGTTTTGTGCTGCCATGTGGCTTTCCCGGACGGTTCGCGGCTCCTCCTCTCTGTTTCGTCCCGTCCCGGTCTGGGGGGAGGGGAGCAAACAAACTTTCTCACTCTGCCTTACCTTGCCACTTCAGGCCATTGTTTTGTCCTCTCTACTTTTTCTTTCTTTCTATACCCTCCCCTTTCAGTAAGTTACCGTCACCCTTTTCTGTTTACTAACATGTGGATCCCCCCCGTACCTTACTAGGCTCCCTATTCCGCTTCACCCAGACCTCCCCCCCCCAAACGGCCCTCACCTCCCTCACGATCCCCAACTCGGTCGGCTGGTCCCCGGACCAAAAGACAATGTACTTCACCCACTCCAACGCCCGCGAGGTCCTCGCCTGGGAGTACGACCCCTCCCCCACCCCCCTCACCGTCCTGGCCAACAAGCGCGTCTTTTACCAGCACGTCGGCAACGGCGAGCCTGACGGGTTCAGGGTCGACGTGGAGGGCAACATCTGGCACGCCGTCTACGGCGAGTCCCGCGTCCTCAAGCTCAGCCCGGAGGGGAAGCTGATCGGGGAGATTCGCCTCCCGACGAGGAACATCACCTGCGTGGAGTTTGTCGGGGAGGAGCTGTTCATCACCACCGCTGGGGATGACGACGCTGCCGAGGGGGAGGAAAGCAAGGAGAATGGGGGGGCTTTGTTCAGAGTGAATGTTGGGGTTAGGGGGGTGGGGCATGATTTGTTCAAGTTGTAGTAGATAGACAGCAGACATGTCTCTTTTTCTCTATGGGATGGGTTAGAAAGGCTGATGTTGCTGCTGCTGCTATTTTAGAAGAGAGTTGCCAGGTGCTTTACCTAGATAGCGTCCCGCGTAGATGTCAACGTAGACAGATGGTGGGGGGTTTCTAGACCGGTCAGTGACTTATAGACGGCTGGCTAAAGTATTTCCCGGTATCAAGACATGCTTCAAGACGTGTATGTATAAAACATGCTATTATAAACGGAAGCATTCCCCCATCCTCCCAAGCCGGCTTCACCGGCGGCCCTTCCCTTCCCTTCCCTTTCCCGCCCCGGCATCACAAACCCTCGCTTCCGGTCCAACCTTTTTTTTTTTTACCTGCCGTAGCGGGATACCAAACAACAAAAATAGCAGGTAGCGAGATCAAAGAAACAAAAAAAAAAAAAACTAGAGTATAAAAAAAAACCTTGAAAGACTACGTGGCTAGCTTAATCGCAATTGTCTCTCTGACCTTTGGGCCCGAGCGGGATCGTTGCTGTTTGTTGTTTGATGCCCAGATGTGCACATTTGAGCAAAAAGCTGAAAAAAACTATTTTGGAGAAGGGAACGATCTGGGCTGGGAACCACCCTTCCCCCCCACCAGTTCTGTGTCGAAGCGTGTTGCAATATCGAAGTTGATGGAATTATTTAGGCAGGACATAAATATACCTACAGATGAAAATGGCAATGCGGTGGCATAAGCCTTCATTAGGTCATAGTGACGAAAGCTGCTGCTGCTGTTGTTGTTCTTGTTGCTGTTGTGCTGTCAGAAGTGCAGAGGAACAAAATCGGTTGAGCAGAAAAGCTGTTGCTACCTCGAGTGGCACGTTGTGAATAGCTTCAGCTTGTATTTGTTCAGCTAGGTCGTCTTCGATACATATGCTGGCACCGCAACAAGCTCGAGGACTTGTTAGACCTGTGCTATCAACGGAAGTTGGGGTTGGTTGCGGTGGCCTTTCTGACGTTTGTCTTGCCGTATTATCTGGATACTTCACCATGTATCATGTCTTTGATGGTCAGGTTGTGTACTGCCAGAGCCGCAAGGTGTAACAAAAACGCTGGATACAATATCTGGCTAGCAGTGTAAGCAATGCTGGCGTAACGGGGATGTCGTCAGATATCTGTTCCTCTTCACCAAGACCTGTGTCAGACGGATGGTCTTATTGACGGTGATGTGCGTGATAGGCAGTAACGGCTCCGCTCAGTGCCTTGGTTTACCCTACCTCAGCAGGTCATCTGTTTAGAGATTACGAAATGACACCCAGAAAATCATGCCCATCTCCGTTGCTCTCTGATAGTTGTCGGAGCTGACGGAATGAGATCCGGTGGACCGTTGGCGTGCTTCTGATCACCGTTTTGAAGACCCTGAATTCTTCACAGACGGTTGTTACTCGTTAAACTGACCCAGCAATCTGCTTTATTTGCTCAAAGTCCCGGGCTCCTACTGGTCTGGGGCGGGATACAACACTCCGGGTAACTATAACCAACTTTGCTAGACTGACACTGCTGTAAGCTCCAAGGGGGTGCGAAGTTGGGGTCGAGGTAGCAACTCCAGCGGGGGCGTCCGAAGAAAAGTCTTCGGATCTCTGCGGAGTACGACCTATCAACCAACGGCCTGAGCAAATCAGAGCATGTATCATGGGGTATGGCCTCTGGTCCAGCCCCTTCTAGTCAGCGAGACCAAGCTACCGCCAGTGAAGGTGTGGTCAACTCTCCGGAAGTACTTGTGGTTTGTGGGGGCTGAGACTCGGGCGGCGGTCCGTAAATAAACGATAGGCTTTCGTGACATCCAGCTCAAGCAGTCTACTGCTTGACGGCATGGTACGTGACAGTGACATCCCCAGCTACAACACTCTCCAGACTAGTGGCCCGGGGGTGTGGGAATACTACGCTCCCACTGTCAACAAGACAGCGGGCGGGAGGGAGCGGCTTCCCCGTTCCAGGCTTTCAACATCAACCAGTGATAGAGATGCCGCCGACAATATCTCCTGCAAGCTCAAGGTAACCTAGATCTAACCATTACTCATGGCAATGCCGAGTTACAGCGAGTGTATAGCGAGCGTCCAATAGACGATTGGCCGGCGAAGCTGACAGGCTGGAGATGGTGTGCGGAAGCTGTGAGCGAGATACATGCAAGATGCCGTGTCCTCTATCAGTATCCAGTAGGACGAAAGAATGTCTGTGGTGATGGCACCATTCGGGGCATCATCGAGGCGGGCGGGGTGATCCTCTCAGTAGGATGCCGGCCACCACCTGGCCCATTCTGCCATCTCCGTAACCAACCAGTAGAGATGCCAATAAGCACTGTTGGAACACAAAGTACTGGGGGCTCAAGAAGTCGCTTACCCACGGCAAATCTGGGGCGAGATTCGACATGGTTCTGAGCAAATCATGATGTCCCCTGCTTGAGAGAGGTCGGTGAGTCAGGCGGACGACCATTTGCGGCTTCGAATCGGTGTATGTGACTGGACAGTTGAAGCTCATCACCGGGTATTCATGGTGATAGGCCATTTCTTCCAAGGGTTCCCATCAGTTGTAGCCAAAGAAGCAATGGCAGGTGACCTGCTCTGTGGCTGGTCTGGGCATCTTCCGGAAATCGACCGGTCACCGAGTTAGTTGAAGTATGTACCTTCGGCCGGGGAGAATGAGAGTGGTAGCCAAAGGCTCGCTTATCTTGTGTATTTATTGGATTGAACGGTGAAGTTGGCCGATAGCCCGGTTCAAGCCCCAGCCGATGTGTAAATGGAATGCTCATTCACCACGGACGAGGTGAATTTCGAATACTGATCTCGGTTAGCCGAGTATAATGTCGCAATGTAGAAGAAGTATCCCGAGAAGGACTCATCGGTTTTAGTGATTCGACAGCATTGGTTCTGTGATGAAGGAGCCAATATTGTGCAGACAGGGTGCGGTCTCTGGTGCCGAGGTGGTCGAGCCGTCCTCTGGGAATGAGATAGCAATCGGCAGCAAAAAGACAAGAGCACTGCTGGTAACGTAACCGTAGCATTCCGAGGTTGAAACAACCATATTATCTTTGAGATGCGCAATACCAGAAGTCGATGTACGATAGGATAGGGGAGGAAAACAAGGAGAAAGTAAACAATGTCAATCAATGCCTTGACCAGAAGCGCCGTGTTGCCTGCCTTCAAACTGAAAACATCGAAGAATCTGGAAAATGTTTCTTTCGACCCTCGCCTTCCCAGGAAATTACCAGTGCAACAATCATTTCTCTTGATCAAAATGGAAGGAAGGCACCATCGGTTGCTCGGTTGGGGCGGAAACCAGGGTTAGGGTCTTTATGATGCAGGGTTCTTATCAGCTTATCGGAGCTTAATTGAGGACGCGCTTGCAGATTTGGAGCGCGACTGGTCCTCAAGGTTGAACTTCATCATTTTCAACTTGCTTGCTGCCTGTCCACTTCAGTTGCTTCACGCATCGTGCAGCAAACGGCCAAGACTCATCAAAATGGCCCAGCAGTTGGATTCACATCCCCTCTCCGATGTTGGAGATAGCGACAACGACTTGGATTCGCTTTTTGGCGACGACCTTGATCCGGAGACCGACCTTTCTTCTCTTTTATTCGAAGAAGGCACCTCTGGCCCCGCCATCGAACCCCAGCCATCCTCGTCGTCACCACCAACCACTTTACCAGAGCCCTCATGCGAGCTCACTCTGCCAAGGGTACAAGAAGAGCCTGTTTTTCAGCTCACTTTGCCCGTTGTCCCTGATCCTCTTGGTGCCCCTTTATCACACCAGGATGGACACACTTCAGGTGGCCTCGTGGTTAGTAGTACCCGATATCCTCAAAATGACCCTCCCAGTGCCGGAGTTGCGGTATCAGAAGAGTTCGAGTCCCTGCTCAGTGACGCCGTCGTGGACCCGGCCACGGATGCGGCCTGGCAGGTGGAACTCCAGCAGCTCTTCGAGGTCGGCTGGGCGAGTCTAAATCAAGATCAGCATGTTAATGCCCCTACAGATGCTTCAGAAGATGGCTATTACATGATCCCAGCTTCCTACGGGGAGAATGTGGAAGATTCTTCTGTCATATCTATTCAACAGGTCCAAGGGCTCCGTTACTCGACCACTGCAGCAAACAGCATGGTCAAGCTGCCGCGCCGCGTCGACGATGAATCCCAGCTTGGGAAAATTTGGGAATACATTACCCTCAGTAAGCCTATCAGCTTGTCCTCTGCATGTACTTTTGCGCATTGCTAACTTTGTTCCAGGACGAAGCCAGAAATACGAAGAGCTGTACAGTCTGCTTGAGTTGCCTGTGGGCGAAGGCAAGTACTTGAAGAAGGACCTGCACCAGTATCTTGAGGCCGAGCAACTCGCCGAAGTCATTCAACGCATAAGGTGTGAGAAGCGGCTTAACGGCGCACACACCAAGATGTTCGTGGTGAAGCTGGCCTACCAGATACTGGCAAAAGAAGGCTGGGGGCCACGTTGGTTCGGTGCTGGGAATGCAAATGCGAGTGCCAAAACCAGAACATTACTCTGGCCCGAGGACTCGACCACCCTTTTGTTCTACTTCGCCATGTTTGTCTACCGAGTTCAGGACAACCTCAAGTCGAGAATTACCCAGCAAAACAGTCTCGCGCGCCGGAAACGGGACGACGCATCAACACGAACAGCCACCCCTTCGCTTGATCGGCCACAAGTCAGCACTCCAGAGACAGAGTACCAGTTCGATACTACCCCTACCACTTCACGACCATGCACTCCCCCTGACCGACAGGTCCCCGAGATGCAGGCCTTGTGGGACAGCGCCAACCCAGCTGCCTCAGCACAAAGAGCCCAGCACACTGCCCAGCTCCCCACACCACCCACAGGAGTGTCATCTCCTATCCCGATTCGCCAGGTCCTAGAAGTAGCACAACCCGAACCAGAAATGCCGCCGCAGAATGGGCAATCATTCTTTGCCTCCTTGGTCAGCGAGGTGACCGTCAACAAAAAGCGCAAACGGGCCAAGACCCTGGCCGGGCTCCAGGATCCAGATATATATGATGTTGAGATACCGCCCAACGCCAAGCTCACCTACCGCGTCTTTGTCAAGGATGGAACTGACAGTAGCGATCTCATCGACGCCCCTTTTGAGTTTAAGCACACCGACTCGATAATATCAGAAGGTGCCTTTGAGGGGCTGATGGCGTCGTTTGAGCAAGCGCAGTATAGAAGACCGCACATGTGGATTCAGACGCCGTATGGCAGAAGGATTATTACGACGTCGGGTGAATGGGATCAAGCTGTCTTGCTGATCTACAACTTGAGACGGGCTGGTGGCATGGTGGAGGTGGACGTTTTTGTTTGAGATGGGGAGTGGTTATTTGACAAAGCTATGTTGAAAACGAAGGGGATTGGCAGAGGAACATGGACTAAATATGGTACGGAGGACTATTTCAGCGGTTATTACTCGCATGGATATACGTGTGGTATTATCAAAGCGATCGCTTGGGTCATGCATTCATCAGGGTAGCGTTTGGGGCATTTATGGCGTTAATTGGGGTTTTAAATTGCTAGGATTGTTCAGCTATGATACTCCTGTTCTATGGGACAACGTATTTGGCATACAATGAAGGATCAACTATGGATCTTTTACTTCAAACTTGAATCATTTTAGAATTGCTATGTGAAGAACCTGAGTTCAGCGACCATCTTGCTCAGAAATCTAATTCATTTGGAATACTATAAATTCTATATGGCTTTTCCAGCTTGGCCGTATTTCCCACATGAATGGGAATTGCCCATGTTGAAAACACCATCAGGATGGAATCCCAACAGTCTCAAAGGACAAGCTAGGTAGCTAGCTTGCGCCAAAGAAAGCGGAGAATAGATTGAGAATAAATGTAATATACTACACACAACTGGGCATATATTCCCACCCCAAAGTCCAAAAAAAAACAACCCCATATTAAATGTACTCTTTTCCCATAGGTAACCTCCCCTATTTTCCCTGCCTCTTCATATCACATAGGTATATCAAGGCATTGATCCCACTTCTAACATTAGCGTTCATCTCCCCGGCTCTCTCTGCCTACTCTTCAGCTCTACTATTTCACCCTCCAGCTCTTACCACCCTCCTCTCCCCCTCACTCTTACTCCTTCTCCAACACACTCTCCTTTTCTACTCGAAGTGTTCCCTCCGCAACCCTCTCCTCGTTCTCTTCCCCCATCTGCACACCCGTCGATAAACACAGTACCAGTAAAATCGGCAAAAGAGCCCTCCTACCCCCTCACAAAAGCCCCCACCAACCCCCCAATCTCCCCAAACAACACCCCCTTAAACACCGCCTCCCCCACATCCTCCCCCCAGTGCCCCGCCTTCTTCAGCGCCTTCTTCCACAACTCCTGCTGCTCCACCGGCAGCTCCTCCCACTCCTTCCCCTTCTCCCCCCCATCCAGCTTCTCCTCCTCCACCATGGTGATCTCCTCGCTCCCCTCCTCCTGCTTCAGCACCATCTTCACCACGCCGCCTTCTCCCCCCTCCGCAGCCGCCTCCGCAGCCTCCGCCGCGGCGGCCGAATCCCACCCCCCCTGCTCCTTAATCACAACCTTTGGCACCCCCTCCGCAGGCTGCCCCAATATATCCGCCAACTGTCCCCCCCCACCTTCCTGCTCCGTCTGCAGCTTCCTGAGCCGGGCTTCCTCCCTCAACCCTTTGATATACGGCGCCTGCCACCCAGCAGGAACGACGTGCCTCGTCCCCAAGTACGGCGGCGCAAGCCCGTTGATCTCCATCAGCGCCTGGGCCAGCAGCGCGATCAAGACGGCCGAGATGGCCAAAAAGGACAAGAACCCCTTGTGCCCTGGCCCGTGCGACTTGAGCGCGACAACGTACCGCGCTGGAACAAGAGACTTGACAACACTGGAAGAGACAGCCGTCGAAGGAGGGGCCAGCTTTTTCAGCGGGAGGGTGTGCACCACGCACGTGTTCCCCAGCGAACCGATCGACGCCAGCTTTACGGTCGCGGGCGCCTTGGTCGATCCCGACGCTGCCGGGGCCACAAAGTTGGAGAAGGCGAGGCCCGAGATGGGGCCGGGGTGGACTTCTTTGAGGGTGGTGATGATGTGGCAGTTGGCGATGAGGGTCAGGCCGGCGAGGGCCTGGTGCTCGAGGGTGTAGAGGGTGATGGAGCTGTCTTGTCCCGTGACGGCAATGACGAACTGGGCGTCGCCTTGTTGTTGGGAGGGGGTTGTTGGCGGGGAGAGGTTGCGGACTGCGAGGCCGGTGCCGCGGCGGACGTTTTTGGGGAGGTGGACGGACAGCGCGAGGCGGGCTTTTCCTTCTTTGCCTTCCTTGCCAATGTCGGCTGGGTTGGGGAGGCGGAAGCCTTGGAGGACGCAGCCGCCGGCTTGGGGCAGGTTGGCGACGCAGAGGACAAAGGTTGGGGTGAGGTAGCGGATGGACCTGAACGAGGGGCGGGCTTTGGCGCCCATGGACTCGTCGTGTGGCATGGTCCAGACTGTGTATAGATCTTTGGAGTCGCCCTTGTTGTTGATGTCCAGGGTGTGGATATCGTAGTCGTCGCAGTAGACAAGCTGGTATTCGTCGTCGCTGATCTGGATGATATCCAGGTCCATTGCCTCCTTCACCAACTCCAAGTTTCCCCTTAACTTTGGCGCAGTGAGGGTTCCAGTCGCAGAGGGAATATCAAAGATGGCGATTTGCGGGTCCTTCGCAGCCCGGTAGACACCTGTTGCGGCAGCTCCAATCTGCTTGACCCCCTCATACGGCTGTGATATCCTCAACACCCTCTGATAAGCCTCGCTGTCTTTTGTCGTAAAGAACGAAGACCGAGACACCTCCGTAATCTTTGGCCCTCCAGCAGCAGCCTTGGTCTTGGACGGTAGATCGGCAGAAAATACCCTAAAGTGTTCATTCTTCCCCTTCTTGATATCATCCTCGCTCGAGTTGATGCCAGCATAGACCAAAACCGAATTCTTCTTGCGCGGGCCCACGGCGATAGTGTTTACGCTATCTTCCTCGCGGCTGAGTTCGATTTCGGACACGACCTGAAGAGCTTCCTTTGTCGAAGTGTCGAGCACGCTGATCTGATTCCCTACACCACTTCCTCCAGCCCCACCTCCACCACCAACAACCAACCTGTTGGCATCTTGCGGGTCGAAATCGAGAGCGTATAGAGGATAGGAGAGCCGAATCTCGGCTGAGGGGATTAGAGGCGCCATGGGGGCGTAAGGATGTACGATGCGATCGTTTGAGCGGTAGAGAATGGTGGTAGTTTGGGCCTGAAAAAAGGGGGGTTGCGATTCGAAGTTTTGTCGAGCTTAGTTAGCTATGACGAAAGATTCGAGACGGGTAGCCTGCGCGCGCACAAGACCGAAAGCAGTGAAACCTGTCAGAAAGACTCAATGATAAGAAGGGCAGAGCAGAAGCAATACACAGGGAGGGCTATGCAAGGGCTTCTATAAGATGCGAAAGGTGAAGAGAGATCTCGAGAATGGTCGAATGCGACACGTGGAGACAGTGATGGATGACGGCCCTACCCAGCAAGTCTGGCCGGCCCAAAAGTCGTGAGGTGGAACCCAGATTTTGCTTGTCTTGGGATTCGGCCAATCACCGCCCGTTTTCAGCGGAGCTTGGCGGCACGACAGGGATCAAGCTCACCCCAGCACCATGGAACGCTGGGGATGACGTCGGGCCGATCTCTTTTCATGCATTCTCCTCAAAACTCCAAGTCTCCAACAACCTCTGGGGTAATCGGGGAAGTTTTGCGAGTCCTTTGCTGATGCCTCGGTATTCCTGACTAGTTAATAGTTATACTTGAATTCCGAGAACACCAAGATGGGACACTTTGAATGTCTCCTTCATTCAACTTGGTTACCATACGCTCGCGTGTGATGTGATCGCTAGCAAATAAATAAATAATACAAAAACCCCCCCTCACGCCGCCATATTCACATGAATAGCCTTCACATTACAATACGGCGCCAACCCCGCCTCCCCCAACTCCCTCCCAATACCAGACTGCTTCACCCCCCCAAACGGAATCCTAAAATCCGAATCATTACTGCTATTAATCCACACCATCCCCGCCTCAATCTCCCTCGCCACCCTGTGCGCCCGGTTCAAGTCCCGCGTGAACAGGGCCGAACCAAGACCATACGTCGTATCGTTGGCCATCTCGATCGCCTCCTCCTCCGTCTTGAACGAGGCGATGGCCACGCAGGGCCCAAAGATCTCCTCCCGGTAGATCTTCATCGTCGGCTTGACGTTGGTGAACACCGTCGGCGCAATGAAGAACCCCTTGCCCTTTTGAGGGGCAGCCTCGCCGCCGAGGAAGACCGTCGCGCCTTCTTCTTTGCCGATGTTGATGTATGACAGGACGCGCTCGTACTGCTGCTTTGTCACTTGGGGGCCTTGGAAGGTGGTCTCCTCGAAGGGGTCTCCCAGGACGGAAATCTCTTGGATCTTGGCCTTGAACGCCTCGGTGAACTGGTCGTAGATGTTTTCGTGGACGAGGATGCGGGAGGTGGCGGTGCAGATCTGGCCTTGGTTGCTCATGATGCCGATGTGAGACCAGGTTGCGGCGAGGTCGAGGTCGGCGTCCTCAAAGACGATGAGAGGGGACTTGCCGCCGGTTTCGAGGGTGATGTTTTTCATGGTGGCGGAGGCCATCTTCATGATCTCCTTGCCGGTGGCGGTGCTTCCGGTAAAAGCGATCTTGTCAACCTGGGGGTGTTGGACAAGAGCGGCACCGGCTTCACGGCCGTGGCCGTTAATGATGTTGATTACTCCTGGTGGGAAGCCAGCTTCTTTAATGAGTTTGGCGAGGTAGAGCATCGAAAGGGGGGTTTGCTCGGCAAGCTTCAAGACGACGGTGTTGCCGCAGCAGAGGGCTGGGCCGAGTTTCCAGGCGGCCATGTCAAGGGGGTAGTTCCAAGGAATAATTTGACCGCATACACCCAAGGGCTCCTTGATGGTGTAGGCGAACTTGGCCGGCCCGACATCGATGACTTGGCCAAAGTTCTTGTCAGCGTAGCCGCCGTAGTATCGGAAGACGTTGACGACTTCGGGGACGTTCTCGGTAAGGGCTGTGGTGTAGGGCTTGCCGTTGTCGAGGCACTCAATGGTGGCCAGGGTCTCGGCGTGTTGGGAGACTAGATCCGCAAGCTTGAGCATGAGGGCACCACGCTCGGTGCCGCTGAGAGACTTCCATGAGGGGTCCTTGAAGGCCTTGCGGGCTGCCGCTACGGCTGTGTCGATATCATCCGAGGTGGCAGCATAGACGGAGCAGATCTCCTCCTCGGTTCTACGGTGGGCATCAGTAACTTGCAAGAGCAACCTGTCATGAAAGATGGACGCACGTGGGGTTGACGGAAGCAAGCTTCTGCTCATTGCTACTCTTGACAAACTCATTGTTGATGAAGAGACCCAATGGCTGAGTCCACTTCCTGCCGTTGGGTGCCGTAAGTTCCACCTCCATCTTGGTCCGGAGATGTGTAGACAAGGAAAAGTATCGTGGTCTTAAAGTGGTGGTGGACTGGCTTCTGAGAGCGCAAGACGATAACAATGATATCCGAGAAGGTGCACACAGCACCCTCGGCGATGGGAACACAGCCATTTTATCTCCGTCTCGTTCTCGCCTCTACTCACGACCCCTCCTCTTCTTTCTGCAAGCTGCAAGTGATAACCTGATAAGCCGTGGTACAAAGGCGGGGGTGAACACGGGGAAGGGTCTTGTCTGTTGGATGGAGAAACGTCACGGATCCGGATGGATCTGCCTGTCTTGGGTCGAATGTGTGTCAACCACTTGCCTACTTTGATCGTGGGGACTTTTTACCCCTTTTGAGATGGGCTGCAGATAACACCCTAACCCTGCATATCATCTGTGAATAATACTACCTACATACACTTTGTAAAACCAACTCACAGATCACGACAGTTGGAGATGCCGTAAGTGGCCGTTGAGTTGTTCTCTGGTAACACCGTAACGGCAACAGCACGGGCATCTACCGATAACCCGGCCCCTCGGTTGAGGGGTTTATCAGCTTATCAGCCGACCGCCCCAATCAAAGTGCACTAAAGATAGACGCTGTTCAGTGGGCCAACTGCTACCTAATCCCTGCCTTCCCGCAGTGGTGTGACATAATCGTCCATTTCCAGTGCCAGCCTCTGGGACCCTTCAACGGCAGAGCCGAACCTTGCCCTTGTCGTCCAACCATCGAATTTCCAACTTCAAGATTGCGCCTTCATCAGATACGGCCAACCACCTTTTTGTGTGACAAACTCAATACTCACCTTTTCTACCCCACAAACTTCACACACCACAAACCAAACTATGCCCACCCACCTCCTCCACCGCCCACGATAATGAATTCGATAGCCTCCTCTACGGCGGCGGCAGCGCCCTCCCCCGTCCTCTCGGAAACCTTCTCCCTCCTCTCCCTCCTCACCATCTCCATCACCGTCCTCCTCATCCTCCGGTACTACCTGCCCCTCCGCACAACCCCCGCCTACCTCCTCGTCCCCGTCTTCTTCGCCCTCTTCCTCCCCGCCAGCATCGGCCTCCTCGTCCCCATAGACCTCGCCTCCCCCCTCGAGTCGACCGAGACCCCAAAGGGGATCTGGCTCCCCACCGCCGCCCTCCGCGTCGGCTGGCGGATCACCTACTGGCTCACCTTTGCGCTGACATGGTTCATCCTCCCCATCCTGGCCGAGTACTCCGACTCTGGCTTCCGCGAGCCAAAAGCCAAGGTGCTCGACTCCCTGCGCGCAAACGCCCAGTATTACGCCGTCGTGTTCGGGTCGGGGCTGGTGGGGTTTATCTATGTCCTCTGGTCGTACGGCAAGGTTGACGCCAGTTTGAAGGGCACAATCATGGCGTTGGCTTACTGCTGGGGCTTGATCCTCGCGATTTATCTGATGGGCCACGGCTTGGTGTCGATACCCAGACGCTTGTTCAGGTCAGCGGATATCAGCGGTAGATTGAGGAGGATACAATGCCACGCGCCGAGAATCTACGAAAAGATGGAGGACGCCGAGATGGAGCTCGAGGATTTGGAGCAGCAGGTTGGGGAGCTGGGGAGGAGAAAAGGGGGAAGCGCGGAGTTGTTTAGGGACTGGATTGAGGAGCTGGTCGACATGGTTAGTTTGGAGGCGCAAATGGCGCCGAGTAATGCGAGGAGGGCGGTCCGGGGGACGGGGAATGAGAGAAGCTTACCGAATGTGATTACGGAGAAGTGGCTGGCGGAGCTGACGAGGGACTTGGTGAGGGCGAGGCATGCGAGGTCGAGGTATGGGAGCGAGTGGAATCGGCTGTTGGAGGAGGCGGTGAGGACGCAGGCGATTTTGGACTCGGCGGGGAGTAAGAAGTTGGATTTTGGGAAGGGGGCGGCAGCCGGGTCGACGAGTGTGTGGGAGAGGGCGAGTTTGTTCAACCCGTACACCAGATACCTATTTCATTATCATGTTGCGCCTCATCTGAGGATGGCGCTGGGGGGTTTGTTGGGGTTGGCGTCGGTTTGTATTGTTTGGTCGGAGCTGGTCAAGGATTTGTTTCCGAGTTTGTCGGTGATTCGGTATACAGTTATTCATCACGATCCTCTGGGAGAGAGCGGAGGACAGGTTGGTCTGGCAGGGCAGGCGATCGCGGCTTTTTGGTTACTTTACATGTGTGCCGCGGCGTTGATTTCGATCACGGAAGTCAAGGTCTGGCGGGGGAGGGCGCTGGTCAAGAGGAACACGGCGCCGGAGAGCGCATTTTGGTATGCCAGTCAGGTGGCGAGGTTGAGCGTGCCGCTGAGTTACAACTTTATGACCTTCCTGGGAAGCGCGCTGTACAAGGACACGGTGTTTTATGGCTTCTTGGGCAAGCTGATTGATCTGACGCCGTTGGGGGAGTGGTTCAACTATCTATTTCCGGCATTTATTCTGCTGCCCGTTTTTGCGACATTGTTTGGGCTGTACGGCAAGGTGCAGAACATGTTTGGGTTTGGGGCAGCGTTTGGGATGGGAGGGGACGAGGATGGGGAGGGAGGCGAGGAAAGCTTTTACGGTACGGGCTCGTGGAGGGAAGGGAGGGATTTGATTGAGAGGGAGCTGAACGGGACTTCGGCGTCGGTGAGGAATAATAGGAGGGCAGAGCTGGGAGGGTCGTCGACGAATGGGAGTGGCAGGAGGGGTGGGCCGATCTTGTCGATTCCGAGGTCGTCAACTGGGAGCTCGGCGAGGGCGCCGACTACGCCTTTTGCTACTTCGCCTACTTCGGGAAGTGGCGGGAGTAGACATCAGGCCAATACTTCTGCTCGCCGGGTGGGGAGAGACCGAGGGCAGGTGGCGTTAAGCAACGAAGGTGACGATGAAAACTTCTTTGAGGCGTTGGGGCACAGGATGAAGAATACGATCGACACGTTTGATACACCGGATTGGTTCAAGGGGTTCGGGGAGGGGATCAAAAAGCCAAAGTGGATGGGTGGAGATGATAATGGGGGCAGTAGTAGTAATGGCGGAGGGGATATCAGGAGGTGGTTTGGTGGTGGTGATGGGAGCAGCAACAGCGGTGGAGGGCAAGGGAGGATTAGACTGTGATTGATATACTGTTTGAGGGATTCTTGGTTTTGTGGTTTTGAATAGCATTGCAGTGGATGGCAGCATTTTGTGGCGTTTCGGGTGTCTGGGTGGCTGGGAAAACTAGTTGTTGTTATTTTGTTTAGGTTAGATCGACAATGTCGAGAGTTTAGAGAGAAAGATTCACAATGAGAGACCAGTTGTATGGCTACGTTCGTCATAAGCTTGAGACTCGCGACACCAGGGCCATCCAATCTGCATAGGTATTTCGTCTCATATCCTTGAGCAGGCAGGAAGGAGTAAAGGATAAATAGTATGTCACCTTCCTCAGGCAACTCAAGCCTCAAGAGCAAGAGCAAAAGACAAAAAAAGGGCCGAGCAGGGACTCGAACCCACCACCTAAAGCGAAGAGCTCTGTGGAGAGTTTTCTGGACACAACCAAAGATCGGCCGCATCGGATACTGACCACTGAGCTAAGAACCAAACTTTGGAAACTTTTGCTACTTCGCTGAAAGCTGTTATCGAACTGGAGTATATAAGTCGCGGTCTCACTGTTCACCACCATTGGCATCAACTCGTCGTCGTTGTCATTCATCATCAACATCAATGCCTACAACAGTCGGGTAATATACCTGATATTATTACCTTTGATCAATCATAATCTTCATGCTAAATACACCAGCAAACGCCACACCCAACCCCGACAGGCCAGACAGAGCAGTGGGCGTTCCTAACCCCCCCACCCCCAACCCGTCGTTTTTGGACTCATCCTCTCAAAGCTAAAATTCCACACCTCCGCCCTCCTCGGCCCGGCCGAGCTCTCGGTGAAGCCCACGTGCTGAAACACACTCGGATCCAACGCCCATTTCTTCAGCCCGTGGTCCCCGGCATAACCCTCCAGTATCATGTCCCCCGGAAACCGATAGGGCGGGTACCTCATCAGCTTGAAAACCCCCGGGAGCTGCCTCTTGGGGAAGACCAACCCCTGCGCGCAGCACCCGTAGTTCATCATCTCCCTCACCCCGTGCGAGGTCCAAGCGAAGGGGTTCACCCGGCTGGTGGACACGCGCCCGCTGAGGAACCAGAGCGCGATGAGGGCCGGCAGCCACAAACCAAAAAACATGGCCGTCGCGTACCGGGACACGTCGGCGGCGCCCTGCCTCGCCGTCCGCTTCCTCCCGAAGCAGCACCACCGTTTTGACCGCAGCACCAGAAACGAGACGAGCACGGCGGCGTAGACTGTGCACGACCACCCGAGGTACGTCGGCCACTCCTCGCTGTTCCACCCCATCAAGAGCTCGGAGTAGAACAACCTGAGGTACAGCCACTCCTCCTTTTTGTCTCGGTTGTTGCTGCTCACCACCACCCCTTCCACAAACTTCAACCCCTTTTCCAGCCGGGGGAACCAATCCTGCGAGGCGACGATGTCGTCCTCCACCAGGGCGAAGTAGTCGGCCCCGGTGTTCATGCACGTCTCCACCAGGAGGGAGTGGTCCAGCCGCATGTTTTCCACCCTGGTCTTGCCCCTCTCGCGGCCTTGGACAAGCTCGAAGGGGACCTTGCGGTAGACCCGCCCCTCGTCCTCAGCAGGGGGGTCGTCGTAGATGAGGACCTCGTCGGCGACTTTTGCTAGCCAGTCTGAACCGAAGGCGCTGTGTTTGGTTGCCGGGCGGTCGGCGAGCAGGACGACGAGGTGGACGGAGGAGCGCTGGGCGGGGGTGAGGGGGGAGAGGAGGGTGCCGATTGTGTGTTTGAGGAAGGACTGGGTGGTGCGGTTTATGCTCGGGATGCCGATGCATAAGAAGTGGTTGTTGTTGTTGTTGTTGTTGTTGTTGTTGTTTTCGGGGGGTGGTGGTTTGGGGGGCGGGTTGGCAAGAAACTGATCGGCGGCGTGGGCGAGGAGCTTGCTGTGGCGCTGGGTGTAGGAGGCGGATTCGGAGTAGAAGATGGAGGAGGGGTCGTCGTAGGAGTTGAGGTAGGTGACGAACAAGAGGGAGAGCCAGACGAGGAGGAAGAGGAGGTTGAGGCGGGGGATGGTGAGGTTCATTTTCTTTTTTTTCTTGGGGGGGGGGGATGGGAAGAAAGTAAATAAGGGGGTTAGGAGGGCATGATCGCAAAAGGGGGTATCACAGAGATGACAATGATTAATACAAGCAAGAATATGATGGGTTATATGGCGACAAAGATCCCAAACCCGAACAGAACCAAAACTGAGGCTGGAGTACAAAAACTGAAGTTGTCGCAAAACAGCAAATGCAGTCGATCACGGCCGCGTCAAGGCGAGGTTGAATGTCATGTCTTGGCGCTGCTGACCAGACAGGGGTTTGCCTGGCTCTCTGCTCCAACTCCTCTCTTGGCAGGGTTGCCTTATGGAAGGATCACCATCTGACCAATGAGAGGCATGATCACTAGGTAGGTATAATTCAAACTCAAGATTCTGAACCGGAGGAAAGAAACTCGGCAGATATTATCATCCTTTGTTATTTTCTCTATATGCTTGTCAGACTATCCAATATCTGTCATCTGCCATCTGCCATCTGCTGCAGTGTATGGTATGACACAGATATGCATAGCTGTCTGTTCCACATATACTTAAAAACCAAAGCCAAGACCAAGAAAGAAACAGAGTTGGGAATCTATACCACTCAATGTCCGTTGTTGTGTCTTTTTTTTTGTTGTTGTCCTTGATGTGTGTGTGGCAGTGAGCCTCAATGTACCCATCCCCAAAACATAACATTTGCCATCCTGCCCATAAATACATATACATCCCATGACTATCCGTAGACCATATCGCATAACCCCATGACAGTAAAAGAGAGAGAGAGGAAATACCGTACCCGACGGACTCGACCAAAAAGAAAGAAAAAAAGAGGAGATCCCGCTACCCGCTAATCGCTAATCGCTGACCCAAGTGTGTATAAAAAAAAAGTGAGGAGAAAGCCGCCCAGTTGTGTAAAGACCCAAAAGAAAAGAAAGAAAAAACTGACAAGTCTAGATAGATGTTCTAGATGGACGACGAAGAAGAAGAAAAAAAGGAAATGTTATCAGATAGGAAAATCAAACTCCAAATCCGTTTCCAACTGGCTCGCCGAGGCAAAGCCATCATAGTCAAAGGCAAAGCCCGTCAAGCTAGGATCGAGAGGATGCTGCGCTTGCTGCTGCGAGTGCTGCTCCTCGTGACCGGTGCTCATAAACGTATCATTCATAAACGTATCATCAGTCGTCGTCGTTGCTGTCGTCATGGAATGATGAGGGTGGTGCATCACTGCTGACGTGGCCATCCCCGCAACGGTTGACATGCCCAGGTCGGCGAGGCTGCCGCGTCTGCCTTCGGTAGCGTAGCCCGAGTCGGCGTGGGAGGTCGGTTGCTTCCTGGGGTTCTGGCTACCAGAGCCGTGGGCCGCATTCTGCTGGTCGTCGTCAACGTAATCGAGAGACTTGACCGGTGGGCTTGGCGGGACGTGGTGGATGGTCGAGCGGGATGTGGTGCTAAAGCCGGAATCTTGCCTCGTCAGGCCCTTGTGAGCGTTCTCGACTTCCTCCAGGAAGCCCTGGACGTCAACATCTGTGGATTGAGAGTCCATGTGCTGCACGAGGTTGTCCCGGTCAGAGGATCTGTATTGCTGATGAGCCAGCGCTGACCTCTGTGCCTTGTGCGATTCTCGCGACATGGCTGCAAGAAGCATGTTGTCCCGAGCATTGAGAGGCTGGGTCCTGGCGTTGTCGCAGACCTGCTGGGCGTACATGGCTTGTGTGACCTGACCCAATAGTCGACGATGCTTGTCCTGCAGTGCTTGGTGCTCCTTCAAGAGCCTTTGATGTTCTGTGAGAGGCACAAATTCGCCGTGGCTCGTAGGATACACCAGCGCCGGAGATGCCTCTGGAGCACAGGTGCTGTCGTCCACCTCTGGCGACTCTTGTAACCCTCTTGACAGCCGATCCCATCCGTCCTCCTCACTTTCCTGAACCACGTCGAAAGTCGAGTGTGCATGCATTGGCTGGTCAACAAGAGGCGTGAAGCTGTTCAAAAGAACCCTCCACTTCTCTCGCTTGCCTTTGGAGACCTTCTCGCACAAATCGGCGACATGGCCCTCAAACTCGGATCGATCCGTAAACGTCAACCAGCACCAACGGCAAACCCCGACTCGCGGATGACGAAAGTTCTCGTCTTGATCAAAGGATGAAATAAACCGATCGGTGACCTTGAAGCGGTGCGCCGGCCTGCTCAGATGTCGCCTACCTACCAATGTTAACGGAGTCCGGGGTTTGGCTGGGCATGGGCTTACTCACACCAGAGTGGAAATATCCCTGTGGACTGTGTGGCATGGGGAATACGTCTCTTTCTGGTCCCTATCACTTTTAAAACAGGATGTTAGCAAGCGTTTTTCGGCAGTTGGGTCAAAGCTCAACACATACTAAATGGTTGGGTGGGCAAATCGGAAGATATCCGGCATGCTCGTGTCGCTGAAGTCCTCCACGGGCATCTGCCTTGCCTTCTTGTTTGGGCGGTGGCCGTCATCGTCGAAGCTATCTCGACGGTTGACAACACTCTTGGCTGGGCCAGAAGTTGTGCGGTGCACTTTGGGATTTGAAGCTCCAGAAGAGTTGGCTCCATGGGTTGAGTTGGTGGCAGGTTTCGCTTCTTGTGATGAGCCGTCCACAGCCTCCAATTTCCGTTTTTGTGGCGAAAAGAAGTCCATTGTGATCGTTGGGGACTCCACTTTGATCGCGGCAGTGATATCAAGGCAAGGCGTGTCAGGGGTGCGATGAGCTTCTGAGCCTGGAGGCGTCTGATAAGACGACAGTCTCGGATCGAGAAGTCCGTTTCCATAGAATTCTGCGCCCATTGGCTTCTCAAGCGTACCGTTGTAGGAGTCGATCACGGACTCGGCTTGCCGGACACGCGTATTTGGTGAGTTCCACGGGAGATAAGACTGGTAAGCCTGTGCGTCTTGGAATCCAGAGTAAGCCTCGTCGTCCTCCTCGCCAAAGGCATCTTCTTGTTGGTCGTCGTCGTCGTAGAGAACGAAATCACCGCCATGTGGTGGGATTAACTGCGGCTGGGGCGAGACGGGACTTGGACCAAAGTTTCGGGTTCCAAGAGTGCCATCATCGGTCTTCAGACGGTAGACAATATCGGACTGGGCTGTGATGGGAAGACGCTTGCCGTTTGACTTGCTCCTCACATATTTCCATTTGTGGGCCTTCTCCATGTGTTGCTTGCAATTCGATTCACGTTTTGACCGGTATGGGCACGGCTGGTAAAGACATGCGAAGGTTCTCGGAGATGGTGAGTGCTTGTCGTTGACGTGTCGTTCCAGCTCCTTGGCGGTCGGCCAACCATGCTCGTGATATTTGCAGTTGGTGTACAGGCACTTGTATGGTCTGCTGTGGGACTTTGCGTGCTTGTTGAGGTCACAATGACGGGCGAAGGACTTTTTGCAGTGGGAGCAGACGTGTGGTGGTGTTGAAGCAACGCCAGCGGCGTCAATCTGGGAGGCCATGCCGGAAGAACGGGATAGCTTCAAGGACCAAGGAACAAGCGCAAGGATACTTCGGTTGGTCCAATGTTATATAGACCGGTGGCTAGGTAGGTATATAATACTTGTCACTGCCAAATGATGATGGTCAGACACTTGAGCGGCAGCATTGACGACGATGGAGGGAAGCAACTCACCAGCACTGGACAAATGATATGTAAATGGAAAGGCGAGAGGAAAGAGAAAGAGAAAAAGAGAAGGTCGGTCTTAATCTCAAGGCACTCGGGTGTAAAAAAGGATGACTCCAATGCGGGGGAGGGGAAGGGGAAGGGGGAGGGTGAGGGGGAGGGGAGGACAGGGACGGGCAGTGGTCAGGTTATGCGGCGAAAGTAGGAGTGAGGCGTCTGCGGGTGTGTAAGTCGCTAAGGTATGGTCCGCGCTCAAGGTCTAAGAAATCTGCAGGCAGCCAGCAGCCTTATGGGGATTAGGATGGGGGTCACCACTGGGGAAACCAGGCATCTGGGGCATTTATACCAAATGTACTAGACGGACGATGACACCCCAGAATTGAGGACACCAAGTGGACGTCACCGGCTGCATGCAGCGGAAGGGAGGAAAGAGGGAGGGTATGTTGTGAGGACAAGGATGCGGATAGCCACAGCCTCGTCGAGATGCATGTACTACCGATGCTCGTGCAGTTTTCCCCGTAGTTAGAGCCCACAACCCTTTCCAGGTTTTTTCTCTCTCGTCAGGGCAATTAGATAGACATGTCCAGCAAAAAACAAGTGACGACCGCCCTCCCCTGAGCAAAAAGGGCGGCCGCCATTCAAGTTTTGTCGCAATGTCGATGAGCTTTCTGCCTAGAGATGTCGTTGGTTTGACCTGCATCCCACATCCCGCTGCGCATTGAATGCGCAGCCGCTCTGCCGCAACGACTCATCGGCCGGGGCCCCACTGTTTTGTTCCCTGTTCGTCCCGTAGGGCTTTGGGGCTCCGGCAGGCCCAGGCGAGGACCGCACCGTTGATTCGGTCTCTGGCCGCCCAGCAGCCAAGAGGCCTCGACGGCTGCACGGGCCTTCACCGTCCCTCCACGCTTCGCATCCAATCACAGCTGCCGACAACATGCGGAGGACTACCGCTCACCAACGGCGTAGGGCATCATACCGATCGTGGACCACTGAGATGGAAGCAAGTCCTTGCTGTACGAAGTAGTATTTCGAGTCCTGCCGAGAGGTTCCACTTGAACACCTTGAATACGGCCCCCAACGTCCTCCATCAACTCTTGCTGGTGCTTAGTCAAATAGTGCTGACGCTGCAGTGCGATGCCACTTGGACAGACGTGCAGACTGATCGCTGCCCGTGATTCGTCGCTGGGGTGCAATGAGCCAATTCATCCGCCTTGGAGTTCAACCGTGTGAACCCGACAGCCACAGCCCAAAAGCGGCCGATTCATGAGGCCGAGGCTGTGTTGAAGAGCCCCAATAAAATCCCGTGGGGTTTTTAGCAATGGTGGACGGTGAGTGGTCCATTTCATTGGATGATTTTCAGCCCACCGAACTGCCTTGTGGTCTCCCAAGAAATTCAGATGATTTGTGGGATATGCAGCTGCCCGTCATTGGTGCACAACTCGTGATTCTTGTCCCTCCTGGCGAAGAGCCGCTTCCGACCCAATACCGGTCCGGCCCCGGTCTCTTCTCTCTTCCTTCCTGCATGCCCGACCGCCATTAGCACCGCCACACCGCGAATCCACACCGGGCCCGGGAAGCCTTCTCGGAGGTAACCGTTTGGTTGTATGGTGATGATGAATAAAAGGTAGCTTGTCTCGAAGACGATCCAGATCGCAATCCCTCATGCTGGTCGTCCCTCTGGCCTGCATCGCCTCATTTGCTGTGACTATCCCAGGAAGCATTCGCTGTCAGTATCGGTGATGCCGTGCTGTAGAGTTGTCAATATCATGAGCCCCAAAGTATATGATAACACGAGTGCACTCTGCACCTTGCAGCAGCACTAACGTGCCCAATCTCCACAGGAAACATGGAGGCCACCGCCCTCCAGGTGAGTGTCTGATGCATGTGACATCCTCACTAGATCATATCCATCATGAACCGACTTGCTCAACTCCGACGAAAACCGAAACAAAATCGTTGACACGAGGTGCACTTGCACCTCTGTCAGAACAGTAAGGAGAAAAACGCCCAACAATATCCGCTTCCGTGTGTCATCCAGAATCCAGTGGTAATTAGTATCGGGCCATGAGTTCGGCTGACAGGTTTTGGTCTGCCATCGAGGGTGCCAACGAGCTTCCCTAAGAGTATTTGCGGCCGATGTCCATGTTTGCGGGAGTTAGCCAGGAGATCCAGATAGAGGCTCCAGAAGCAAGTTGAAATGCGTCATATATGTCGTTCCTGTCAGTTATCGGGCTTTCCATCGGTTCCAATCCGGCCGGTCGTCAAGTATCGTCTGCGAGGCGCGACACGTCTTGAATGACTTCGTAGAAGTGAGACTTGTTTCTGGCAACAACAGGTCGGTCAAGAGTGCAAGATGGTCGGTGCAGATCACTGCACCAGCAGCCGCCACGATACATATATCGGCAGCCGTGGTCGACAGGAAATGAGACTGGTCGTTGTCGTGAGGTTTCTTGTGGGGCAGGGCCGGACGGCATTGATGCATGATGCACCCCGCTGTCTCCTTTTGTGGGGAGAAATGCGTGACCGCCGAGATGTCTTTGACCGCTTGTCGACGACAAGGGTAGCCGTTGCATTGCTTGGTGATATCTTGAGGAAGCTTTTTGCGGTGTAATGACGGAAATGGAGATTTTGAGATTCGATGGCTCTGACTGGGTGAAAGGGCCGAGTTCCAATCTTGAAGTGTGAGCAAATCAGGTAAGGGCTGTTCCGCACGATGTCGCCAGAATTGGCACAGCACGAGATGACGCTCCAATGGCCGGGCCGAGACTGTTGATGACCTTTTGTTGGTGCCCAGAGATATCGAAAAACAAATTTGCATCTGACAACGGCGTGCAACGGCAAGAACGGCTGAACGGGTGCGAAAACAAGGCACGAACGGTGATCTTGTCAAACCTTTCTCTGAGCCTCACGTCATCCCTCCGAAGTCTCGTAATATCCTTTCCTTCTCCGACTCCGGATCTTCTTTCTGCAGCATCTTGAAACTGTTGATCCATTCAACAGCCACGACGACAAGACGATGGACTCGACCTCGACCTCCGGACACAAGGACGATGCATGAAATTCCCGGCTTCCAAGAGATCGTTCCACGAGATTAAGCCTTCTCGGCAAGAAACAGGCGCGGAGAACAGTGCGACCCAAGAGGCAAAGAGATCTTTTCCTGGCTGTGGCGTTCATCACAATTTCTGAGCCAACGCCCACCGCCAGAAACTGTGATCTCGCTTCTGTTTTGGCAGGGTGTTAGGATTGGTGGTGAAAGAGACATCGAATCAAAAACGCGCATCTCATGGTACCTGCATTAGCGTCTCTTTATCTTCAAGCAGCCCACTCTGATATTCAAACAGTGCCATGTCTGTGCCGACCGCTGTCAGCTGCCAGCATCGAAAATTCATGATCGATATTCAAGGTCTGAAAGTCCTGCGCCATGTGTTGTTTCAATGCCACGATGTGAACTTCAAAGGAGCTGGAAGTCTCGAGGTCTATACTAGAACACGATGCAGTGTGGCAGTTGCCAACGCACACACACATACACATACACACACAGCAAACCACGTACCTAGAGGAACACCTGGCAATCTAGCAAAATACGCGCCCCGCAGCGTACAGTAGCGCAGTGTGCTGCCATCACCGCACGCGTCGTTGCTGGCGGCAGTTTCTCGCCGACCGTTGCAACACCCAGGTCCAAAAAAATGCGGAGAGACGCCGGCTTCCCCACCTTTTCCTCCACCGCCTCGCACGACCGCTTGTTTGTATCCGCTTCCATCCACTATCAGATCATGACCGGGGCTGCTAAAGTGATTGCAGGTTCGGGAAATCTCTTACGGTGAATTGACCGGCAACCAGTGGCAATGAATGCTACACACCGGCCAGAGACGAAATTTCCTTGCAGAACAATGGAAGCAGAAGCCGGCGGAAGAGGGGTGCTGGTCGCCAAATCAGAAGGGTTGCACTGGTTCAATTCATGACCAGACCACAAGACATAAGCGCCTCTATGTTGACCAACCCGGATTTCGAGAGCACAGCAGACCCCTGTCTCGGTGCTGTCTGGATAGGGGGGGGGGCGCCGGCTTGTTACTCGGCGGGTCTCTTTCCGCAAAGGAGAAGGTCAGTCGCTGCAGTGCATCTCAGGGGATCTCAGGGGACCACTGGGATCCGCAGCCACGGCGGGGATGTTGATGTTGCCTTCAATGTTCCCTCCACCGACCCCCTGGATTAGCGTCCACCGAATTGGGCAGCCGGCGCTGACGGTAATTTCCCGCACTTTGTGCACCGCATGTCGAGGTGCCCGGGAGATGGATATTTAACAATGACCGCCGTCCACCGAAGTTCTGTTTCCTTTTCTCTTCCTTCCTCAGCTCACACAGCCAATTGTCACTAGCTCTCTGACTTCGGTCGTCCATTCTTTAACAACAACTCCTTAAGCTCTATAGCTTTAGTCGGTCTTTACCACCCCCTCTACCAACACTCACCTTATATCCTCGTTTTTAACGAACAACCCCCCCCAAACCTTCAAGATGCGTTTCGCCGTTGCTGCCGTTGCCCTCGCTGGCGCCGCCATTGCCCAGGATGTTGCCGAGGAGGCTCACTCCACTGTTTACTCTACTGAGTACTACACCGTCACCTCCTGCGTCGCTGAGGTGACCGACTGCCCTGCCAGCGCCACCGTTGTCACCAGCTCCGTCTTCCCCATCACCACCTCTACCATCTACGCCACCTCCACCTACACCGTCACCGACTGCGCTGAGACCGTGACCGACTGCCCCGCGGATGCCACCCACGTCGTCACCGAGACCATCGCCGTCTCCACCACCGTCTGCCCCGTCACCGAGGTTGAGCCCACCCCCATCGCCACCAGCTCTCACCACTACTCCAACACCACTGCGGTTGAGCACCCTCCCTACCCCACCTCCGGCCACGAGGAGCCCACCAAGCCTGCTCCCATCCCCACCTTCGTCACTGTTGCTCCTGAGTGCCCCGGCACCTCCATCAAGACCATCAGCACCTCCATCACCACCGTCATCCCCACCGTCATCTACGAGACCGTCGAGGTCCCCTGCCCCACTGGCGGCCCCGGTGCTCCCGGCGTCCCCGGCGCCCCTGCTCCTTCCGGCGCTGTCCCCTCCGGTGGCGTCCCCTCCGGCACTACTCCTCCCCAGCCCGTGTTCACTGCCGGTGCCTCCACCGTCGGTGGCAGCATTGTCCTTGCCGCCTTTGCCGGTGTCCTCGCTCTCCTTGCTTAAATTCTCTAAGCAATGAGTCGTTTTCTTTTGGACATTCAGCAAGCAAGTTTCTTTTGTGGGAAAACAGGTGGATTGACAAGCGATAATGATGATACCAGACACCTATGTATTTAATCTTCTAATTGTATTTTTTGGCAGCGCTTTTTGCTGTTTCTTGACAACTTTGGGAACAGTGAGGGCGCTGTCTTTTTCTACATAACGATATGGAAACATGACTTTTTACCGAATGTGATTTTTGCTTTTGAACACTAGTGACTGAGAATCCTCCAAACCGCAATGCGCCCTTTTCTTCTGCTTCCCAGTGGTTGTTACCCCTGAATTTGATGAGTTGTTCCTACGCTGTGCCGTGCTAATCAATTTCCACAGCACACACACTTCTTCGCGGTCGCCTACCAAATCTGGGTTAGCAGTTCGCTACCATAGCAGCCAATCACAGAGGGAGGATCACCAAAACGCAATTTCCGGGGAATCCACCTGGATCCAACTCTGCGTGAATTGGAAAATCTGGGGCGCATGGTGGGTGGGCGGGCGGGCCGTGGGCGGTTGGATTTTGGGAACGACACCCACACGGTTGACACGCACACGGCAGAAGGGAGGGAATTTTTGGGAATTCAGGGTCTTGGGGGGACTTTTCCTGGTTGGAAGAGGGGAATGAATTATCCAAGCGAGACAGACAGGTGGGAGAATGCATGGAGTTTGGGACGAAGATGACACTGACACTGGACCGCCCGGAGTTTGAACTGGCAGAATTGACAGCATTTGACAGGTTCAACAGGTCGATTCCCAAGACCTTCCGTTCTGCCTCTTCTTACTCTGTACACAAATTTTGTGCACTCGTCGGTGGTTGTACCCCTCAGCCCCTTCGGACAAACACGCCTCGTGTCCTGTCGTCCAGAGTGCGACCCCCTCACAACTCCCCTTTCACTCTCATCCGCCCTGTCCCTCCATCTCACAAAAGTCCAGACCTCCATCTTGATCAATCGCCGATAGCACAAAAAAGCGGTCTGCCACTTCTTTTCAATAGTTCCGGATCTATTGCCCTCTGGCTTCGCATCGTCCATACCGCCCCCCGGCTGGCAGCGGCCGGCAGTTGGTGGACACGGGGACCTTGTTACCAACAGCTTCCTGGTCAAAAGCACGCATTCTGAAACCGTTGAACGTTCCCAAGTGGAGTCCTTTTGATGGGGGGGCGGATGTGGGGACCGGTGGAGAGCCGGGGTGAAACACGTCTTCCGGTGAGGGAACGGGGTTGTCCCGGCCGGAAGGGGCGGTGCTCCGATCGGGGCCGGGGCCGGGGAAACCGGGGAGTGTGGGAGTGGTGGTAAGGATGTTGGTGGGTGAAGTTTGACTTGAGTTGATGGCGGGGGAGGTTGCACAAGGTGGGTAAGTGACGGTTCACAGGCAGCGCTGATGAGGTGTAAGTATATTATTTGTAGTGTTGCCCTCCATTTTCTGTCTTTTGAATTGAATAACTTCCAATTGCCCAGCTGGCTTTCCTACTAAAATAAACAGTGAAAAGCAGAAGGGCGTACTGCAATTCTCTTGATGTTTGAAGCGATGTGTTTGCTGCCTGTCAACTGCAATTGTTGCCTTCCTAGTTCGTCATCAAAGGCCATCAGGAAAGTTGAGCCTCGTCATGTTGTTTGCTGCTCAGGGATTTCAGCCGGCATCGCCAAATGTCAATTTCACGCCCGCGTCTTCAACCGCTTCCGATAAGCTTGAGGCGACACACCTCTGGACTATACGGCAGTATCTTGATCTGATGAGATATGCTTCCTCCGACGTCTGCTCTCTTGTCTTGTCAATAAGCCACGTGATATCACCTACCTTACAAACGTCCCTTCCTCGTCATCCTCATCTATCTCCTTCCAAAACTCAGCTATCCAGCGTCACTGCCTAACAAGCCATCCAAATTCAACCCCGCCTCCGTTATCAACCCACCTCCTGCCAGTTCAATCGGCAACTAGAGAACCCCCGACTGGTGTAATGGGAAGCATATGGCGATTTCAATGACGAATGCAGGCAGGACCTGCTCTCTTGAAATCCGCCAGGTCTCACGTTCGAATCGTGAGGTTTGCAGCTATTTCATCTTTCGGGTCCAGACTACCCCGAAGGTAGTCGTCGGCTCCTGTCAGAGCAGGAACCTACCTGTAAGAGCAGGAGACGAGGCCCGGGGGAGATGCGTGGTACTAGCCATCCATCATTCCAGGACTTGTCCGGAGTAGAGAAAAGGGATGCCCAACGGTACACGCGAGGTAGCTGCTGGGGGGTTCTCGCTTTTTGTTATTTTCTTTGAGCTACAGACCGTGCCCCATTCCGAGATAAAAGCATCTAAGCGGGGATTATTCCAATGGCATTGTCACAACTGTTTCACATAACTTCCTTTATAAGCAGTTGCTGCCTTTTCTTACTCTTTTTAGATTAGAGAGACTACCGACTGCATTTTGGTTTCTTTATCCCGATATTACCTGGTAAGAAGCGTCTGCCATGGAAAATAAAGTATCCTACACTTGCCGCTCTAGAAGAACTTAGCAGCTGCTTTAAAGCTAGTGTCTGCCCTGTCCCTTCCAAGTTCTCCTATGCTGCCTGCCCAATCTTAGTCTTCCTCAAGCAGTCGCCCACCTCAGCTCCTGCCCTACTCTATTACTCCATCCTCCAGCTTTCCTTCCAACAAGAGAACCCCGAACTGGTGTAATTGGAAGCATTTAGCGAAGCCTCTTGTAGGAGGACCGCCTTCTCGGTGTTAGCTAGGTCTCACGTTCGAATTGTGGGGTTTGCAGATGCTTCCCGCTCACTCCCTCTCACTAGACGTGTTGTGAGAGGTTGTATCCCCATGGTCCAAGCATACCTTACCAACCCGCACTTCATTCCTCCCTTCTAGAGTGCCGCACCGGGTGACACAGAAACAAAGAAAATGTGTCATCGGCCTTAAAGAAAAAGATCCCTCTAGAAGAGAGGGAAAGCCGAAACCGAGAGACGAGCCACCGGGCAACAATGCAAACGAGGACCGTGGGAGAGTGTGCATGTGAGGTAGCTGCTTAGGGGTTCTCATTTTTTGACTATTCTCATGACGGAGACGGCTGTCATCCTGTTCTTTAACATCAGGTGGTGTGTATGTTGAAGTTGACCCATGTCGCTTTTTTTCAACGTTGCTCCTTCCTATGCCGCTCCTTCCCATGCTGCTCCTTCCTTCCTTGCGCACTATCTGATGTTTGCCTGCCCGCCTTCCATTACAATGCGACTTCCCAGTTCCTCTTTCGATAACAAGAGAAACCCCCTACTGGTGTAACGGTCAGCACGCCGCCAAAGTGAAAACTAAAGACTCGCAAAACACACACAAAAGCCTTTAATGGCTTGTGAGTGGCGCCGTCGGCGAGGTCCTACGTTCGAGTCGTAGGGACAGCAGTGGTTTTCACCCGATTTTGCATGGTGTGGGCAATAAAGACTTATCTCTCTGGCTGGTATGTATGGTCATTATACCTCCTCCCTCCGCACCCCCCCCCCCCAAATAGAGAAAAATAGGTGTGGCTGGCCTGTTTCTGGGGGGGGGGAGGGACGGGAGAGAGGGGGAGGGAAAAAAAGAGTGATCTATGAAAAAGTACCTTAAGACCAAAGGGTGTGACACTGTTGCTTAGAGATCTGCGCCGCCGGGGGCCTCTTTTCTTTCCCGCTTCTTCTTCGCAAAATCTCTTCGGTGGGACTTGCCTACCTGCCGAGAAGAAAAGTAATGACGTCGGGTGTGGATAGAAGGGAAGATGACGACTGCGTTGGGGGGGTTTCTCGCTTTTTTGTTTGCCAAATGCTAGTAGTGAATTCAAGTTGAACTTGTGGTGTTTTTGTCAAGTTGTTTGTTTGACATGATCTCTCAACCTCGACTCAGTTCAACTCTGACGATGAGCCGACCTCGCACGACTTCTGTGCAGATATTTTTCAACACTGTTGCCAAAAAAAAAAAAAATCCAGAATAGGGCGTACAAGTTCCGCCAACTACGTATCCCATCCACGCCCTAGCGTGTAATCACCCTCCGGCTACCGACATGATGTAGGTATATACATCGCCCCCGCGATCCGTCACACAGCATCCCCCCCCCCCCTCCATCGTGTCCTCACCCGCGATCTGTCCTCCATCACAATCATCCCATCAGCCTCATTTCTCCTTTTTGTTACCCAGTTCCACAAACACGTGTTTCTCCCAGGCAGCAACTACACCCCCCATCTCGTTGGCATCATCCAGTCATGACCCCCCCCATCTCACCGAATCCCCTCCATACCATACCTAACCCAGCCAGGCAACCACTCCCTTTACACACACCGAACCGAACCACCTTGCCTCCAAATTCCAATTTCCTATCCCATCCTCACTTGCATAATACATCATCATCGCCTTGTACCAAAAAAACAGATCATTGATGTTTATGTGCAACTACCTCCAACAAAAAGAATATACACTTGAGAAATAACAACAAAAAATAATAGGTACCGTAGATCAAACACACTTCCCATATCTCTCCTGACACCCCAAAATCGCCAAACAAGCAATACTACTCGAGCTGCACCTCCCCGACGGCCCGCAGCAAGTCCCGAATTCACTCCCCGTGCACGTCTGCTGATTCTCTGGTCCGCACAACCCGTCTTCGCTGATGACGAGGCCGGGGGTAGAGGTTGGTCTGGTAGACGTAGTGGCTGTTGCACAGTCAGCGATGGATCGCAAAACATGATCCAGATAGGCAAAAACTTACATGTGGTCCTGGATCTCGTAGTCGATGTTGACGTACTCCGCGATGTGCTCCTCGACGTACTCGTGCTCACACTCGTACTCCTCCTCGTGCTCGTACTAGTGCTAGTGCTAGTGCTACTAATCACATACCGTGTGCTAATACTGGTACGAGAGCTGGTCGTGGTACTGGTACTCCTCGGCGTGGTGCTCGTGCTTGAAATCACATACCGTGTACTGATGCTCGTGCGTGCACTGGTCGGAGAGGCAGTCGTGCTAGTGCTGGTGATCACATAACGAGTACTGATGCTCGTTCGAGTGCTGCTACTGCTCACCGCCGGAGTATCACCATCACATCTGCCCCAGGCTGCCTGGCAACCATTGCCCAACTGGCAATAATCCTCACCCACCCCGCAGAACCCAAAGGCGGAACAGCAGGCTCCCCATCGTGTGCCTGCGCAGGTGATGCCATTGCCGCAGGTACCATCTGTGCTGGCGCCTGTTCTGGTTGGGGCAACGGAGATTACTGTCCTGGTAGGCACAACAGAGGATGAGGGTGATGATGAGGGCGACGAGGCCGGACCAGCGTGGTACCAGTTGGAGGGCGGGTCGCCTAGGCACTCGCCTACTGTGACGGCTCGGTAGCCGTTGGAAAATAAAGAGGTGAGAATGTAATCGGTGAGGTTGTAGACGATTTGCTGGTGAATGTCGTGCTCAATCTGCAGGAAGCTGTCTGTTTCTGGGTCAGATGCCTCGATTGCTTCGTCCCAGATGTTCTTGCTGGTCTGGATCGTGCGGGGGCTATCGTTTAGGTAGCCGGCTGTGTCGAGGTTGAAGTAGATGGTGTGATAGCCGAGGGTGGAGAGGATGTTTTGGCACTCTCTTTGGCAAATGGAATAAGGGGGCCTGGAGTATCCGGTAAGCCTCAAACAATGAAACATCAGTATGAGAGCTCACCTCATGTAAGTGGGAAAGAATCCCAGGATTGAGTTAATAGCAATCTCATTCCATACCATTTGGTTGGTAAATTGAGTGTTGGTCATCTGACTTGCGTTCTGATGAGACCAAGTGTGGCTGGCAATTTGGTGGCCCTCAGCATGCATTCTCTGTTGATGTGTTAGTAACTACAGAGACACGAAACATGAACAATAACTTATACCTTGATAATCGCGGGATATGGTGTGGCTGGATCGTTAATCATGCCCTTGCCGATATTCGTCCCGGTCAGGAAGAAGGTTGCTTTGGCTCCATAGCTCTGTGCAAACGTCAGCAGAAGATACTGGCTGCAGAGATGAGCTCACGTACTCTCAACTTATCTAACAGATCATTTGTATAGAGATATGGCCCGTCATCGAATGTCAGGGCAACATCTCCTGAAGTGACGCAATCATAAATGCCAGCACCGCCGTACAAGACGCTTCCAAGTTTTGGGCGAGCCACCCCTGAGGTATCTGGGCCACTAGGCTTTTTGTTCTGTAACGTGTCAGTCATGACGGTTTATCTCTCTTTATGATATCGTCAGAACTTACCCCATCGCACCCGGGGCCATAGTTTAGCTGACAATCAGGAGCAGAGCAATAATCAATGCCTCTCCCACACCATCTAATACATGGCAAATGTCAATATTTCTGCTTGACAATTTGGCAACAGGATTGGACAACATACCCTTCGGCGGAGCAGCAGTAGCCTGCCGCACAGCTTCCGCCACTGGCACCACACTTCCCACTGGTGTTCTCTTGTCGTTTGTCGGCGTGATGTTGAGGCTTGGGTGATGGTGGATGTCTCTTGATCACATTGGGCACTTCAACACCCCGAGACATCCTGCGACGAGCTTCCATCTCTGAAAGAAACTTCCTCCCACCCAAAATCTTGGGAATATGTTGGCCTTCATGATCGCCATGGGCCGCTGCCAAGCCTAGAAAGGCGGCAAGGATGGTAAAAGAAAGTTTCATGGCCGTCTGAGTACTTTTGATGTGCCTAAAGACAAAAGACAAAAGACTTGAGAAGAAGCATGAGAGATGATGAGGCTTGCTTATATAGAGGTTGACAACATGACACTACAATTGTATGGGGAAAAACTAGATGGTCAAGTCTAGTTCGCGAGAATAGGGGCCAACAGGGGGGGAGGAAGACATCCAGAACAAACTACTGTTCCCGTGGTGGCACTGGACCTTGCAGGTGGATGCAGTAGGGTGACAAGCGAATATGAAATAAAAATATTGATGTAAGGTCATAGAAGTAGTGGTCATAATAGCGATAGACGCCACCAAGCTGGACACACCCTACGAATGCCATGATACCACATGGGTGGTATTCGTCAGGATGTGCGTACCATTCCTATTTGCGGAGCGCGGGAATTAAGAAGCCATGAGAACTTTTCATGATGTAGCCGGGAATTGTGTAGAAGATATGATCCCGGCCCGGGTGTTAAACGAAGCAAAGGGTCTGCTGGAACAGACCACGAGACCGCCACTGGGGGCTAGATAGCAAAACGCTGGAAAGGAATTAGCAAACAATGGTCAGAACCAAGACACTTCCACACTCTGTGTTTTTGAGCATAAAGACAAAGGGTTCAAAGACGGCAGCTCCAAACCTGAGGAGAGCTTCGTCTAGGACATCATCAGCGAGCGTAGCATGATCCTCGGAAGCATTCCCGGATGTCCTGAAGGAACAGGATATCGGCCCAGGTGGTAGCGATCAGCCTCACGGGCGATGGTTGCTTTCCGGCAGATCTGGTTTCTTGGACTTTCTTGGACAAAGCTTGTTGAATCGTACCGAGAGCTGACGCGGCAGAATGCTATAAATTTGGAGAATGGACGCCTGAAGTGGACGACAATCTCCATAGGGTATTTTGGCTGAAGTCGGTTCTCGACCGCCGTGGAGAATCGGAACGCGCGGCGGGTGAGGGTTGCAGGTTGGACGTCAAGGTTGCTTCTCTGAGATGCTGATAATGGAGAGGGATGTAGTACCTAGGTGGTATGCATCGGTTTGGGTTTGTAAAGTAAAGTATGAAGAATGAATTGAGAAGAAGTGTGTTGATGGCGATTGTGCCCCTCTTTCCCAGATATTATGCAGGTGCCTTCCGCAAGTCGTTCTGTTGAGCGATGTCGGATTCAATGAATCAAAAGCTTAAATGCCAGGTAGCTAGCTGTCATCACATCATCGGAACAGGCGACGGGAGTGTGGAATAATGTCAAAGTTTCCCAATCCCGCTACTACCAAAACGCCGTTGCTGACCAAGACTATCTATACAATTATATTGCCACAACGCCATGGTAACGTGCCAATGCATCCTGCCTTTACCTTTCCGTCCTCGAGGTCCACGCCAACGCCGCCAGTCCCATCAACTGCAAACTGCCATTGAGCTTACAGTCATCTTGGCGGGCTACTCAATCGCGACCGGTTCCCTTATCGCCTGGACACCGCTGTTTCTCGAGCTTCATGTCCATAATCATGGTCAATTCCGGGCAATACTGAAAGATCTTCTTTCGCTGCTCGGGCTGCTTCCAGACAGCATCAGCAAGGTTGTTGCCACCATCTCGAACATGGTAGCCCATCGCTCCATCGCGGTATACGTCTTCTACCGCCAGAGCCTCTTCAACACCTGACGCAACCTTGGCCCCGGGCAAGACATAGACGCGCTTGCCAAACCACTCATCTTCGGGGTCGCTGTCGTTCAATCGGGCTTGGAAGCTAAGCACCCTCTTGATGGTTGACACACGTCGGAGCGAGAGACCGCCGTTGCCCGCAAAATGATCATCTGCCCGTCTCGGGGCGCCAACAAAGTCCCAACCCAGCCAGTCATTCAAGCTGTCCTCTGAATTGGCGCACAAGATGCTGTCGGCCTCGTACTTTAACAACCACTCGACCCCAGGCAAAAACTCGTCGTAAAATCGGATATCCGTCAGTGTTCGAAACACTTTCTCCTTGGAGTCAATCTCCCAAGGCTCTGGCAGCACCATCAAGTCCAGCTTCCCTATTATTTGGCGATGTTTGACCGCCGCTGATTCTTCCAGGCCAGTCACGCTCTCTTTTGAGCCTACAAAGACAAAGCGCCATTCCGGGGGCACCACATTCATCATGTACAAGATGTGCGGTACAAGATGTGGAAGTGGTCTTGGCTCGATTATGATGGCGACTTTGGACGCATTGTATGCCTCAGAAACGTCTACAGACGCGTCCCAATCGACTTGGATGGATGGCAGCTTTAGGAGTGCATCGTTCAGTCTAGCCTTGAAGGTCTCCTGAATCACCGGCTTGTAGTGCGGGACGAGGGAGGCAAACCACCAACTGAAAGGGCCAGATTAGCAGACTGCTCAGATTGTTGATTAATGTTGGGAAAAGCTCACGTCAATGTCAGGGAAACCAGCAGAAAGACCTTGGTCCGCGTGATGGCAAATGGGCCAGGCAACGCGCCTGAAGTCGGCGATGTCGCCATGGTTAAAATGTGATCTCGTCGCTGGAAATTTGGGCCGGTGGTGGATGAATTCTAGGTCATGATGAAATGGGGGAGACTGTCACGATAATTCCGGCGACAAGCTTTGCTGACCGACGACGCACTCACAAGTTCATTGCAGTGAGGTGGTCAGATGAAGGAGATTGAAGGAATTCCAAACGAACGAAGATGCAGGCTGACAGGGAGAAGTAAGAAGTGGGATGCAGGTACCTCGATGGTACATTCTCAGGGGACCAACCACTCACACGCCGCCGGTGTTCTTCCCCGACTTCGACATTGATCAACCACACACCACCGCCAAGATCGCATGATTATTCGGAAACACACCATCAGCCCTCTTGAAGCCCGAATTGGTGTTATTAATAAGGGAACCTGCAGACCAATACCCAGCACAGAAGACGGGAGCCGGCGCCTCTTCATTTACAGATACTATCTTGGCAGGTCAAACCGCGCTCTTGGGTCGAAACTAGCTGGATAAGGCTAGGTCATTAACGAATTGTCCCCCTCACTGATGATACCTAAGGTAGTGTACATAGAACGAGAATCACCGACGGCATCTCTCCTCTCCCCAAGGATCACAAAGACCGAATTGACATCGGACCGAAGTGCTGGAGGGTGCCAGACACCTGTATAACCACCTGGTTCGCTTCCAGAGGGCTTTGCTGGTCGCGCATCGATAGCCCGCCAACACGAGCAATCAGAGCTGCGCCGCTCTGCACAAAGTGCACCATGCTATCGTCAGCCATTCCGCATTTGGCCTAAAAGCGGGAGAGCCCTCAAGGTACCGGCCAAGTACCGCTCACCAGGCTCCCAGCTGAACAGAAGGATCGCAGGGAGGGGTGAAGAGGAGATCACATCCCCTGTTTTGAACCTCCATGCCTTTAATCGGATACCTACTGCAGTAGATAGCGCCACGCAGCGTGTCCGTGTCTGACATTCCATTACTGCCCTCTCCCTCGAACTTTTCTGGCGAGAGATCTGTCTACACCATCACCACGGGGCTGACGTCCATCTAGATGTGTTGAGCCTTTTCCTCCTGTCGTTGCGCCGCCGAGATGCTCTACCATGCTCCATAAGTGAACAAGAAAAAAGACCGGGGAGAACAACTGCATAACGCGATCGGCTTACTGAGTGGCACCCCAGTGCAACAGTGAGAGCCGCCAACACGATGGACAAGCTTACGCACACCCTGGAGCGGGCACGCGTATTTGCTTCAAATTCGAACGGCCCGCGCATGGCCAGGTTTAGGGAGTCCACGGCCGAAGCGGTATCATTTCTCGAAAGTCGCACTCCACACCCGGGGAGCGTCAGAGAATCCGCCTCCGGGGCAATGTCCTATCTCAACAAGCAGTTCGCAGAAAAGAGAACAGCCTTTGGTGAAGTCAAGCTCAGTGAAAAAGCCATCATGACATGGCAAAAGGGGAAACTGCTCGGGAGCGCGCTGTGGGGGAGGACGAGTAGGCGGATGCGATTGATGGGCGCAACTTTTATTTTCTTGTAAGTCGCAACTGCTGTTGTCAAATCAGAGAGCATCATCACCACCACTCAAGTCTAACACCCCACCGCAGAGCCCTCGCAACCTACCTTTCCCACCTAGCGATCGAATCCTCTGGCATCACCCTCCCCTCCATCACCCTCATCAACAAACACCACTACGAGGTCCAAGCCAGTCGCTACAATGCCTCCAAAGTCGCCCTCCTCATCGAAAACCGCCCCGACCCCATCCTCGCCCCCTTGATGCTCCACTTTATGGGCGTCGTGCCCCCCGACTGGAGGTTCCGCTTCATGGGCTCGTACGAGTCTGTGGCGCATATCAACAAATCCTCTGCTATCCGCTCCCAGGTCGCCGCGGGGAAGCTAGATCTCACCTATATCCCCTCCAATATGACGACAGGTTCTCAGGAGGAGATCTCCCGATTTTTGACCAACCTCTGGCTGTACGAAGTGGTCCTCCAACCGGCCGAATGGCTGCTTGTTTTCCAGACTGATTCCATTCTTTGCGCAAACTCACGGAGAAATCTGAACGAGTTTCTGGAGTACGACTGGGTTGGCGCGCCTTGGTCGCCGAACGCGAGGTATGGTGGGAATGGCGGGCTGTCATTACGTCGAGTGAGCGCCATCGTGGAGGTCTTGAGACACCAAACGCGAAAAGACGGGACAGACCCGGAGGATGTCTGGCTCTCCGACCGACTTGGCCACCGCATAGGAAACATGATGGCAAACGGCAGCGTGTCGAGTGACTTCTCGGGGGAGCAGCATTCGGGGAAGAAGGTGGATATCAACAATCCCGATCCTGCGCTGACGGCACCGGCGCCGTTGCTGCCGGACGAGGCGGAGTTAGTCCCCAGCAACGGGACGTTTGGGTCTAATAGTACGGCCAAGGAGCCGGTGAAGCCTTATACCGAGGGGGTGGATGACTGGCGGCATGGGTTTTATGAGCCGATGGGGTATCATACGGGTGGAGGGGGCAAGTACTTGCATAGTCAGGTGTGGGGGACGCCCGAGTTGAGGAAGCACATCTGGGATTATTGTCCCGAGGTCAAGATGACGCTGAAGATGGACGCGGCAAAGTTTATGCCGGGGAACTGTAACCCGAGGTGGAAGAGGAGTGAATATCTGGAGAATGGGGAGCAGGTGGACGTGGAGGAGGAAGGGGAGGAGGATGAGTGGGTGATGGATACGGAGGAGATTGATGGGAAGGAGTATCCCATTTTGAGGGGGCTGACTGCTTTTTGAAGATGGGGAATTGGGTCTTGGTTTGGCGTTGGGGGGGTATGTTTTGATATATGAGAAGGATAAAACTACGTGAATCATGTAACATTAGGATATTTGTCGAAAAAGGAGTATTGTTTAACTCTGCTATGAAGCTGTTTCATGACCTGACGTCGGGACTCCCTGCTTGTGTGACGTATAAGTCGGCTTTCACAACCTTAGGAGGATGCAGTCGGCCGAAAGGATTAACTAGGTTTTGAACCGCAGTCAGGGATCACATTGGCTTTGATGTTGGTGTTTATGACGACGAACGCATGGATGATATCATGAGCATCACCACCAAAGAAGCTTTATTCAGGAAGGACACTCAAAATGGAAAACTACCCCCACAAACCTCAATTCTATTCACAGCAAAACTACAAACTCTCTCCCTCCTCCTCCGCCTCATCACCCTCGCTACCGTGATACTCAAGCATCTGATCCAATTGCACCAAGTTCCAACCCCTCGTCTCGTACAGCTTCCCATAATCATCATAAACGTCGGCATCCTCATACACCCACACGTTCTCCTCGTCACAGGGCCAAAACTCGGACGACGCCCACTGCCAGTGCGGAAACTCATCCCGGGTAACAATGTGCAGCTCCTCCAGGCGGGTAAACATCTTGAGCTCCTGTATCTCAAACCGGACGTACATCTCGTCCGAGTACTCCCTCTCGTACATCAGCTTCCTCACCAGGTGAGCCACCGGCTCGATATCCTCCAGCTCCATCCCGGCCTCCCCGCCCATCATCCAACGCTCGTTGCACCGCCCGATGGAGACGACGTCCCTCTCCCAATTGATATAAATGTACCTCTCCTCCGGCACGTACTCCACCAGCTCCCCGTACAGGTCCACCAACCGCCCGTGCTCCTCCTCCTCCGCCGTCAGCAACCCCCCCGCCGCCCGGCGCTCCCTCTCCTCCTTCTCCTGCCTGATCAGCCGCTTGGCTTGATTCCTCTGCCTCTTCGACTCTTCCAGCTCCCCGCGCTCCCGGCGGGCCGAGATCAGCTCCGGGACGAGCTCCGCGCAGGCCCTCGAGTAAAACTTGGAGCCTATCGCGCGGGACTCGTGGCAGGTCTGCATGACGGCCGGGACGGGGGTGAGCCCCGTGATGAGCTGGGGCACGGTGGCGGACTGCTTCTTGTAGCAGTAGTCCGAGTAGGGCCGGTCGACGGGGTAGGTGGCGGGCAGGTTGGGGTATTTCTTCCGGTGGCGCACGCGGACTTGGACGGTGCGGGGGGAGGCGGAGGCGAGCTCCCAGATCTGGGCGCGGAGCTCGTAGGGGAGGAGGGGGAAGGGGTGGAAGGTTGTTGCCATTTTTCTTTTTTTTCTTTTGGGCGGGGGGGGGGGGGGGTTCTTTCCGTAAATGAATCAAGGATCGTGGGGTTGGTGAAGCAAAAGGGAAAAAGGATTGGAGTGTCGTGAAGCTGTTGGGTTCAAGGTGTGATGTGAGAAAAAAAGAGAGAGGTTTATATGAACATACATGAAAGTGAGCCTCGGTGTGACTCTATCTTTTGATAGCGTTGGTTTCTTACCTTGGTTGATCCACTCACCTTCTCAATCAAGTCAAGGTAGGATCTTGTGTGTGTATGTCCAAGACTCACTGACAAATTCAACCAGACATAAGCTGAACATGCAAAACTTATTCCCCCGTTGAAAAAGACAAAAGCCCGCATATATGCTTCATCTATACCTTACCCGACCTCCAAAAACACTTCTACAACACCACCAAAGTCTCACATAAACCTTTTCAGTAGACAAAATCAAATCTTGCTCCCCACCAACCCCCCCAACGCCCCCTTGGTCTCCTTCCCCGTATCCTTGACCAGATTCACAATCCCCTTAAACTCAGGCACCGCCGCATCCCCCATCAGCTCATAAATCCAACTCTCGCTGCTCGTCACCACAGCCCCCGCCTGCCTCAGCCTCGCGAGCGCAATCGGCACCTCCTCCTTGTTCGTCGAGCTGACACCGTCCGCCAAGATATACACCTTGTGTCCCGCCTGCAACAGGTCCAGCGCTGTCTGGGTGACGCAGATGTGGGACTCGATACCGACAATAGCGACCTGCGCCGGGGAGGAAAAGACGGAATCCGACAGGAGAGGGGGGATGAACATGCTGAAGCGGGTCTTGTCAATGTCGGCCTTGACGGCCGTGGTGGCGAGGTGGGTTTTGAGCTCGGAGACGGTATCGCCCAAGCGGGCGCGGTTCTGGGTGGTGACGAAGACGGGGAGGGAGAGGATGGAGGCGGCGCGGAGGAGCTTGGAGGATGTGGCGATTCTGGGGGGGATGTCAGTACATGAGTTGTTGATCAAGGGGGTGGGTTAGGTACGCGTACACTTTATCAAACTCGTGGATGCCAGGGCGGAATTTCTCTTGGATGTCGCAGACACTATTTTCGTTGAAAGAACATCGAGTGTTAGTGACTTAAGAACAAGGTAGTGTCACATGTGTGCGTGAAGACGAGGTGAGAGAAGAGCGTAGCCAGTGTAGAAGTGACATACAAAACAGCCGGGTTCTCTACACCAATCCATCGTCAGTATACACACTCCATCAGAATAAACCTTTAGAACAGCAAACTTACGAAACCGCCTCTGCGGCGCCGGAGAAGGAGAAGACATTGTCGCCCTGTCAAGTACAGAATACGATCTCGAGTGAGATGAAATAAACGAAGCCGAAGGAACCAATTGTCTCTTCAATGTCGAAGCAGTTGTCGGTTTAAGACAGACTCGCAAGCTCATAGTATTGTGAAAAATTATGAGTCAATGTCCAGTCATGAAAGAAATAGGGAAAGGGAGCATCGGGTCGATGACAGAATAAGAGCGGGGCAACGGAACCGACGCCGAGCATGCGGGACGGCCGCGGCCGGCGCAACAAACTTGGGGTAAACGATTCCGGGGGGACAATGCCGATGCCTTTCCCCGCATAAAAGGGGCGGCGATCTCAAAACTGATGACATGTGGAAATGCCGATTTGGAATAGCTTTACTCAAGAGACATCTTTTACATTCGAGAGCATGAATTGGACCTCTGAGAAGGTTATCTACAGGTGAGTAGTCACGGTGCGTACTCGTATAGTCAGTCGGGTTAGGGTTGTGTTCAACCCCTGAATGGTGACATCGCACCACGGTAGAATTTTGATATTCACGCCTTGCTGCGGAGAGGAGATGCTCACAGACGCAAGTTCGGCCTTTGTAGGTATAGACCACCATTCCTTGCGCACCTGTCATTATCCTACATCCCGGCCTTCCTTTTAGAGCTCTGTAACCGTAATCTGAGCCCTCTCCAGCCACTTCATATCCCCATTCACAGTAGCAATCCGGATATTATACAACTCGTCCAAGAAAGCAGAGATGAACGTCCCAGGCCCCTTGACGTCTTCTCTCTCAGCCGCGATCTCAGCCGCAATCTCAAAATGCAGCATCGCGGTGACCACAGCCCACAACTTGTCCTCTTTATGGTGCGCAGCCAAGGCCACCGAGATCGCCGTCCCAAGTGTACACCCCGTCCCAGTAACAAGACCCAGATACTCGTGTCCATTGGCAATAGTAACGGCCCAGGATCCATCACTGACGTAGTCCGTCTTTCCAGTCATCACGATCACGTTCTTCTCCCTCCTCGCCAACTTCACAACCAGGTCGAGTTTCTTTTCGGGTGTGAGGCTGTCGATGCTGTCGACGCCTTTTTGTTGTTCTCCGTCCACCGCGCCCCAGACGGTCTTGATCTCACCTTCGTTGCCCTTGATGACGTCGAGGTAGCCGTTGGCGAGGATGGATTTGACAGCCTCTCTTCTAACTGAAGTTGCCCCTGCGCTGTTTTCATTTGTTAGCGACTGGATGTCAGAAGTCAGAAAACGAAGGGGTATACGTACCCAACAGGATCAAAAACAACCGGCTGAACAGCCACATTGTAAGCCTGGAGCGCCTTATAATAGTTCAGTAGTCCCTCGGGTGTGACAGTGCCCATGTTGACCACCAGCGAACCCCCCAACTTGGACAAATCGGCAGCCTCCTCGCCATAATTCGCCATGATGGGCGAGCCACCAACCGCCAGAGCGACATTCGCAGCAAAGTTTTGTACCACCTACTCCCTCGTCAGTACCACCTCTGCCATCCCCATAATGCGTAGAACATACCAAGTTCGTCATATTGTGCGTCAATGGCTTGGCCTCATGCACCTTCTTGATGATATCCCCCACCACCTCCAACACCCCCTTATCCTCCCTAGAACCGCTCAGAGCGCTGCCCCTGAACTTGTCCGATGAATCGATAAGCGTCAACAACTCTCTGCTTGCCTCCTCAGGGTCATCGGCAGACATGATGGCGCTGACAACAGCCACACCATCCAGGGAAAGAAACCCTGGCTTGTCACCAAAGATATGCTGGCTTTGGTAAAGAATGCGCGGGATGTTATTTTTGTTGAGACCACCGATACAGACGGTTTTGACCTTGTGGTAGTAGCCGGCCGAGTCCATGGCGGCGAGAATCTCACGGACTCCCGCGGCGCCGATGATGGCCTTGGTGTTTGTTTTTCTTTCCTTTGTTAGCAGTCTGTCTCCAAAGCGGTAGGAGAGAATCACTTACGTTGGGGTGGCATATACCGTACCGATACCCAAGTAGTCGGCTCCGTTCTCACAGGCTCTGAGGGCCTCTTCCACATTGCTGACCGTTACTCCGATTATTTTGTCGTCACCCAGTAGTTTCCTGGCGGTCTCCAAGTCTATTTTTTGCCATTTCCGAATTAGTAGCCAAAGAGACAACAACGGTTTCAAGATGACTTTTCACAGCCGTCATCTCAACAGTCTTTAGGCTGCATCAAGTATCTTCACCTCATAACCTAACATCCTGGCAGCCACACACAGAATGCCCTACGTCTTCCAAAATAAAAACAACCCCTTCCACACTTTTAAAGAGAAAAATTGAAAAGAAAACTCACCCATATCATCCTGCCCAATATGCACCCCCTCACACCCCACCGCCAGCGCCACGTCCACCCTATCATTAATCAAAAGCGGCACCTCATACTTCTTCGTCAGCTCATGCAGCCTCTTCGCTATAGAGACCAGCTCTCCCGTATCGGCCGTCTTTTCGCGAAGCTGAACGAGGCTCACCCCTCCACTGAGAGCTTGCTCGACAACATCGAAAAACCGAGATGGGTCCTTGAGCACGGCGGGGGTGGAGTCCGTCACCAAGTAGAGGGTGTAGTTGACGTGTGGTTTCGGCATCTTGAAGAGAAAAAACTCAATGAATATCGTTGAAGAGATGAGTTGTGGTGGGCTGAGTGAGTGAGGTGAGTAAGTGACTTGAGTGGGGTCGAAGTTGAGAGAGAAAGAAAGAGCTCTTCAAGTGGCGTCACATTTGGCTCTTTCCAAGACGGCTTGGCGGGGGTAGTCACGGCATATTACAGTTAGCAATACTGCTTCTTAAAACGCTTTTAACAGCTCTACTAGAGAATCTTCACCAAATCTCATCATTCGCTGTGCTTTTGCTCTTTATCAAGCACATTTCCCACTCTTTCCTCTGACCCCAGCCAAGGGTTAGGGTTGACAAAGATGGATACCCCCTTTTCAACTTGTCACTACCCCCTTTTCCACCTTGTCACTCTACACTCCATTTCCAAGCACCCGGATAGATGGATAGTATGGGTACGTACCTACCTAACGGGACATGTCAAGTCATTTATCTCCACGAGGCCGGCCGAAAGTGTACTGATGCACCCCACAGTTTTAATTCCGAGAGACGTGCATTGCCGCGCCTCGGGCATTTCTTTTGCACCTCGACTTCTTCTATAGATTGGTTATTCCTTGTCTCCCACGATGACTCCTGAGGGTAGCACCCTGGTTAAAATCGCGGAACGGGGGAGAGGCCCTTCTTCTTGGACAAAAAAGTGAATTTAACCGCTTCTTGGGTCGTGGACGACTTACATGGCGTGGCACTCTACGAGTCCTGCGGAGAGCGTACCAGCCAAGATGTTGGACCATATCGGGATATGATGGGGGAAACCCCAAGTTTGAATTATCGTGATGCTTGCGGTGTTGGTTAATGGAGCGGTTCGAATAGAAAAGGTACCTATCTGGATATCAAACTGCATGCGAGGAAGAAGCCAATGCCAACTCCCGGCTTATGTCTGACAGACCACCGGGGAAGATGGCTTCCTCCTCATGTTGGAAATTCATACGACAAACGGGTGTCCATAGCACCACATATCGGGCGACGGGCAATTAATATGTCTTATACAAGGCAATATCGACTTCCCCAGAAACCAGCCACGAGGAGGGCGAGCCTCAAAAAGAAGAAAATGCGGAGAAAGCACATGGCAATCCACATCCACCATGTATAAAGCCCAACCATACTAACCCCTTTCCCCCTGAAACCACGATCTCAGCTCCTCATCCCTCCCTTCCCCCCCCAAAAGGCCCAGCCAAAATGCGCTTCGCCGAAACCCTCCTCACAGCAGCGGCCGCCCTCACCGGCGCCGCTGCTGCCCCGGGCACCACCCTCGGCCCCCGTCAGCAGTCCTCCACCATCACCGTCGACCTCTCCCGCACCTTCCAAAAGATGGACGGCTTCGGCTTCAGCCTCGCCTTCCAGCGCGCCAACCTCATCACCAACATGTCGGACAAGACCAAGCAAAAGGAGCTCCTCGACCTCCTCTTCAACCGCACCACCGGGGCGGGCTTCACCATCCTCCGCAACGGCATCGGCTCCACCCCCAACAGCAACTCCGACTTTATGAACACCATCGCCCCGCGCAACCCGGGGGGCCCAAAGGCGACGCCGCAGTATGTCTGGGACGGCAAGGACAGCGGGCAGCTCTGGGTGTCGCAGCAGGCGGTGCAGCAGTATGGGGTGAAGCAGATTTATGCTAGTGAGCCCCCCCCTTTTTTTCTTTGCCCCTGAAGTTGAACTCGCTAACCGCTCGCCAGACGCCTGGTCAGCACCGGGCTACATGAAAACAAACAACAACGACGCCAACGGCGGCACCCTCTGCGGCGTCCCGGGCGCGTCCTGCTCCTCGGGCGACTGGCGCCAGGCCTACGCCGACTACCTCGTGGCCTACGTCAAGTTCTACGCCCAGGAGGGCGTCCCCATCAGCCACCTCGGCTTCCTCAACGAGCCCGACTACACCGCCTCGTACGCCTCGATGCGCTCCGACGGCAACCAGGCGGCCGACTTCCTCAAGGTCCTCTACCCCGCCCTCGAGGCCGCCAACCTCACCTCCCAGCTCGGCGTCGCCTGCTGCGAGACCATGGGCTGGGGCAGCGCCGTCAGCATGCTCAGCTCGATCCGCTCCCAGGGCCAGGAGGGCCGCCTCAAGACCGTCACCTCGCACACCTACACCGGCGGGCCCTCCGCCCCCATGAACTCGCGCAACCCCGTCTGGTTCTCGGAGCAGTGCGACCTCAACGGGCAGTGGACCACCTCTTGGTACAGCAACGGCGGCGCGGGGGAGGGACTCACCTGGGCGAACAATGTGTACTCCGCCGTGGTCAACTACAACGCGTCGGGTTACCTCTACTGGGAGGGCGTCCAGTGGCCCAACCCAAACACAAACGAAAAGATCATCCGGGTCGACAACCGGACAAACACCTACGAGGTCTCCAAGAGGCTGTGGGCGTTTGCCAACTGGAGCAGGTACGTCCGGCCGGGCTCGGTCCGGGTCGGCACCTCGGGCGGCACGGGGGTGAGGACGGCGGCGTTTAGGAACGAGGACGGGACCATTGCCGTGGTGGTCATTTCTACCACGGGGAGCGCGGCGAATGTGAACATCAAGATTAACGGGGCAGGAGGAGCACCGAGTTATGTTCAGGCTTTTGTGTCGGATTCGACTAGAAACGCGGCGAGCACGCCTGCGACGCTGGCAGCGGATGGGACCGTGAGTGGACAGGTGGCTGCGAGAAGTATAACGACCTTCTTCATACTGCCTGGAGCAAAGAAGTCGTGAGGTAGGTAGTAGATAGAAAGGCGATGAAACGAGTGAATGAGACTGCACAAATTTCTGGCACAAGGCCTTCGGTTCAGACTGTTTTATTTTTGCTTTTCTGTTCATAACTATCGTAGTTACTACTGTCGCTGCAAACTCAACACCTAGCTAAACCACCGCTGGTGCTACCTGCTGCGCAAGGCGCACTAATCCGGGCGTTCAAGGCCATTCATTAGCAGCCAGTGTATTGCCCTCGTTCCTAATTTGCCATGTCAACTTCCTCATTATCATCGGCAGCTCATAACAATCCTCGTCTGGGTCTTTTTTTTCTTTCCCTTTCCCCACCGCCTGCGAGTCTGCTTCGGGACGCCTTTCTCCTAGTCAGCAGCGGCTGGGGTCTTGGGCTTGTTAGATGCGATCCACGAGAACGCCGACGCGCTTCCAAGAGGGTTGTTGGCTGTCCGTGGAAGAGAAGGCGTTATCTTTCCCGCGTCGTGGTGACTGGCGGTTGTGGGCGTGGTGATTGTTGCCGTAGAGGCGGCCGAGGAAACCCTAGTCTCGGAATTGAGACTGCTGAGAGCTGGGCCGCTCATGCTGCGCTTCGAGCTACCCCAGGTATTCATGCCAATGGGGGGCTGGACGTCACTTTGGCCTTTGCGTCGTTGCTCACTTCCCGATCGAGACGTTGGCGCTGGCTCATATGCCGCTCCTGTTCGTGCTGAGGACGAGGTGCTGCTGCTAGCCTTGGTTGGTCGAAGCACCTTCATAGAGCGCGGACGGGTTGCTGGCTGGTAACCGCTCAGTGGAGTGCCGTTGTCAGAAAGTCCCACCGCTGTCTGCCGCCAGGGTGTTCTGATAGCAAGACTGGGCTCGCGACGTGAGGCATCGGTTGCTGCGTGAGAATCCTTTCCAGATGTTTCCGTGACGGCCGACTCCTGGTGCTGTTTCTCACTCTCCGCTCCACTCTCTGACGCGGTACTCGTTGCCGTCACAGGTTTGAGCACAGGTTGGCTCGGCTGCGTGGCGGGCGACACTACACCCTCAGAACCATTCTCCATAGGCTTGGATACCGGACGGTCCGGCTCCGCCACCACCTTGGGAGAGCGCTTTGCCGTTCTGTCTCCAGCCACAAACTCGGGCGCGGCAGCGTTAAGCTTCGGCTTGCCTGGGAGTAGATTGGCCGTGGTCAAATGCTTGAACACGGCATCATCTTCAGGCCGCACAAACGGAATCGAAAGCTTGTCCCGGTCACTGCCGTACAGGGTCATGCAGTTTTGTGACAGCAACAGGTCAGCACTGTGAAGCCGCAGCGTGTGGCTGCCAATGAACACACGGATCGCTCTTTTGGTCTCGGGGCTGTCTTGTTGGTCCATACCCGTGACTTCAAAGTTGGCTGTGATACTAGGCAGCTGTGAGGCAGGACTCCCGCCCCTTGAATTGGACTGGGTAACTCGAGCTTCGGCCAGAAAGACGGGCAGTGTGATTCTGTGAGCCCCATCCACATCCCGATGGATATTGTTGACCAGGTCTAGATCTCGAAGCAGCGAGTATTCAACCGTCGACTTTTGAGACCCAGTGCACACCACGGCATACAACAACCCTTCAGAGGTAAAGTCGGTTGTGATCCAGCAACGGATAATGGAAGGGGCAGATCCCAAGACATAAAAGACTGGTGGGGGTTCTGGGATATCCAGGGGCGACTCATCGTCGTCACGACCCCCAATCACAAAGTTGGTGTCAAGTCCGAGACTGCTGGCTCTTCCAGAAATACCCGAGTGGACCGAATGTCCAGCCGAACTATGTCTGCCATCCGACTTGTGAGAATATGTTCGTTCCAACTGATGCCCTCCCATCCCACTCGACGGACGTATGGGACCGAAGTCGTTGGAGTGGCGAATGGCGTGGCCTCCAAAGCCGGCACCGTGAAGCGCACTTTCGTCAAACCGCACGCTATTGGCCCGCGAAGCAGCCCCTCTGCGTATCGGTTCGTCCTCAGCATCGAGCTGTAAAGTGCCCAGCAGGGTCTGGCTCTGTTCGTCGTCAATGTCGCTGAAGTCAGCCGACGGCATGTGGATCGGCCCTTTATCTCATGGTTAGCATCGAGCCTTTGGGTCTGGCTGGTTATGATCGGCCACTGACCATGTTGAGGCGTTCCCCCAAGCACGCTTGGAAAGGGAGAATTCCACACCGACTTCAAGGCAGCATCGTCAGCTTGACGACGTTCGAGGTGACGTATACGTTCCGAGTGCTGGTGCTGTATGTTCTGAACACGCTTCAGCTCCATCTGAACATCGTGGAACTCGTCGCGTGAAACTATGAAGACGGCCGGCTCCATGCCCAGACAAGAATGTGGGAACAAGTCTTGAGAACCAGATGTATTTGTTTCTAGCACGTAACCGGCCGGCGGGGGAGCGGGAGTTGGACGACAGGAAACTCGAATTTGGGACTCGATCCTTTTCTCGTGTGTATTTGGATTATTTGCTCGACCTCGACGCTTGACCTGCTTCAATTATCGAGGTCCTCCGCCCCCCGCATCCCCCAAGGCTTCCAAGTAGGATGGATTCCGGCGTTTGGCTGCTACGGTCGATACAGTGAGTCGTTGACAGCTGCTAGTTCGACGTTGGGAGTGCTTGCTGGTCCGTCGAAAAGTCGGAGCGACCGTAGGGGGAACCCGGAACCTACTCGCTGAAAAGAGGGTGAGAAATCGCCAAGTGGTGATCGAATAGACACTTCGAGAGTCGTGGGCGTGGGTCAGAGGTCACGGTGGGAACGCGATGGGTTCGGAGTGAACGTGGTGCTCAGATGGTCCCTGTTCAAGGGCGGCAACGATGCAAATGAGGGATTGTGGGAGATCGGGGGACACGATGCGTTGGAGGTGTGCACAATCGAGAAAATAGAGTTGCAGATGTAAGCTCCCGCAGATCAGCGAGCCCGGAGAATGCAGAGGAAAGACCAGGCAGGAAACAATGAGGTGGTGTTTCGAGGTACGCCAGATCTATGCCGCGCGAAACAAAGAGGCACTGCCGGTGGATGGATGGTTGGGGAATGCAGATGCAGGAGGCGTGTTTCCGTCCGTCGTGGTTGTGGTCGTGCACAAGAGAGAACCAAAGAGAGCCGCCCCTCACTTGGCCACTGCTTCGTGATTATTAATGGACCCTTTTGGGTTGTGATATCGATGTCGGTCTGGGATGCTCGGTGAGGGTGTGTAGCGTAGAGGAGAGCGTAGAGCTGGGAGCGTGGGAGCGTAGAGCTGAGAGAGGCAGTGGTTCAAGACACACAGTTGATTCCTGCTTTGCTCAGAGTCGCCGTCAAGGGCCAACAAGGTCCAATCAGTGGAGGTTGGGTCGGCTTAAACAACAGCGTCTGAAGTTAAAGAGGGACCGAGCCTTGTCCGCCAGCTGCAGCGAAGCTAAACCCCATCAAGTCCATGACTAAGCTGTCTGTGCTGAAGAAGTTTAAAGTAGAGTGTGTACTTGACGACGCCGCCCTTGATCGTCCCGCCACGCACGGTTCTTTGCCCTCTGCATGATCCCGTCGAGCTTGCTGTAGCCTTGGTAGTGTTAGTGTGTCTTGGTCGTATATTGAACCTTTCACTAGGGAAAACTGGCACTGTTTGTTTGCGGAAGCATAACGTGTAAACTGAAGCAAAGAAAGTACCTAAAACCTATGTACACGGTACCCACGCAGCCACGCCAAGGTAGGATTCGAGAATGTCTTGGCAAGACTCTATCTGGTGGACCCCGCCGTTTCCAGGGTCTTTTTCCCTTTGAGACCTGTGACATGATTGACATGTTGCAACGGGCAACCTCAACCCTTCAGATAGGCATCCTCCTCCAGCCACGGCGCCTCTCTCCACTCCGGAAGCACCCTCTCCTCATCATTTGAGTCAATAAACGAGCTGACAAGATCGAAGAAGATGCGGTACGACTCAGAGCTCAGGTGGAGACCATCTGGTAAGAGGTGCTCCAGATAGCCACGCTGGCCGTCTGGATACCCGAGAGGTGGGCCGTTAGGGTTGAATGACGGTGTCTTTTCGATAGCAGTGTCCATTATGCCCTTCCATAGATCAACCAGGGTGACACCGGCGTTCTCGGCGGCCACTTGTCTGGCAGCCTCTGAATATGACGCGCTGATCTTGGCGTGCCTTGTCGCCGACGGATGCCCGGAAGCGAGGTCGAGCTCGGTGATGCGGATCTGGTCCAGGGGCGGTGTAGTGATGAGGAAAATCTTGGGATTGTGAGCTGTAATGGTAGGATGTGTGATAATCCGCTTCAAGTTGATCTTGTACTTCTCCAGAGGAACGTGCTGGTGGTTTGTGGGCAGTGGGACGCAGGCATCATTGGCCCCAAGGAGGATGAACTGAACGCTCATGATTAGTAGGCCGTAGATATGCAAGGGAGAACTTGGAGCTCAACAAACCAAATACTCAATCTTCGGCACACCCGGACCAGGCGGAGAGAAGACCTGAGGTAAGACGGCCAGGGCGTTCGATGTGTTGTAGCCAGAGAGCCCGCGGTTGATAACATCATATCGGCGGTTGACTTCTGATACGAGGTAAAATGATAACCGTATTAGCCCCTCAGATCGCAGTTCAGGGACGGGCTGTTGCTACTGACTTGATTGCAAGGCAGCTTGGAAGGAGAAGCCATCTACTACATCGATAGCTCCCTGCACGATGGAATCGCCAAAAAGGACGATCTGAGGATAGGAGGCCTGGCGGGGTCATGGTTGCATCCATTATCAGCCCTACATTCTCACATAAAGTCCATCTCGTCAACTTGTAGAACTTGTAGAACTGAAGACTTACCGCCATGACTCTGGCTGTTCGGAATTGGCAACTCAGTTAAGCTCTCTTAGCCCTGGCTGACTAGCAACTGGTCTTTCTTGAATATCTCTTGGCGGACCCTGGAGTTCGGGAGAGCAGCGGAGAGCAGCGGAGAGTAGCGGATAGCAGCAGAGAGCAACGAGCTTCTTAGGAACGGGAACGAAGCATCTCTCCCTCGTGCGAGCCGGGACCTCCTGTCCTCAAATACCCGAAGCTCCCAGGTTTCAAGTGCCAGCCACCAGGGACTAGGGACTGAAGAAGAAGTTGCGACATCCATGGACACACGGAATCTAGAGCCGACCCACCGGCCTGAGCATTTTCACTGACACCTTGCGGCTAGCCCCCGCAGGCCCTTTCTTTTCCTTTCCCCCCCAGCTGCAACATGGGACAAGAAAGAAGCCAAAGATTTCCGGACACAGTCGGCCGTGTTGCCGTGATACAAGAGATCAAACACAAGCAGAATATGGCTCTTGATTCGCCCATCCTGCGCAAGCCGCCGTAAGCCGTTTGAGGGGAACAGATGCCAAAGAGACCTATGGAAAGTCTGTGCAAGCCAGCCTCCCTGACCCATGGCAGGCCCGGCGGGATGGCTGAATGGCCAGTTCAGGAATAGGTGCATGATGGTCCCCATCTCACCGCATCACCGCATCACCGCTGGCGTCTCGGCGTCCACCGTCACCGGGCCCATGGAAGGAGAACACAGAGCTACTGCACAGTAAAAATGCCGATTGGCAACCCAGTCACATGGGAAGAGCTATAACCCTGGACGGGCCGTCCGCAACGGCCAATAATCCTCATCGACGACCGCGATGTTTTTTTCTTTGACGGCTCAGATTCGACCGAACCCCGCAAAGCGGTGTCGACTTGTCATGTCTTTCCCTAGGACTTTACCCAAGCTGCTGGGATTGCTCGGATCCGGTGATCCCAATGCCAATTACACAGACCGATCGAGACCCCCCAATGCGCCATGTCATGATATTGGGGGATTATTGGGAACGCCTCATTGGAAAAAAGGATCGGAGATATTCCGCTTTTCTTCCTCATCAAGTTGGAATCGAACTCTTCAAAAAGATTCGAGGTCGAAGATGCCCGCGGGGTAAAGTGGGGTAGCTGTTTGGGGGGGGGGGGTCCTGGTTCTTGTGCAGGCATGCATGTCTCGGCTTATCGATAACGGCTGTCCCTCGAGGTACCCTTGCCCCCCCCCCACGGCCATCGAAGACGTCAACCGCCACCAATACCACCCGAACCTCTGATAGATGCGAGTTATGTCCTGGATTCCATCACTTATTCCGTAACCTTTTCATATCTCCCAGGGTGACAAGGTCCCAGGTCTCCGAGGTCCAAATCTGGCAACCCGCAAGTAGACACAGCCTCCTTTGTTTTCCACGGTCGAGGGCCACCACCAGTACCAAACTTCTCCCCACGCAAGAATGACATTGATACGTCCAGGAGGAGGAGGAGGAGGAGTAGCAAGACGGGAAGAGGCCTGCTGCACCTGCGCAACCCTCCTATCGAGCATCTCCTCCCGTCCGCTCCCTCCACCACCAGCAGACGTATCATCCGAAAAGCAGCCCCTATCCGACGACGATGAACAACCCACAGGCGGAGATCGGAAACTCCGCCATCAACGATTAACCTGTTGCGCCCGCCTAATCTGCGCTGACTGCATATCTGTACGCATATATTTACGCATGACTTTTTCCCTTTCCGCCTCATATCTTGGCAATAGGACTCTCAACCATGGCTCAACATATAATCCACATGATTACTTCTGTGAGAGAGAGAAAAACTAACCGATAAACCCCCCGTGTGTGTAACAGAAAAACCCCCGCTTCCTAACCTACTGCCCCTACTGCCAAACCTCAGGTCGATCCTCCTCCTCTTCCTCCCCTTCCTCACCGAGCCACATCACCCGCTCCTTCACACCTGCTGTCGTCCCACCAGACACCAACGATCAGCCACCCCCTTACTCCTCCCTCCCACCCCCCTACACCCTCTCCCCATCACCACCAACCCCTCCCAACCACCCAGCCCCCCTTAAACCCCCCCAAGAAGAACAACAACAACAACAAGACATCCTCCACTTCCTCACACCCCAAGATAGCATCCCCTCCCTCTCCCTGCTCTATCACCTCCCCCCTTCCCTCTTGCGCTCCTACAACAACCTCCCCTCCGATCACCTCCTCCCCGCCCGGCGCACGATCCTCATCCCGGGCTCCCACCTCCCCAAGGGCGCAACCTCCCTCTCCCCGCGCCCTCACGAAGGCGAGGAGGAGGAAGCCCGCAAGGGGAAAATACGCCGCTGGATGGTCGCCACAAAGGAGCACGACTACGACGTGGCACTCACTTACCTCGAGGGGGCGGGGTACGACTTTGAGGAGGCCGTCGCCAGGTACAGGGATGACGTGAGATGGGAGAGGGAGAACCCGCTGCGGAAGGGGGATGTGAGAAAGAATGGAAAGGGGAGGGCGTCGATTAGGGGGTTGATGGGGGGTTTGCTGGGGTAGTATCCGCTGGGGGTTGTGAGAGATAATGGGCGGTAAAGATGTAAGTTAATGAGAGGGAAAAGGAGTTTGGAATGGGATGGGATGACACGGGATGGGATACATGAAGGACATATATATACGCATTACGGGTAGGGATTGCATGGGCACGTGTAATACACGGGAAGGGCATATACACATAAACAGCCGACGGCATTGGATTGTAGCCTACATATAGGCGTGGCTGATGGATTGGAGTTTGGTGATATCTTTAGTACAATACAAACGTTAAAGAAGCATAGGTATGCAAGAATGGCACATATTCAACACTAAAAAGTCATATCATCCTCAATTACAACTACCGCAAAAGCCTAAAACCCGCCCCATCTTTCCTCAACTCCAATTCGTCTTTCAACAACAAAGCAACACTGGCTTTTAGCTTTTTGTGACACAGGTGCTGACGAACAAAATTACCATGCTAACCAAGTTTATATGCCCCCCCCTCCATCATCATGTAACTGTATTTACTCTCTCCCTCCCTCCCTTCCACTCGCCCACTAAACATGACAAATCAGAAAGCGGACCTCGTACGAATATCCTATTTCCAAAGGGTTAGCGCACAAATTCCAATTTTTTTCTTCAAAATTTGTCCTCATGACAGAGAAAGAAAAAAAAGAAAAACTCACCGAAATCTTCCTCTCAATCTCCCTCACGCTCCTATCCAGCTCCCCCGCAATCATCTGCTTCTTATCGTTCGGCAGCAGCGCAAACCTCTCGCACAAGTCCCCGTCAATCACCCCCTTGACCGGCACATAGTACCCCCTGTAAATCAAATGATCCCTCCCCGCCAGCGGCGGGTCCTCGGCCCTCATGTGGCTCTCCAAGCTCTGGAAAAAGTCCACGTCCTCCCTGCTCACAAACGGGATCAACACCCCCACCGTGCCCTGGATACCGCTCCACAGCAAGACGTCCTGACCGCCAACAACAAGATTGGTCTTCGTGATGGAGGTGGGCAAATCCTGCGTGTAGAAATGCGCCATGAGAGTGACTCGATTGGGTGCGCCGTGGAGGTAGCTCTTTGCGTGCACGAGTTGGATTTCCGAGCCAGGCTCGTCAGACTCTTGCGAGGCGCGCTCGGGAGCACGGAGGATCCAGACGTTGCCAAACTTGTCTCCGCCCGCGACGGATTCGTAGTCGACCATGGCTGTGCAGGTCGTCCACCGGTTGATGGTGTCATCGGCAAAAGCAAGCAGCTTGTTACTCTCGGGTTTATAGACCGCATAGGTAATCCCCTGCTGGACATCGCCGACAACGATGCGGTTTCCTTGAGTCTGCAATGAAACAATGAGTTGAGGGGCAATCTCGGCTTGGGCTTTGCGGAGAAGCTGCTTGAGACCGAGGTCGTAGATTCTCAACGTCTTGCCAATGCCGGCGAGGAGGCGGCCTTGGAAGGGGATGAGCGCCATCGGTGGCTCTTCAATCTTGGTCTTGTGGATGAATTCCAGGTCGCGGCCCTCGTCGTGGAAGCGGTAGACATGGATGTAGCCTTCGCTGAATTGCCGGGGGTTGAGAATCATGTCTTTGCCGGTACCGACAATCAGAAAGCTCTCGCCGTCTTGGCTGGCAAAGGAAACAACAGCGGCACTGACGGCAGCTTCGTTGTTGTCGAGATCGACCCGGTTGAGAACACTTGGCTCATCGCTGACTGGGTCGACGATGCTGATGCACGAAGCCCACCGGTTTCTGGCCTTGGGATAGCCAAACTCCTCTGGCGGGAGAATGGCTGTGTCACCGTTAGTATTTGACTGAGCCAGCAGCTGTGCCCGGAGCTCTGGTGGGAGAGTATTGTTGTCGGCTTCGATGGTGTAGAAGTAGGGCTGCTCAGGATGCTTGACCAATCGCTTTGGTGTATAGGTAAGAGGAATTGACTTTTGAATCATGTTGTCCCCGAGCTTCTCGATTGTGAAGATTCTGGTATCCAGTTAGCAAGAAAGATTACCAACCAAGAAAGCATTCAAAACAGGTGTGAAAAAGCTGCTTCAGAAGGAACAATTGATACAACTGGTGTCGTAATCAAACCTCATAGCAATGTGCATAGGAATCCCTTTTATCATCATACAGCAGAGAACAGTAGTCGGGCAAAAACAACGTACCTGAGGAAGTTGGCATGGATACCCACCATGCCTTCAAGACACTGCTCGCTGCTAAAGTTCCATCCGTACTCGAGATCGACATAGCTCAGCGGTGTCATAACAAAGCCCTTGGTGATAGGGTCAGTGTAGCCCAACCATGGCCTGGAGTTGAGTGCGAGAACGCATGGCCGCCCCTGGACAGATACCTGGAAAAGCTTGGTGGGCTTGGGGCCCAAGAACTTTTGACGGGTGTCCGTCAGCTCGCCAGTGACTTCGTCCAAAACAGTTCGGAGGTAGACACCCGAGTGTAAGCCGATGTGAAGATACAGAGTGGTCCCACCAAAGGAGTCTTCCATGGACATGATGGAGAGTGATGAGGGTGCCGCTGTAAGAGCCTGGATCGACTTCATTTCGAGGGTGGATTCTGGATCAAGGCTGAGAACGCGAACAGTGCAGTCGTCACACCCAACAGCCAAGAAGGAACTCCGCCGTAAGCCTTCTGGTACCCGTCCCAGACTCAAAGACGTGACGGTTCCAGACATTTCCTTTTTCTCGTCGTACTCGGCGAGAGACCCGTCTGCATCCATCTCAAAGTACACAATCTCGCCCGAGCTGAGAGCAATAACGACCTGATTCTCATTGGTAGCGGCGGCCACAATCGATCGATGCTGGGGGGCGGGCCATTCATTCACACGCCCCTGGACAATATGTCTGATGCCCTTGGGGTGGACCTGAATAAGACCCTCCTCGCCGAGCTGCTGGACAGCCAATGTTGGCACAGTGGTGAGAAACCCGCTGTCGCTGACTTCCTCGACGGTCTCGCCGATGCTCAATACCAATGTGGCGTTGGTAAAAGAAAGAACAATATAAGCATCGTATTCATCGTACTTTGTGAGCTTGGTCGTCCAGACTGCGGCAGGTGTGCCGGGAAGCTCAGACGCAACGATCTCGGATACCTCCAGCCCATGCTTAAGCATGCGGAAAGAACTTCTCGCGCCGTTGCCGCACACTGAGTAGATCTGTGGCGCATCCTCCCCGGTCAAGTTTGCTACTTTGCAATCTATTTGAGGGTTCATCGAGTCGATGCTCTCGACTAGCGTTAGGTTCTCCAGTGGTCGAGGTTGGAAGTAGACCGGGTTGTATGAGGCACGGGAGTCTGTTGGGAACTCCTCGCTCGAAAACTCGAGTTCTTCGTCATCATCGCCGAGCTTTTCGAATTGATAAAGAGAATGGTTACCGAATTCGCTTGCCACGAAGAGAAAACCACTCTTCAGAATGCACAAGCTTGTGGCTATTGGGATGGTATCGAAGTATTTGATCTTGAGTCGTTTCACTTCTCCGGTTGGGTTCCCACTGTCGTCCTCTACCATATCCAGTGTAACCTTGAACAGGTCTCCATCTTCTGTTTGCAGCAAAAAGAAGAAGGCGCCTGCGCTGCCCTTGAGCTTGTGCATGACGCCCGAAACAATGGTCCGTTTTCTCTGAGGATCCTCGGTAGGACCTCGTCGTCGTGGAATTGGTACGCGAAAAGCCTCCTGATTGGAGTGCCGATAAGTAACGTTTTCCTCGCCACAGACCAAAACACCACTGGGGCCATCGCTGCCGCCGGGAACCTGGAAAAGTAACGAAGAGGTAGGGTCTACCGCGTCCGACCACTTGCGGACGACATGGTTTAGACCGAGGTCGAGTTCGTAGTATACAAGCTGAGCTTCTGGCTCTTGACCAGCCTGCCCAGTCGGGTCCTGATCGGCTTCGGTGTAATCGAGTTCCAGGGCTGCAAACACAGGATTGGCATATCCTACATCGAGGGCGACGAGTGACAACACCAAGACACCGGCCTTGTGTGCCTCCAATGGCGAGGAGATGGTGAGCTCTGCTTGGGAATTTCGGTTAAGGACGTAGACAAGCTTGTTCTTCTCGAGCGAGGCGATCAAACAAGCTCTCCCCTTGGGATCGGCAGCGAGGTATTGGCCGGGTACAACACGTCGAACGCCCGACTTTCCAAAGGTCTCTAGGTGGATGCGATTAAACCTGTTGGTCTTGGGCAAGTACTCGATGATGGCGATACGGCCCGAGTCTGTCGCGAGGATGATGTAGTCTAGGCGCATATGGTATTTTAGCAAAGGTTCGTCGCAAAAGCCCTCTGGGATCCATCCCAGGACAACCGCTTCGAGTCAAGGCGGAGGATCATCATGCCGCCACAGCTGCGGAGCGGATACCGAATCACTAAGTGTCCAAGATACTGAGGTAGGGGGCAAAGACAACAGTGCGACTTACCCTTGTGACTGCCAGCAAGGCGGAAGGACGCAATGGCCCGAATAATTCCAAAGACATCCTGTGATAAGATAGTGTTGACCTTGCCCTGCCGTGGGTCTGGTTGGAGTAATGTGAGGCGGGAGCCAGAGGCCGTGATGATTTGTTGTTCTTTGGTTCCCGAGAACTGGCCCAGCAACGCTTGCGATACCGTCGTTGGCGGCTGGATCGTCAACGAGTACATGAACATGTTGGAAGTGGTCGCCATGATTGCTCGGTGCGCAGAAAGCCGGCGCGGCTTCTTTCTCGGGGGAATCGACTTTGGCGGACTCGGAATTGATACTGGCGATGTCTTCGTTGGAGAAGTCGGTGTGAATTTGAGGACGCTTGGGGACCAAATCCAATGGCAGGCAAAAAAATATTGAGACAGATGCAAGAAGCTGGTCAACCACGCCCCGCGCTTGCGCTTGACAGCACGCGTTTCTCGTTTCTCCAAGCCAAGAACCAAGACCGTGCCCATGTGGGGTAAATTCAGCTCCATTGATTGGCGAGCGCCGAGTTGCCAAGTTCACTGCCGTCAGAGCTCTTGAACCTCCCAAGAGCTCCAAAAAGTCAAATCGTAAGACATCACCAAACTTCCAATGGCGCTTCCGGCAGATCTTGCGGCGCGCTCAGCCCTGTCGAGAGTGTGCACACACTGCTCTGTCTCTTTCAGGAGACAAGCCGGGGCCAGACTACCCAATGGCCTTTTTCAGGCCTCACAACGACAGCAACAACGCTCCGTCCACAGCAGATGCCCCCCTCCACGGGTTGCCGTCGATAGCAATACCAAGACCACCCCAATCTCCATTGCGAAGCGATTCTCTTCCGGCATTGCCTTTGGATCCAGTGCTCCCGCACCCACCAAGACCGAGAAGAAAAGAGTTCTGGAAGCCGATGACCTCTTCCACTCATTCACCAACTCTCCAATTCCCGAAATCAGGAAAAGAGCAGCTTTCATGAGGCAGTATGCCCGTTGCAACCACCCCGACCACCAGCCCCATGGGAACCAGGCCCCTGCCCATGTCGACTTTGAATGCCCCGACTGTGGCATTCCAGTGTCCTGCTCCAAGGAACACTGGGCTGATGACTATGAGAAGCACCTGGAAATCTGCGATACACTGAGGCAAATCAACGAGGACGACCATGATCTGCGCTCTGGACGCTTCTTTCCCGAGTTCGAATATGCAGGGCCGCAAATAGACGAAGCTCTGATCAACATGACCAACTGGGACACCTTTTTATACACCCGCTCCTTCCTCGCCATTGACGATGACCGGAGCATGAGACAGGCCACCAGATTATTGACTTATCCTGTCACGGTGGCCAGTGTGCTTCATGAGCTCAGTCCATATAGTCTCAAATCCGGGGGAAGGCTGACCGCAGAGGGTCTGAAGAGCTTCAGCGGTAGGTGTTATCCTTGGCATTGGGGATCCGATCCATGTCTTATCTAACTTGCCTCTAGCTCTTCGATACACTCTTCACCCACCCAAAAATGGTGGTGGCATGGACGTCAAGGGCCTTCGGGTAGAGGCCCCACCAGTTCGTCTGTTCATTCTCGGTGCCCGGGCCGAGTCGTCTCTTCCTCGGGATGTCTGGGTGCAACTGGCACATGTGTTCCCAGACTCGCGGATTCACCTGATCTTTATCGGCCCTGAGAGCATGACCAACCGAGACAACGAGTTCCCGCTCCCGCCTCGCACCGCCACCAACCCTTTCGGTGCTATCGTCGAAGACCGAGTCTGGCCGACCATGAAGATTAGCACCATCGTGGACTATTACCACAACCTCCACAAGACCGGTCACTTTTACCCCTACGACCCCTACTTTGACTGCTTCGTCATGTTCCACCCCGGTTTAGGTCACCCAGCAAGCTCGCACGAGTGGACCGAGACCCTCCCTATGCTTCTGGAAACAAAGGCTCCCATCATTGTCACTGGTTATACACAGGAGGATATGGAGCGCGATGTCGCGTGGGTCAACAAGACGGCTCACGGCGAGTTCGACATGCTTTTGGAGCCTGGTGAGAACCGGTTCCGCAGTCTCCGGTGGGATTTGAACGATCTTGATCCTCAGGACATCAGTGCCGGCAACTGGGGCGTGTGGGCGTTCAGAGGCAAGAGGTAAGCTATTCTCCCCCCAAACACACTGCGAACAGGTGATAAATAAGTATGGGTTCATCTTGCTAACATGTCCCGCTTTAGATATGAGACCACCCGCAAGGATTCTGAATAAAGTGGATTCCAGGACCCGTCACGATGATTTGGACTTTGTTGTATAGTATCTCTTGTTGGACTCGAGTCTGACAACCCTGTATGTATATAAAGCTGTAACAAAGAAATGACTGCTCCAGCTCCCGGCTGTTGGTTGTAAGCGCATTTACTGCGCACAAGCGGAACGTTATGGATGCATGGCAAGGCTGCAGCGTATTCATACACCATGGCCGAAAGGTGGTCGCATTCAGTACATGTATGTACATGCGGTAGAGCGGTAGGAAGCCTGCAGGATGCAGCAGGGATATCTTGAGCCTCAACTCGTATCAAACACTTGTCAACGACCTCTGAGGTGCTTCGACGTTTTTTCGAACTGGGCAATGTTTACATGCCAACACCGGGCAACGACTGGGAATAGGGGTCAAAAAGGGGCTTTCGCTTTGATATCCCTGCATCTCCACAGGATCCACTTGACAGTTTTTTGAGACCAGGGATGCTGTTCAAGGAAGAATCACATGCTGTTGATGTACAATGAGCAATGACGAAAGATGTTGCAAAGCACCAACATCACCGCTCCCAAAGGCTCTGTATCTTTGATATAATTAGGAGGTAGGTAGGTAGGCATAGGTAGGTATCTATTTGATGTGCTGTAGTTGATGAGATGGCCTGTATTTACAGTGCTGTTATAGCGCTGTGTAGTGATGGGCGGCGCACTGCATCTCTAATGTGGGGTTTCACCGCTTGCCGTTTCTGGCCAGTGACATAAGGCGACCTGACGGGAGCTCCGATAAGCGATTGCGGTGATCTGCCCACCGCCTTCCACAGCTTCAAGTCGACACACCTTCACCAAATCGACTGTCACTTCGACTTGGAACTTGGAACTTGAACAAGAGCTCTCTCAGCTGGTCACCAGTCACCGAGTCGGCGAGATGCCTGTAAACAACCATAATTCGACATGACGACCGCAGCTGCCCAGGCTCCCAGCCGCGTCCAAACACCAAACCCACCACCGGGGCCGGTAACGCCTCGACCAAAGCCATCGCGCACTTCGAGTCTACAGTCAGAGTCCGGGCCAACCTCCAAATCAGCTCCAGCCGATGCTTCTCGGACGCCTCCCCAGTCGGGAGGAGCGGCAGCTCGACGAAACGCCCGCCCAGCACTTCCCACCACCGACCCCCTCTCAGACAAAGCCACCACCCTCCTGATCCGCCGCATCCTCTGCCCTCAGCATCTCGAAAAGGCCAAGAATGCGCCAGCACCGATCGAGGAGCTCTTGCCGCCGCTGACCAGTCGCAACGATGTGGATCTGCAGCTCTACGCCCTCATCGCCATCATCCTGAGGGAGTACGTCCAGAACTGGTACAACAAGATTACGCCCGATGAGACATTCGTTGCCGAGATTGTTCAAATCATCGCCCATATCACAAGAGCCCTCGAGCAGCGGCTGAGGAATGTGGATCTGGAGAGGCTTCTATTCGACGAGATTCCTGATCTGCTCGACAAACACATCACTGGTTGGTCTTTTTTGTTCCCGAGTCTGGAGCGAGCTGTTGAGGGTCTATGGGGCGCTGGAAGATGCCGAGAAGGAGTTGTTGGCTGGATCATGAAGAAAAAAAGAAGAAGGAGCCACAGACGATCTCGTGTCCCTTTTGGGTAGTGCTAACGTTGGAGATATCTAGCCTACCGCATAGCCCATGATCCCATCACGCAGGCCCCCATCAGGACAAATGCTCGCGAGATCTACCACTCGCTATGTCCACTCCCCGCCCTGTCACCCGTCCCGCGCCCAGAGGACCCTGAAAGCGTTGCCCAACAGGCCCAGAATGAAGTAGCGTATCGTCAGCTGCTAGTTCACGCCGTTCTGGCCATACTGCTCCCCACCGAAGACCTCGAGAATGGGTGTCTGACGGCTCTGGTTGGCCAGATCTTTTCAGAGCTAATCATCGGGAACTCGGTCGCCAACAAACTATCGGAGCCGTGGATGATATTGGAGATGATCATTATTGCGACCCGAACGTTGGACAAGAGAAAAGCAATCGAGGACGAGAATCCTTCGGGGCGGCCTGGCAAGGGCTCCTCGGCTGGCCGCAGCGGCTTCTCTTCGGTGCAGGGCCTGTTTTGGATGGTGGTGCACTGGTGCTTTCTCGCAACCTCATTCATCAGATTGGCCTTCACGGTCCTCATGACGACCCGTTCGCTGCCACCCCGAAGCTCTCACAGCACGGCCCAGCGCAAGAATGTGGCTCAACACGAGGCCCTTCTGGATTCTGGACCAGTCAAAGTGCCCGTGTTGGCCTTCAGATGCTGGTCGGCAATATCGAATCTGATCGAGATGGATGTGCGGATGCCATGGCTCTGCGGCACATTATCGATGGTGCAGTGGGTTACCATGACGGGACCAGGACGAATCGCAGCCGTAGATGGCAAGCTTGACAGGTAGGTGGCTTATTGTTTACTTAGCATTTCTGATATATTCCCCACCCCCTTTTGGCTACCTCGCCGTCACACTGCATGAGCAGAAAGTCACTGGACCTGAAGAAGTGCCGAGTCCGGCACGAATCATGGTGCCTCCTGGCGAGTTGCAAGTGCAGCATCTCGAGGTGTTCAAGAGTCTCGAGACGCCGAAGAGGAGGGTCACTTGGGCGTTGTTTGATGTCCCCGGATGTCACTGGATCGCATTGTGCAGCTGTGCTTCGGCCAATACCCAGCTGGAGCAAGGCTTCGGGGTAAAAGCTGGTACTGCAGTGGAACGCACGCTTCCCACATGTCCTGCGGCCGAATCGGCGACCCGCATACGGCGCATTTCTGTCGTTCTTGTTCCTCTTGGGGCCTGCATCTGGTGCCCCCAACCCATTGGACCAATAGCGGCGCCGCACCGCCTTGGCTGCGTCCGATTGCTCAAGAGGCTTTTGTCAGGCTCTTGACGATCCATCAACGAGTCTCCTCTACGCGCCGGGCTGGAGAAACGGGACAGGGATCGGGCCACCCTTTTCCAAGCCATCAATCATGTCGACTCTATCCGTATCGCACCTCACTTCCGCGCGCCGAGGACGCCGAGCACGCCGACTTGCTTCATTCACCGCTGGCTCTTGCGCTTCGCACCGCCCCACCGCGTGCCGTCTCCGTCAACGTTGTTGCTCAACGACAGACAGATCGTCGCGATGAGGCTTGACCCTTCTCGGATGGTGTCTCGTGAAGCGGCTGTCAAACCAAATGACAGATCATATCACGACCCTGTCTAGCATATCGCCATCATGCAAATTGGACCACTCGGTTGATGGGCTGCCCCTCTTAAGCCGTCTTACAAGCCGAGCTAGGGGAAGCATGAAGGGGCGCGTGTGCACAAAGGAACCCTGGAAGGAGAGTTCGAGTCACCTCGTTGACCTCGTCAAGATGTGATCTTGCTTGGACGGGCATGACGTGAGCCAGGAAAAAGGAAGCCAAAGACAGCTTAGCCATGGGTGCTCAAAGCGCAATGGTCAACTTTCTTCCCCCCCCCTCTCTCCTCTCCTCCGACAGAAGTCCGATGGTCCATTGGGACCCATGCTCAGAACCCCCGTCAGCAAGTGGTCTCCCCACCTTGTGCCTCACCCCGGTCATTTCTCCCCGCACATCAGCAAGAAGCTTTGGCCGCCTTTCTGTCCCAACTGCAGCAGCCTGCTGGGCCGCATCAACCGGGGTTGAGATGGTGGTGGTGGTGGTGGTGGTGGTTTTGGGCTGGCTGGATTGCTGAGTATCGAGACTGCCGCGATTTCCCGGGTCAAAAATCCCTTTGGCTTTCGCTGCCGACAACGAACGACCTGAGGAGGTTTTACCCGGTTACGTTGGGGTCGTTTTGTGATCATCTGAACTTTTGACACACAGACACACACACAACAGAGTTGGTGTGTTCCGACCTGACCTTTTTTTATGTCTCCGGCTTGCTTGAATGTCACCTTCCACAGCACTGGCTGGTCAGATTGGGGGGGGGAGGGGGAGGGGGGAGAAGGAGTGGTACACACACCATGACCACCACCTATCCTACCACACCTTTTACGACTCTTTCTGTTTGTTCCCCCACGCATTGAATGAAACACCACACGGTCGCTTTTTTTTTTCATTGTCTCACATTACGGATCAAAGAGAGGGGGGGGGGGGGAAGGAATCCTATCATTGACCCCCATTCTTTTTTGTGTTGGAGTCTTTTTTTAATATTTCCTGTTATGGTATATTTTCTGACAAGTGTTTGACACGCTGATTTTATTAGGCTCCTATCGCACGGTATACACCGATACATGCTAAACCAAGACAACGGCCCATTGGCGCTCCCCCCACTTTTGCGCAACGTGCGCGGGGCGCTGTTTCCAGGGAACGCCCCGGGGAAGGGGACGCTGGTCGCGCCGGCGGATGAGGAGGGGCTCAGGGCGCTGAGGAGGAGGAGCGCTAGGGCGGTATGGCGGCTGTTGGGGGGGAGGGTGGGGAGGGTCTACTTTGGGTTCTCACCATTCGGTGCTGGTGCTGCTGGTGCTGCTGCTGCTGATACCAAGAAACCCTTTGGTTCGGAGGAGAAGAAGAAGGGTTTGGAGTCGTCAGAAGGGGGGAGCTCGAGTTCACCATCGAGCTCGTCGGCGGGGGAGGACGGCGGTACCGGCGGCGGCAAAAGAAAGAAGATGGCGAGGTTTGATAGCGATCCTGTTAGTGTCGCTGATATGACAGCAGCAGCAGCGGCTGGCAGCAGCAGCAGCAGTAATAATAAGGCTAGGGAAGAAGGAACGGACCGCGGCCAACAGCAGCAGCAAGAGCAACAGGGCAAAGATCGTCAAGGACAGCACCACCACCACCACCACCACCACCACCACCGCAAGAGGGCTAGCAAGGATGAGGGTGGTGGTGCTAGTGGCCGTCGGCACCACCGGAGGACGAAGAGCAAGGCTGCTACTGCTGCTGCGGTGCCTATTGACACCACTACTGATGAGGAAGCGGCGACGACACCAGAAGAGGAGGAGATACTCGCTGAGATTGAGAGGGGGGTGCTGGACGTCTTTTCGGACGCGTACTGCAACAAGCACCTGGTTTATAGCCTTGTCGAGCTTATACTGGTGAGGCTGATGCCAGAGATTGGAGAGAGGGGGGTGCTCGAGCTGTGGGCGGAGAGGGGGGTGAGTGTTGGGGTTGATTACACATAGGTAGTTTTAGCGAATTTGTTTTGGTACCCTAGTTGAATGCATTTAGGAGCTATTGTCATGACACGGGTTTCCATCTGAAAAATTCCATTTGAAGGTGGAAAAAAAAGTAATATATATTCAGGCTCAGGGGGGGGGCAAAAGGGGGCAGCCAGCGCAGCTCTAGCTTTTAGACACACAAAACTACCACAAGAATTCCAGAATCAACATGTTGAAAAAAAAGAGCGAATACAAGCAACCATCTCCATATTCCAGAAGACAAGTCTTGTGTGCGTTGTGAAAATAGCCAAAAAAGAAAGGTTGATTCTTGAGATTTCCTGAATGGCACCGTGATCCCCTAGATAGCTCCTATGCTTTCTCCCTTCCCACCCCCTCCTCCCTTTCTGCCTCATCCACCCCTTGCCTTCCTGATTGTGATTCTGTCTTGTTTCTCTCCTCCCAATATTGCCCTTTCCCCTTCCTCCATCCTGAAAATAAATCACCCAAAAACTTGAAAAAATAAAATAAAATCCATCCGGTATGTCAAAGACAAAAAAACTTATCAATCCCCAATCTTGAACCGTTTCAACCATACCAATATCCTCCCCACCTTGCCCTTCGCCCCCTCCCCCATTATGAAGTACCTAAAAACAAGAACAATAAAACACACTTTCGTTTCCGGCCATCTTGTTCCATCGCCACACCCAAAGGGCCCTCGCGGACCATGTCCGTCAACCTTTTGTATTCTTTTCGAAACATCCGGTGGCTTGGGATTATGCGACTGTCGTCCATTCGTTCGTTTGATGCGTGTTCCCGTCGGTCGGTCGGTGTGTGGGGGGGGAAATGAAATAGAATCCGAAGAGAAATCATGCTGGTAGTATACAGAGTCAAATGAAAAAAAAGGGGGGTAGTCGAAAGCCAATCAACTAGGACAGAACCGAGACAAGAAAGACCAGATGGAAAATGACAACAAGAAAAAGGCGCAAGGGTCGGTTTTGATGACCCTCGCTTTCCGCGTGAGCGTATAGTCTTCCGGTGACGGTGACAGTATAGTATTCAGCAACGCCAAAAGGGGTATATAAAGTGTCGATGTATCGAAAAAAAGCTGGGTATGTGGTATGTGGTATGTGGTATGTGTGTGTGGTTTTTCGCGGAGTGCAAGATTTCGTTTTGGTTTTTCGCGCCTCTCCCCAATAATTCCCCCGTCAAGAGGAAAGCATCCTTGTGTCTGATCCCAACCCCCGTCTCCTGCTGACTTCAAAAGCAATGTTGCCTGCCGACTCCATTTCCTCATCCGCCAAACACCTGAAATAGCACCAACAAAACACCATGGAATGCTGAACGAAATGAAAAAAAAAGATGGTGAGCGAGTGAAAGTATTCTCAGGCAGTGCTTGTCGATTCAAGCTTGATCGAGTTCGTATTTGTCATCTCACTATCGCCTTCAGGTATCCGCGAGAGCCCTCCCATGCCGTGGGCCTTTGCCAGCTGCATCTGGTGGATACGCAGCTTTTCGGTAAGCTTGAGCAGCGTCATGTATTCGGAATGGTCAGCAAATCCGCCCGAGTTGGTGATAAAAGAAAGAAGAGTGTCGGCTGCTCTTCTGGCGTCCTCTTGAGTTGGGGAGCTCGGAGAGGAGGGATTCGCCGTAACTGGGGTCGTTGATGATCTCCCACCAAGGCTCTGGTTGCTAGAGCTGTGACGGAGCTGAGGCGAAATCGCCTGATCGATACTAAAATGCCCACCCGACGTGTTTGCGGAGGGCGGTTCCAGCGCCGAGGATGGTGCCGTGGATGAGACATGATACTTGGGCGTCAGGGGCTCCGTGTTCTGAGACTGGTTCATGTATTCCAAGTCCAGCGTCGGAAATGTCTGGCTTCGCGGGCGTTGGAAACCTCCACCTGGTGCTCCGGGAGGCGGAAATCCGCCAACATTGGGATCCGGCGAGAAACCAAACGAAGCTGCAGGACTCAGAGCACTCCCAGAAAAGGACGAGTTGGCATTGTCGGTGTAAGCACTGGACAAGGAGGCGTTGCTCTGCGTGTTTGTGTGCTTGTAGGCATTGTCGGTCGTAAAGTCCATGAAACTGTTCATACTTTCCTTTTCTTCGTCGCTCTTGTTTGCCGACAATGGGGATGGTGACAGATGGCCGGCTGGGGAAGCAGGAGAAATGGCACTCGATGGCTGCGAAACACTCATCGCGGGCGAGTTGCGTCTACTGTCCAGAATGTTGGTTTCCGACGCCCGGCGCATCAGTCTCCCAGGGCCCATGCCATGCTTGAGCATGAACTTTTCCAGCCAGGCCGAGCTGTTGTGCTCTAAAAAGGAGTCGCCACCACCGACAATGGAAAATGACTGGGCCTTCTCCTTGACGTCTTCGGTAGTCAGAGTTTTGCCTTCCTTTCGAGCATTGCGAAGGAAGGCCGTCAGGGCTTTTTCAATGTCTGCTCCCTTTCCCTTGCCGCGCTTGATGGGTGAACTGCTCCGGTCCTCTGAATTCAGGTATTTGTCCTTGTGTCTCAAGACCTTGGAGACGGTACTGTGAGAAGCGTTAGAGGAATACATTACACAAAAAATCTCGCATCACAACTAAAAGAGCTCATCGTGTCCTACCTCCTCTCCACGCCAAAGCGCTGGCCGATGTCCGTCTGCTTCGCGTTGGGGTGGTCCTTGGCATACTGGCACATGGCACGGCGGTCATCGTCCGTCAAGGTCTTTCTCGGCTGTGAGGTGGTGGTTTGGATGGCCGGAAGCTTCGTCGTCTTGAGCGGGGTGGTGATGGGAGGGATGGCGATCGGAGGGGCCGAGTGAGGGCTGTAGTTGTTTGGGTTTGTCAACATACTCGGCCAGGTAGGCGTCTGCTGATGGTGAGGCATCATGAGCATCGGCAGCTGGGTATGAGAGGCATGTTGTTGGTGCATGGAGTGAGGAGGCGGCGGTGGTGGCATCCTATTCAGGTTCTCCGATGGTAGCCCGTGGCTGATGGGCGGGATGGACGAATAGCCATAATTCCCTCCATAGTCGGGCATGGTGGTCTGGTGATGATGGTGATACGAACTCATGTCGACCCAACTGTCGTTGCCATATGTGTTGTTATCGTGTGCTAGGTGACTTTCTTGGTCCATGCCCGTCGAGGCGATGATCTGGTTGTGCATTCTGACAGAGCAGACTTCGTCCAACACAGACGAAACCAGACGGGGGCGCGGGTCAAGTCAAGGCAAGCAGAGAGAGAGCACTGGCTCGGTGGGAGCGAATCACTCAGTCGAGGGCAACGGGGTGGTGACTAGCTGGTGTGGGGATCAGTCCGCCCAGGAGAAGATGCGCAAGACAGACACTCTCAGGAGAAGTACATGCATGATACGGGGGGCCGAGGACAGCAATTGGTTCCTGAGGGGGCGTGCAGCGGTCTGGCCTGGGGAAGGTCGCAAGATGCCTGGCGTGGAGGCCGGAAGTGCAGTGGTGTTGCACTTTCACGAAGTCTTAGTTGGGAAGCTCCTGCAGAAGCGTTGGGAGGGTGGTCGTTCGGCAGGTCTCTTGGTCAAGCAGCGCGGGTCGACGTGGATGCAGACCCGGGACTTGGACGGTGGGGGGGGCGGGCAGCACGGGGTGCAGGCGTAAAAAGGGGGCGGAAAGAAGCTTCTATGGTGAGTTGACCCGTAGCCGCCGTTGACGATGATGGTTTTTTTCCCCTCCAAACCTCGGCGTACAGAAGCAGTCGTAGCAGTCGTCGGACAGACAAGTCGTCGGTTGAGCAACAAGCGGGCAGAGCGAAGGCCGAGTCGGTGTCGAGGACATACGGGTAGAACAGGCGGACGGAAGGTGACTAGCAGCATCCGCACCAAGTATGTACGGCAGCAAACAAGAGAGATCTACCAGTCGCAAGTCGACAGTCGGCTGCAGAGCTGGCGCCGCAAATGCAGTTCAACCTGTGGGACTGGGACTGGGACTGGGACTGGGACTGGGACAAGATAAGTTCAGGACGCGCAAAAAGACAAGGCAAGCAAGCGGCCGAGGGACCACGCTTGAGCGGCATATGTAGGTACTTGTACTATGTACGCGAAGGAACCGTCTCTTGTATCTCCCGGCAGGGGTCCAGGGCAAGCTTGGTCCGGTTTTGGGGGGAGGGGGAGAAAAGGTGGACAGCAACACAAGGGGAGACGGGGGAGAGCGGCGCTCGCTGCTCGCTGCTGGAGAAGGAGAAGGCCGGGGTGCTCCGTCATGTCATATAATGTCATTCAGCAAAGAGACACCTGGTGTTAATCATTGCTCTCGAGGGCTTCGGGCACTAACACTAGCACCAGCAAGCAACATTAGCTAGCAGGCAGTGAGCGGCTCGCGAGGGGGAAGCCGACGAATTCCAAGTCGTTGATGGGCGAAGCACAGTGGGAGGAGGACTGTTAGCGTCTGTCAGATGGACCACCTCAGACCTGCGTGAGCGAAAAGGACCTCACTGATGAAGGTCAGCGAGAGAGCACGAGAGGTACCTGTCCAGTCGGTCCAGGTTGTTGAGGAAATGGAACGCACGGTACGTACCGCGCACCCAAAGCATCCTTGTAGCTACGCCATGTCCCCATGTCCCCATGTCCCCCATGTCCCGGTCCCCATGGGCCCTTGTCGTCCCCGTGGACCAGGGGGCCAGCCAGGTGAGCGAGAAAAAGAGAGAGGGAAAAAAGATGAGGTGGAGGGAGAAGAAAAAGCAACATCTCGTCTGGTGCTCTACATAGGAGAGAGAAGAGGGGAGGCTTGGCTGGCGCCGTTAGCACGCTCAGGCTGTCTCTGGCGAAACGCGGTGGCTGCTGTTGAAGTCCTGCTTGTTTCTTTTCTGCCGATGAGGTGACGGGAGTTGATGACAGTTGCTTGATGAGTCGGGTTGCTCCTGCTGGGTCAGGGAAGAAGGTCGGTAGGTAGGCATGTATACCTTATCAACCTGGAAGGAAAGAGAAGCTTGTCAAGACCGTGGCAGGTGCATGGCTGCGAGGATGGCAATTGCAATGCTGCCACTTGGGGACATCCATATTCGTACCTTCCTTCCAATATTTCCCTACACTACCTTACACTACAGCACAGACCCCATCGAATGCCGGAATATGCAAGCACCTCAGTTCAGGTTGACACTTGCACCTGCACTTGCACAACCTCACCTTTCCATTCCATCCATACACTACCTTGACAGTCAGCCAGCCAGGTAGGTAACTCCAGCTTCGGCCAGCTGCAGACGGACGAGGCGTTATCTCGTTTCGACAGACCATGGGCAATTGGTCACCAAATAGTACCGAGCCAAGTACGAATCATCAGCCGCCTTGCCGTGTCTGCAAGGAGACATCATCTTGAAGGGACAGGAGAGCTCACACTGATCAGCCAGTGTTCAGAGCTTCAGAGCTTTAGACCTCCCCATCTAAACAAGGGTCCCGCCTGCACAAGGTGCGGTCGCTTAACTGGCCCGCTGTGCCCGCTGTGCCCGTCAGGCCCTGTCAGAATGGAACCGGCTTAGTGCAGCAGCTATCGCCAACATCCATCAAGGTACCACAACAAGTCTCACAGAGTCTCACAGGGCCCTTCTGGCAGCACCGCAGCACCGCAGCCAGCTTGCCAGATGCGATCGACCGCCAGACCAGACGTTCCATGCTCGATACTCGATGGTTCTAGTGGGTCGAGGTGTCGGCCCGCAAGTGCACCACCGCGAGACATGACAGAGAGACAGAGAGACAGAGAGACAGAGAGACATCGTGCCGCTGGACTGCCCCCCCGAGATGACAATGCGATTGTCATTTGTCAATTTTTCCTAGCGCAGCCATCATCTGGATCGGCTCGATCATGGCTTGAGAGCTGCTCGCTGCAGTCTCCTCTGGGATTGAGATGGACACAACTCTCCCCGCTCGTGGCCAGCACCCCCAGCCAGCGCCGTGACACAGGTGTCAGGGGTGCTTCCGGAAGGCCAGAGGTCGACCTTCCGATGTTTCTGCTGGGGAGCTCACGATTCATCGACGCTCCATATCGATGGAGCTCATGAAATTGTCCACGAGAAAAAGATGTGCGCTACTTTTTGACCCGTCAGAGCGCAAGACACTCAAACTCACGAGCTCGTGGTGGTTGATGGAGGGAACACCGGGCAGTATCCTCCGGTTGAGGTGCTTCCCTCCAAGAAAAATGCAACATGGTCAGCAAAGACGATGGCAGCAGAACGCCTTCGACGCCCTCAGGTTCTCACATCCGACTCTCGGGATCCGCTACAGTGTCAAAAGCAAATAGAACGGCAAGCGAAAAGCAAACTCGGCTTCAGAACAACCCTTGAATTGCCGATGACATGCCAGATGAGAGATCTAGCGACCGTAGTGTACACCATAAGCAACCTGAACGGCGACGAGCCGCGCCAAGCTCGACAAAGGACCTCAAAAGGTGCTAGACACGAACAAAAGCTTTCTTTTCCTGGTTTGCGGTTGCGGTCGGGGACTGAAGAGTTGCAATCATCGTTATCTTCCAAGCGATCTGGGTTACAGTGCCCTCTCCTTCACCACTGAACCAGCTCGCCCGTTCCTCAGGCGAGGCACGGCTTTGGGGGCGACGTCGGCCACCTGCGGCCACCACTGGACCTTTCGGGACCTCTTTTGTCCAACGGCGATGAAGAGAGGCAGGCCAGGATTATCATTGGGCATATTTTCCGGGTCGATGCGGGTTGCACGCCGCCGCCGCCATTGGGCAGAAAATCATCCCCACGGCGAGGTCCAAGCGTGAGGCCGGCCTGGCTTCCCACTGGTCAGCAAGTCGTCAATCCTCAACAGTCCATTGACGGATGGCTGGCCAAGAAGACATGGGGAGGGAAGCATTTTTCTCAAGTGGGAGACTGCTTCGGGCTAGCGTGCCTCTCCACGAATCGAGCTGGGCCAGAAGAGAAAAGGCTCCATGTTGCCGTCTCAATTCGGCGGTGCGGACGGAGGAGGAGCGTGAGACACCATCAAAGACCTCCGACGATTATCATCCTGAGAAAGCAGCTTCGTCTGGTGCCAAGAGAAGCGCTCTCTGATCTTGGCGCAGGTATGCGGTTCGGCTCTGCTCACATGATGAGGTTGTCGACGTGCATGAGCATATGGGTGCTGAAGGGTTCACACAGTTTCTCTATTTGTTGGGTGCTTTCCCGGATGGCTGCTTGGGGACCAATTGAGTGTGAAACTCTTGCAAGACTCCATCGTCGGGGTCAAGTGGACGACGACAAGACAACCACTGAGCGTCGACGGTGCCATGCTTGGCGATCAACGGCACTACGGAAGCCCGCGAGCTGCCGCTCTGTGATCCACAGCTTAAGCCAAAAAAGAGATCTTGGTCCACTGTGGACGGACACTAAGTGGGCTCTCATGGAGGGGTTGTGGTTTGTTTTGACGGGGAGCAAAATGAGGGGTGAAGACGGATCGCGGCATGTTCGGAGCAGCAAAGAGATCAAACAATGCAACTTCTGGGATGCATGAAAGGCTTCTGGCTGAACCCCCACCAACAGCCCACCGAGCAATGAGCACATTCTTGCATCTGATTGTGGACGGTGGGCAAAGATGCTCCCGTATTTGGCAGCCCCTGTTCCCTTTCGGGCCTCCTGAGAACACCATCCAGCATGTGGGTTGCATCGTGCCAGGGGCAGCACGATCATGGTATCAAGACCGACAAGAAGGAATGTCTGTGCAAACCACGTTGCCATGCTTTCTCGCACGCCCGGGCCTAGCAATGATGGATGCCCTCAGTCCACAAGCAGCAGAACCCTCGGGAGCAGGAGGCAGTCTCCGTAAATACGGCTGCGGGCGCGGCTTATACGTTACCCCTCGAGCCGTACAGTAACAGCCCGCGCATATCAAGTTGGGGCGTGCCTTGATATCTATAGCGGTGATACCCACGTGCTCACTTATCCTGCTGTTCCTCTTGTCTCTGGGAGCAATGGTGTGTAACAATGAGCAAATGGACCCAGGGTGGTCGGCGGCAAGAGCAGTTTCGTGAGAGGGTCACCAAGGGGCTGCCCATAGTGGGCGGATCCGGCGGCGTAGTAACAGCTATCAGACACCACCAAGAATTCTCGGGATATGTCAGCACAAGCAACAAGTGTCAGAAAACGTCGTCAAAAAAGAAAAAGAACCGGACTTCGGAAAGGGCAGACGTCGGACCCCAAGCGTTTTTCCCTCGCAGATCACCCGGCCCTGCTAACCAAGTTCTGTCTTGAATCCCCAGGCATTCATTCTTTCATGCACGAAGCTCGCTTTCTTCCCCCCCCCCTGAAAGTCAAGGTCCCGTGGCCTGTTGATGATGCTGAACCTTACGGGCCACCACCACACTAAAACCCCAGACTATTCCCAGATAAGAACCTGTGGTCAGCCCTTCCTTCCTCGCTTGTTGGTTTTACATGTACGTGTACCGTATATATCAAGAAATAACACAATTACTGGATGTAGTATAGTGGCAAACAGGGTGTGCTCCTACCCAGATGTGGTCCGAGTAAACGAAAAGCAAGCCAGTGTCTTGGTCTTCTGGCTCGTGCATATCTGGGGCTGTGGTGAGCAAGGAGTGCTCTCTCACGTGTTTTGGTCTGTGCCAGCCCTGAATCTGGGCAACTATGCCTTATCCAGTAATTGTGTTATTTCTTGATATATACGGTACTCCGTAGGAGGGGGGTCCCATATCCGTAAGGCGAAGTAGGCTTTTGACAACAATGGGGGACAATCCACACCAGCAAGCATCACCGCCCCAAAATTCCAAACAAAGAAACTGGCCCCCCCCCCCTCTCTCCCCATTTTCCGTCTGAACTTTTTTGAGTCTTGGCCGCATGCTGTATACCACCTACACTACCTACCTACGATGCAGGTCGGCCGAGACGGAGAGCGGAAGCAACGTTTTTTGGTTGCGTACCTAGGTACCCATTCAGAAAATTGATGACGATGCGTCTGTACAGTATGGTACTACACTACTCTGCTACTCCACACGCTTTTGTTTATTAACGGTGCAGATAGTGTACGCCTTTTAAAAGGGGGTTTTGTTGATTGGGGTGTTGATGATAACACAGGAATTGATGTTGGTAAACTAAACCACCACTTACTACTACTACCACCGCCACCATTATTAACCTTACAGTTTGGGGATCCTACTATCTTTGGGCAAATGTCCTTGTTAACTAGCGTCATGCATAGAAGGGGGATTTTATATGTATATTTCTTTTTTTTTTCCCTTTCTCGTACTGTGCGGGATGTTTGGAGTGAGGCTTGCGGATGGGTAACGAACGCTATTGCCCTTGACGCAAAACGATATATGTACCCTGATCCAAGAAGGTAGTAGTGGTGGTGGTTTAATGGGTTTTTGCGCAGGTATGGTTGGTTTCTTTTTTGTTGTTGTTTTCTTTTCTCTTTTCTGGGTGTGTTCCTCGTTGCTGCCGCTGCTGCTGCTGCTGCTGCTGCTAATGGTGGTGGTGGTGCGGCTGCTGCTTGATAAATTGTTGCTGCAAGGGGAGGGCGTAAAGCAAGCAAGCAAGCAAGCAAGCAAGCAGGTTGTTGATTCCATTTGTGTCAAAAGGTTGTTTTTTGGACATGGTGGGAAGCTAACCAGATGTAGAACAGACCAATGGTGGGTGTGTTATAATGGAAAGATATATATCCGTATGCTACACGGATATCAGAGATGGAAAGGGGGGGGGGGGGGGGGGGGGTTGGGGGGTTTGGGGGCCCCAACCCCGGGGTTGGGGTTTTACAACGGGGGTTTTACCAAAGGGGGGTTTTTAAACCCCAACGGGGTTGGGGGGGGGGTTTTGGG